>OZ010571.1:2500-190000 GCA_963932145.1 Acanthosepion lycidas
CTAACCCTAACCCTAACCCTAACCCTAACCCCAACCCCAACCCCAACCCTAACCCCAACCCCAACCCTAACCCTAACCCTAACCCGAACCCCAACCCCAACCCCAACCCCAACCCCAACCCTAACCCCAACCCTAACCCTAACCCTAACCCTAACCACACGCCCAGCAGCACGGCTTTCTTCCCTCGACAACAACCAGCATTCTCCTCTTTCGGCACACCAGGGTGTTTGGAATTTCCCGAAAGTTTTCCCTGTTGACGGTTATTTGGACTTCTATGTCTCCAGTTTGGATGCCGCTTTTACTGACGAGGGCCTTAACTTCGTTCACTTCACCATATTTAACGAAAAAGGCCCCCATCCTGTCCTCGCTGATATCTGCTGGGACACCGTGAATCGTCACCTTGGTTCTGCGAGTTCCCATATACTCTGTCTGCATGCGTAGGTTCTTAGTTGAGAGCAGACTTCCAGCCAATGCCTTTGCCTGCTCCTCTGTAGCTAGGAGTATATCCCACAGAGCGTTTGTCCTTCGAGCCAGGATTTTGGTGTTAATTTGTAGAGACTTCAAGGCCTCCTCCATTGCTTCTCTGCCGACACCGATCAACTTCCGGGTCTTTACATCCGAAGTTAGAAGAGAGATTGTTCTGGTGTCGACTGCATCCAAGGCTTCTTGAATAGTGAGAAATTCATTCCCTTTGAATGAACCCTCAATTTTTTTCCTTTGCTCGCAGTAAAAGGCTGCGTCTTTTTCGTATGTAACTAGTGAGCCAGTCAAAATGACTTAACTCCCTTTATAGTCCACCAATAGAAGGTTAACCAATCAGAAGACATAGAGCATTCAATTCGTCGTGTATAAAGGCGGCCATTTTTGTTCACTCTTCCCAAATGTCCAGTCCAGCTTGTCAGGAGACGAGAACCAGAAGGACGAACGATGCTCTGCTACTTTTATCGAAATATCCACTGCTAACCTGAACAACGCTTTCCTACTGTCTTCGAAATATTCACTGCTAACCTCTGGATTCTATATTCAAAGACGACCGTCATGATGAATAACATTGTTTATGAGCCCAGATCACGACTATATTTTGACGGGAATGAATCGAGATATGAATTATGAGAGACGAAGTTTTCAGGCTACCTCAGAATACAAAAACTCCATGACATCATCCTTTGCAAAGACGGCCAAAAGGGGGATGATGATTTCATGGAAAGAAATGCGACCGTGTTCGCTGAATTAATACAATTCCTGGATGACCGGAGTTTGTCTTTAATAATGAGAGAGGCCAAGGACAATGGAAGGCGAGCTCTACAGATTTTGCGTGAACACTATTTGTCAAAAGGTAAGCCTAAAATTATTGCTTTATATACTGAACTAACCGCATTAAAGAGACGAGAAAATGAATTTATAACTGATTATATCACCCGAGCGGAGAATGTTACAAATGCCTTAAAAATTGCAGGTGAGACTATCTCGGATGGGCTGCTAATAGCCATGGTCTTGAAGGGTTTGCCACCGTCATTCAAACCATTCACGACAGTTACAACTCAAAAAGATAAACAACTAAGTTTCACTGAGTTTAAAATGGCGTTACATAGCTATGAAGGAACTGAAAAAATGTGTACCCCCCAAAAAAAATCAAGGCAATAACGTAATGCAACTGAGAACGTCATTTAAAAAAATTCAGAAAACTAGTTCCTCAAACCGATCAGACTAGGAATTATGATATTAAGAACAAGGGCTTTAAAAACAATTATTACAAGAATTATAAAGGAAGAAATACTAAGAGAAATATCGTTTGTTTTCGTTGTGGTAATGTCGGCCATGTCCGTGCAAAAGGTCAATTTTATACATGGAATGATTTTTGTAAAAATGTAAAAACTCCTTCGAATGGACGTACATATGCCTTTTCGTTTGGATTGGGTACTGTGGCCAGTAATTATAATGCTTACCTGGTCGATACGGGTGCGACAAATCATGTAATTACAGATGAAACAAAATTTATTAACTTTGACCTCAATTTTGAACCCGACTCACATTTTATCGAGTTAGCTGACGGGACCAGAGCTAATAATTTAGTTTTAAAAAGAGGTGACGCCTGTATTTATCTACGAAATACTAAAGGATATATTTGTAAATGTTTATTAAAAAAGGCTTTATATATTCCTAAATTTAAACAAAATATTTTTTCAGTTCAATCTGCAGTGAAGGCTGGCGTTAAAGTCAATTTTCACCGAGGCAATTCAAAGTTAATATATCCAGACGGAAGTGAATTTAATATAATTCAAAATGGACGTTTGTATAATTTGAAAAGTATTAAGTCTGCGAAGACATCCACGCACGACTTAAGAACTTGGCATAAAATATTAGGCCACTGTAATAATTCTGATGTTAAAAGATTACAAGAACAAGATGTTGCTCCGACAACGATTGGAAACAATAAAGTTGCTGGTAGAAGAATATGGGCTGTCCATAGACGTTACTCTAATCCCATGAAGCCAGAACTTAGCGGACCCCATGACCCGGGTACCGCAAAGGTGGCTCGAGAGGATGAAATCCGCGACTGAGCCCGTACTTCTGGCGTGTGCCGCGAGGAGTGATGAGATTACAAGTAGTCAGATTATGGAAATACATAAAGGTAGTGGACACCCAGGCATCCGACGTACTGCGTATTTCGCCCGGCGGGTTTGCCCAGCAATTACCAAAGCAGATGTGAGGTCGGCTATCAGGGCATGTGAAGTGTCAGACAATCGATCCGGCCCCGGTTCATTGGACAAAAGGAGGATTAGCGGTAAAAGCTAATTGGCAAAGACTGGGGATGGATATAACCCACTACAACGGCAAACACTTCCTGACGATCACCGATTGCGGTCCAACACGTTTTACCATCTGGCGGCCGTTGTCGCGGCAGGACTCCAGAAACATTATTCGACACCTCGAGTCTATGTTCTTTGAGCGCGGCCCGCCGCAGGAATTGTTGACGGACAACGACACTGCGTTCTCCAGCAGTGAGTTCAAGGAGTTTGCAGCCAGCTGGGGAGTACGCCTGCGATTTCGGTGTGCCTATGTGCCAACAGGCAACGGCATCGCAGAACGATGCCACCGCAGTGTTAAACGGATTGCAGCCAGGATGGGGTTCTCTGTTCAAGAAGCGGTGTATTGGTACAACGTAGCGCCCAAAGATAATATATTTCCATTGGCTGCACCTGCCAACGGGATCTACAGATATGAGGTCAGGATAAGGAATATCGACCCAGTACCAACGTCACCGGCACCCGCATAAAACAGATACCGTTTGGGAGACTCTGTGTGGGTCAAAATGCCCCATTATCCATGCACTTTCAGATTCCGAGAAGGAACAGTGATAGGGGTGATCAGCCCGCAATCCGTTGTTGTTGACGGCGTCCCACATCATATAAAGGACGTACGACCCCGGACAAATGTCATCCCGTCTGGCGAAGCGGATGATGAGACTTCTGGCGACTCTGGGTATATCACACTGCCTAGCCGACAAACAACACAAAATAGAGAAACCACAGAACCACCCTTGCGACGAAGCACACGCCGGAGATTACCAACGTGACCTTGCCCGTGCTGTGATTATCAAGGATCAGGGAGGAGTGTAACAAATGAATGAGTGAACGTTTGACGAGGCAAACGTCATGGCGGCGGACACAAAAATGGCAGTGCGCGTGCGCGACCAGACTGGGAGCGAGGCCCGTATTCATTTGCATAAGCGTATGCCTCACGGGCATAAAAGCCGAGAGTTTGCGAGGGTAAGGGAGAAAGGTGTCGAGTTGTGCGAAAGACACACGTGTTCTTCGTTTCGGTGTCGACTGCGGTGTAAGACTGAGCAGAAGACGGAGGATACAAAGACTTCAGTAATTTTCGCTACAGACTGATTACGCTTGTCCAATTAAATGACAGAATTAAGGAAACTTAGGTGTGATCTACTTTTTGCGCAAAAATTGAACAATTTAGCTATTTGTAATGTTGTAAAATTAGAATTCTACAATTGTAATCAAATTTACAAAATCCCGATCTCAGATACAATAAATAAAAATATTATGACCAGATTCCTGGTTTTGTTTACAAAAAGGAACATTTTATGCTTACTTCTGTTCATTGTATTAATAGTTTCATTAAACATCTTTAGTGAGTAATAATAGTCATGTCATTTAAGATATGTGCATTTATCTCGTTTTTAGGTCTGATGTGGTTCCATGCATCATGAAGCCGCCATCAACAGACAACAACGCACAGTCCAGGGAGATTCAGGGAAGAGATTTTCTTCTCTTATAAGCAATCACTGTTAAAAGATAAAAAAAAAAAATTACAATGAAATGGTAATGAAACTCCCAGTCAAAGGATGAGTGAAATATTAAAATAAATAGTACCGTATTTTCCGGTTTACAAGACGCACCCTAATATTAGAAAGAAATTTCTAAGAAAAAAAAGTCATTCTCATACAGCAACATATTCGCCCTGCGTCCCTCACATACTAGCGCCACATATTGTTTACCTTAATCACTCGTCCGATTTTGTTTGTATGGCAATGGCATACTAGACAAAAGCAGAAAGGCCCCCACCACTGCTCATAAACAGAGCATTTTAAGATTATGGCTCGGCTCCAGGAATGTTTATAGTCTTGGAAATACTTGTCACATCATAAAAAGCTGAATTAAATAGATAGCTAACACCATAGTGTAATGATTCAATATACAAAATCCATGTCCCTATCAGTGAAGCCAATTAGATGACCGACTTGAGCCTGGGCGTTGCCTTATATTCGTCGTGGGAAAAAAGGGTGTCTTGGAGCCGGAAAATGTGATAATTCACTAAATCTATGTTTATATAATTTAACAGATAAAGAATAGTTAATATTTTATCATCTGTTACCAAATTTACATTTTCAGCCACAAGAGTATAACACCCAATAAATACTGAATATAAATAACAGATTTCAACTCTTGCTTGCCAACAGGCGTCACTCATTTCTGTCCTTCCTTTTCTTAAAATAAAAAATAATCCAAGGTAAACAACTCTTCCATTTCTGATAAGAGTTTCCTTTGGCGGGATAAACTATGGATTGATATTTGGGGCATACGAATCTTATATAGATCGGTATCACACATACACACACACACGTACACACAACGCATTTTAAATAATTTAATTTTTTCTTTTAAGTTAAATTTTGGTTTTATTTTCGTAAAAAATAATTTAAATTAGTTTTTAGATATTTTTAACATCAAATTAGAGAGACAAAAAAAAAGAATGAAGTTCAAAATCTCTTAAAAATCCAATATTTGTCTCGAAGAACGCTTCCAAATAATTAATCTTTAAATTTCGTAATTTATCAGAATTTTGTAAAAATAATACTTTTTCCTTTAAACAAAGTGAAAATAATGGTTATTTACACATGGTAGACTGTGAGCAGTTGTCAAAGTTATAAAACAACAACATTACTCTTCTACTGTCAAACCCATAAAGTGGTATTTACCAACCTCCCCAAAAGATACAATGCGGCACAAGGCCAATTTTTATGGGGGCAGATCTGAGTCCGTGGGCCCGAACAAAAATTGCCTGTAGACCCCGTACACGACGTCTGGTAGCTGTCTACCTCCCCAGACAAAACTCTGCTCTTCGGCATAACCTTGTCTGGGTTCCTCTCCGCTCAGATGCAGACAAGCAGAGCACCCACAAACCAAGAGGTTTTGCTGCCTCTCTACATAGAGCATAAAGCTTTAGTTGTTTTTGTCCTCTGTACTTTAATCTAGAAAACGGTATTAATTTATATTTTAAACATAAACATCTTTAACTGCATATAACCAATTGTTATAATTTGTACTTACCTTGAAACTAGATGTAGAGTGGGTAAGCGATGGAATTCCAATAGTTGTGTGGCAGTCCGTCAAGGTAAGAAACAGGGAATCTGTTTTCCTTTGTCAACTAGTTTTTACGTTTGGTGCTATAGTAGATCCTATCTGATTGGATGTATGAGACTACAAAACATTTAATTGACACCATCTGGAAAGCTATAAAGGAAATCCTTTTTTCACCCTCCGGATAGTTTTGTTAGTTCTATTAGTATGTTTCTAAATTATACAGTTATGATATTAGATACTATTAGTATTACAAGGACAGACATTTCATGTAAACAACGATGCAATTCATCACAATCTCAAACTTTTATTACCAGGGACACTGTGTAGTGCTGCTACAACAGGCAAGAGAGTATTATTTTTCTCCTTTCATGCTAAGTTTAGGGTACAGTGCTTCTGAGTTGCCTAGCTATCTAAGTTTTCCCTCCCCCAATCTGTCAGTATAAAAAATCCTACACAATAGCTTATGAAACTTAAAATTTATTTAATTTTTTTTACACCTATTGTCGTATAAAAATAGTTAAAATGAAAAATAAAGTTTAAATCCAATTCATATTTGAAAATGGCATTAAGCAATACCTATTTTTGATTCATCATTTAATTAAAATATCTTGTTATGAACTGGATTACCTTCAGATTTGTACTAAAAATTACAAGTAATTTTTTAAAATAAATATTGATTATAGATTTTTTTCTGTCATAAAATAATTCAAGCACCAGCTCTCAACAGAAATCTTTTTTTGAATTGTACTGGAATAATTTTCAGTATGTTTATGATAAATTGGAAGAAGTGTTTTGTTTTGTTTTCATTATTAAAAGTGTGCACACATTTTGGTGATACCTAATAAGTTCAATTTTTAAAAAAATAAGTTTTGTTTGGAATTTTTTAATGATTCTGTGTTGTGGAGTGGTTTCACAGTGAAGGCTTGTATTTGTACTAAGTCGGTCCTAAAATAGGTTCGACGTACAAAACGTTAGGAACTTCATATAATAGGCATGACGCAGAGAAAATCTAGTTGCGGTCGCTGATACTTTAGTATCCGACTAACGGTCGTCCGGCATCGACTGACTCGACCGACCCCCTGAGCCCCTCATTACTCTTACTACTTCTACTTATTATAGGTGGGAGAGTCTATTAACTATAGAATAGGTGTGTTCCACTATAACATTCTGAACAATACTTTTTGTTTTATATATATGAATTGACTAGAAGTATTTTTAAAATGGATGCATCTGTAGCAATTGCAATGTTTTTCCACGCCCACATTTTATTCGTCTGCGATTGGCTAATAAATCAATATTACCTCTCTATAGGACAATTTAGCCATCGCAGTCGTTTCTTTGAATCCTTCGGTTTTGAGCTTGCTTGCTTGTTTTGTTAGTACGAATGTAGTGATTGGTTAATTTTTAACCAATCACATATTTTAAATGCAAGATTAACTTTTCCCGTCCTTCTGTGGGAGCCAATCCTTTTTCCTTAAAAGAGGCGACTTTTTCACAAGTCGTCAGTAAGATCCAGTAAATTTCACCTGTCCAAACGAATCCACGATCTTAATTATAACATTTCAAACGCACACACAGACACAGAATTTTGTAATATAAACTCACACTTCTCTCTGTGACTTAGCCAAGCTCAACCAACCAGGACTCTGTTATTTCGAACTATTCTGTAACACAACACATTTTTGATCAATTGTATTCTTGTGTTATCTATTCTAACAAACAGACCTAGTTCTAATATTGATTCCTGAACATTTTTCTCTCACGAGACCTTTCTTCGAACAGTCAATTACAAATCAAAATACAGTTAAAGGGGAACAACTTATTTCCCTTACATTGAATACAATTTTATTGCATGTTTTGTCCTTGTATGTTATTTCAATATATACTTGTTGATTCGCATTTGGAGTTTTGTTGTTTACTTGAATCCTTTAAGTTGAAAGTATAATAATATAAATAGTATTGGTCCATCTATCCACTGGGTCATTACACATTTTTTTCCTCATCTGGAGAAAATTTAGGGATTAACAACCAAAAGATCGTTTCTTGGTGCATAAAAATATCAGTATGATAAACTTTAAGATTATTTTCTATTTAATTAATAGTATGTTAGCTCTATCACTGATATTGAGCGCTTTCCAATAAGTACTGTGCATATATATAAATAATATATATAGAAATTACATACATACATACATACATGCATACATACATACATACATACATACATACACAGGCATATATATATATATATATATATATATATATATATATATATATATATATATATATATATATATATATAAAATTTCAGAGTATTTGGTTTGTGAATGTAAAGTCGTAAATAGGAATGCTCATTGCTTTTCTTTTGTATCAGAAAATGATTAAGAAATAATGAAAATAACAAACATCAATATTTTAAAATCACAAAAATGCAGTTTATTTTGTTAGGCTGCGATCATTTAAAGCTTTCAATATGCAATATTAAAATTGACCTCTAAATCTTCTCTCTTTTAATGCATTTTTGTCAAGGTCATTGGTACTCTACAGAATTCATATGAATTTTCAAATGTTTTAAATTGTAAGCCAGGAACTAACATGAATCCTATAAAGAAATGTGTTGTGTGGTAGTGGATAAAAATACCACTGGCTTAGGTTTTTGGCAGTGTCACAATTTAGTTTTTTTTTTTTGTTCTAAATTCTAATAAAAATACCTTTTTATAAAAAGGTACATTTACTGTGTTTGTATTGTCAGTATAAAGCTATCCACAAAAACGTAGCAACACACAAATATTAAAGAAACTTAGAGATGGCTTAATAAAATGGTTTTCCTATTGAAATTAAAAATTAATATACAAAAAATGAAACGAATTATTAAAATTAATATACAAAAAATGTTTAGATATTTTTTTTTATTTTAAGGTAAATGCCTTTATAATATTTATAGGATATTTATGTGAAAATAGTATCTATTGCTATTACAAATCTTTGATATATTACGAAATATAGATATCACTTGAATTAATTACAACAATATTAATATATTCCTTAATAAATAAATAAATATATTTCACACCTGAATTTTACAAATCCTCCAAAAACGTTTTAGAAAAAGACTGTGAAGTACTAAATTCTTTAAGAAAAAAAATTGTTTTCAGTGTAAGTCTCAAATTTTGACAGTTTTATATGAAAATTCTCTATATTTCATATTTATTAGAAGTAGAATATAATATTTAGCTATCAATAATTAAGGAAGCCTAGCTGCAAGATATGTACTGAAAATCATCTATTAAAACTAAGTAATTAATTATGCCGTACTTTTTTATATATTAAAAGCATAGTACATTTTTTCTGTTTTAATATATTATCTATAAAAGTAATTAAGTTTTCTAATTTAAAAAAACACAGTTGATTTGTTCAAATTTTATATACTCTGCTAAAACTTTACAAACAAAAAAGCATACAAACAATCTATATGTATAAAACAGAGGATGTTTGTGTCATTCTTTTGGATACCTTTTCATTAGAGATCCATCCAACCGATTTTGACCAAACTTGGCACATACATTTTACAATGTCAATAAAAATGTCAATGTCAAAAAGTCAATAATCGATAAAGCCGACCAAAAAATCGATAAATTCAACTTTTTACCTCCGATTTCATTCAAACTCGGTATGTAGGTTACTTACAACATGATGAGCTCAACGATAATTCATTTTTATTTCTACACCATTCTGTTTAGTGAAAAAATACAAAAAACCAAAAATCGATTTCAACACAAATTTTAGACTAAAAACTCCCTCAATTTTCAAGCAATCTAATACATACTTCACTCAATTGTAGCCAACAATAAGTTGATTGTTTAACAGTCATTTAAGTCAACCCATATAGTGAAAACCCGCATAAATAGCAGAAAATGGCGATTTTTACTGGTTTCCTTCTTATTTTTTATTGATCTTTCAATTAATTTTCATCAAGTTTAACAATTGCTTTATAAATATATCCCTGCTAGCACACTGACAAATTGAATTTCAAAAACTCCAAATTAATCGTGGCCTGAAGTGAGTCTTCATGTTGCCTGTTTTACCTTTTCATGTACTCAGCTAACTTGGATTGAATAAATACAAACTACTTCTGTTATATCAAGAACTGTATTAATTCAAAATGTTTTTTAATAAAAGTACTTAAAGTAATTGAAGATCGACAGTTACATCTAAAGATGGTGCTGTTTTTGCTCCGTTGTAATTGAACGCTTTTTCTGATCGACCAGCTGGGTATGGCTGTTAGTATTCTATATTTGAAGAAAATATTAAAAAGTCACTGTTACAATTTGATAGACAAAAATAGCTTGTAATTTCCTGTTAATGATCAACTACTGTCAAGGTAAAATGACTGGACTGAACATGATCCTTGTGAAAGTAGAATTTGTTATTTCAGCTAGAGCATGTTTTTCTTTATTTCTTCCTGAATGTAAATGGATAAGTAAACACCTTCTATTCTAAACTACTGCTCAGATACTGAGTACCATAAGTGATTCTATCCATCAAAACATTCTATTCAAGATGAAAATAAGGATATTTATATGTTCATTGATTATCTAAAAAATGATTTTTTTTACTAAATGATCACCCAATAAAAGTCCCAAGAGCCACTCACTCAAGGAAGAGAAGAGGCTTTATGAGATATATAGGAGAGATGTGTGGCAATATATATATAATTATATATTTGTAACTTGGTATGTATAAGTACATTTCTTTAAATCTATTTGTTTGTTTTTTTTCAATTTAATCTATTATATATATATATATATATATATATATATATATATATATATATATATATATGGGATTAATGCAAATATGAAATTTATCAGCTGATTGATGTTATATTCAGCACCCCGACTCCAGATTTTATGGAGATTAGCATTAAGCCATTTTGATAGATAACAGAAAGGGTTCTCTTAGATGATTAATAGAGAGCAGTTTTGTTTTGGTGACATTAAAATTGACAATCCATTGTTAACAACAGAAATTAGGTTATTTTTTAGAGCAGCTGCCAACTTGACCATGTTGAACCACTTAGTAAAATAATATACATTTATTTCTTGTAGTCTACCTTACTAGTGAAGTTAAAGAAATTGAACATAGAATCAACTGCTTTAAGAGTAGTCTGGCACAACACTCCAAGTTGCTACAAAATGAAAACTAACTTAAAAAATCACATGTATTACTAGCCTCATCAGATAAAGACTTTCATATGGATCTCAACCATGGTGCCACACATGTTCAGAAATAGTTAAACTGTCAGCTGAATACAACTTTCTCAGATTAATCGTTAAAATGTCTTTGAGCAAAGGAAGCATATAGGACCATTCTGTTTCAAATCTCATGGACTTGTGCGACTGAATCACAAGCAAAGAACTGTACCAGATATGAGATAACAATAAACTACATCCAACAGTAAGGCTGCTGATTGGAAGATTGGCGGTATTGAGGAGTGTGGAACCAACTCTTAATTGCTGTTGTTCCCAGGTCTCCCTGGTCTGGTGTGGTAGAATCTATGGGCAAATAGTGAGCACTGAAACAAAAAATCAAAATTCTATGAAAGTATAAAAATATATATTTATAGTAAAAATACCAGCAATACATTTTTATATAAAAAAAATTACCAACAATATGTATTTCTTAGTAAAGTTACCAATAATACATATTTCTAGTAAAATTATCAACAATACCTATTTATAGCAAAATAACCAGCAATACATTTTATCTGTAGTTGAAGGCATACAATTGCATTCATAATATATTTAGTTGAAGCCATAAAATTGTGCTAAAAGTACTTAGATTTTAGCATTAAATAATTCATAAAGGTGGTGATATGCCAATAAACAAGTTCAACCAAGTTCTATAAAGTAGTAGTTCCTGGGAAGAAACTGTTTGAGTGAAATTTTTTCCCAGTAGAATATGAAGGAAATAAAGATGTTAACCCTGCGTATGTGGTATGGTGGATCCTAGCTGAGAAGGTCTAAACTAGTGAAACTAATGAATGTAGCTTGTCTGAACATTTGCCATGGAAATTGTGATAGGCTTGTGATGCTTTATCTGTGAGAAAGGGTTTGTAGGATTGAAATGATTCAACACTGAGGTCACGTAAACTCTTTTGAACTCTGTCAAGTCTGGAAAGTGAGGATCAGGCATCAGAGCTCCATTTTTGGTCTGATCTGACTCTTGGCTCTCCCCAATTTCCTATCCTTTGTAGCCCTTAGTAAAGGACTGTCTTTTTGCTATCTCTCCTAATTCCTGTTCTGCCAATCATTTGCAAAAGCTCATTAGGTAGATTATTCTCTGTTTCTTCATTGCTCCTTTTGTCTTCAATCTGTCCCTATGTGTGACAAATTCTTTAAGCTCTCTTTTCTCATTAAGTTCCCCAAGAATTTCAAATATCTCATTCCGATTCTGCAGTTGTATAGTTCTCATTTTCCATAAAACTTCTTTGTTTTTACATGCTCCATTCATGATATTCTCACCATCCTTATGTAGATCACTTATCTGTCATCTCAAGTATGTTCTTTATCTCTGTAGAGATTGTTCAGCATTCACTGCTATATATGTGGACCAATATTAAATAACAGTTTAGTACTCTTTTCTTTGTTTCTTGTTTCGTATTTGCTTGATTTTGGTGTCTCTTATTCATAGTTCGCATCTTGGATTGTTCCTCTTACTAGCAACCAGACATTCTGTCTTCTTAAAATTGATGTTTAGTCCTTTCTTCTTTTTTCTTGACTACCTTCTGTACGAGTTCATGTAGTTTCCTTTCTGTGTCTGTTATGTGATCAGTAAAATATAATTTTCATCATTACTTCAATGTAAATTTTGCTTAATAGATTTTATTAATAAGATCATACAAAATTTTAACCATTTAAAAATATTCAACTTGGCCGCAAGGAAAAAGGAAAGGAAACGAAAAAATCAGAAAACATGTAAATACAAAATTTTTATATTCCAAATTCTGTTGCACTGATTTACAGAAATTGTTTTTTGTTGTTGTCTAGTTTCTTCTTATGAAGTAAGTTTTTGTAGAAAAGGAAATTCACTAGACATAAGAAAATTGTTTAATGATTCTGCTTACCGCTTCAAACTTCTACTGAGACTGACTACTTGCTACATTGTCCTTTTACATTCTAGTTGTCAGTCACATGGTTCCGAAGCCTCCATTCGTATTGCCATTCACCACATAAGTTTGAGTAGATGGGCGAGGAATTGGTAAGGGGAAGAGCTGACATTGCAGAAGTTGTCCCAAGTATCCCCTACCTACCTATCTACCTACCTAGATGAAGCCCTGAATAAAACATCTACATATAATATGGGAAACAGGATTTGTATTCTTATTTCTTGACGTGCCATTTGTCTTTCATCATGCTACCTTGTGAGCATGTATGGCACCCTTTCCCAGCTTTCAGTACATATCGACAAAATCAAGAATTGGAATGCAATGGGGCAGTAATCGTTGGCTGGTTCGTGTAAAGCTCAGGCGATTGCCGCATTATATGTTTACAATATATTTTAAATACTGTGTAATTTTTATCTTTCTCCATAAATTATAAGTTAATTAAATTTATTTTAAATTGATATTCACAAAAATGGCAATATTAGTGGATGTGCATTGTTGGGTAATGGATAATGGCTCCGAATGAGAAATTGGAAGTTGCTGAGTTTGAATTCCAGTTGAATTTGTTACATTCACTTTCATGCAAATAGCCTTGGGAAAGTTATGAATCCATCTCTCCTCCTCCTGTTATGGATTGAATAGTGTTAAGTAATAGTTTATCAGTTTATTATTCTTAAAGGAAGTGTATCTTTGCTCCAACATCTGGAGGTTGACAGCTGGGGTCAGATGGGGCTATAATAAGAAAGTTGATTTTGATTCGCTGAGCTAGCATGGGAAAGATAAATAGGAGAAGGATTTCAGCAAGTTTGTTCTTACCGATCAAGAGATATAAACATGTTCTCTTTCGTATCTGAAACGGACCCCCACTCCAGATAGATAGATTAGATGTCGATATGATGAATAAAAATAGTTAAGTTAAAATTCTCTGTGTTGAAGTCTTTCATTGCTGAAACAAAACGATTGACGATCTGCAGCTGATTGAAAAAGCGGAGCTGTGATCATTCACTACTGCTAGCATATAACATATTGGGTTCTATAGCCTTGTTTGGCAACCAGTCTACTGCAGGAACAAATGGCAACCTACAGATGTTAAGTTTAACTGTAGATACTACTTATAAATAATATAATAATTTATAATTTGAAATTATAATTTTTATTTCGTTTGTTATTTTTTTTAGGAAAATTGATTAAATCTGACATATTTTTTAATTTATTTGTTTAAACATTATTTTTTTAAAATCAATACTCATATTTGAGTAGATGCTCTGTTTTTTTATTCATTTATTAAGCAGTACATTTAGTAGGTACTATTTAAGTCTATAAAATGCTTCTGTAGCATGCATCACAAATAGCCACTGACAACTAAGTTCAGCTCCAAGCTGAAGAATGGACAACAGCAGACAACTGGCACCTCATAACCAGTTGCTTTGGGTAGATGAAGCTTGACAACCCAAGAAGATACTCCATCTAGGAGGAAGGAAAATTGATTTTAATTTTAAAACTCTGCTGCCCTGTGGTCATACACAAACACAGAAAAGGCGATGGAAGTAAATCCAAACAGAAAATCCAGTGAAGCCCCGAAGCTGGTTGGCTGACAACTTTCTGGCAACTCCTGCAATAAAGTCATTCCCAAATGTAGTGCTCTGTGTTCCTTTGGATTTTGTCGGTATGTCCAAGATGGTGGAGACATAGAGTCTCGGCTGTACACAGCCTTCATATACTATCACTCAGACCAACATTCTGGAGAGGTCTGAAACACAGTTCTCAAGTCCCATAGACCCCTTAAGAAGTATGGGGCCACAGTTCTCAAATCATAAAGACCCTCTGTGGAGTATGAAGGGTCACAACTCTCAAGTCCTGTAGACTGCCTAAGGAGTATGGGTCCACCACTCTCAAGTCATGTAGATCCCCTGAAAAGTATGGGAGCAAAAACTCTCAAGTCCCATAGAACCTTGATGAGTATAGCAAATAGTAGGTTTATTATAGGATGGAGCTTGCTAGTTTAGAATTCAGAGTTGTCCTCTTCTCAGAATGGTTACCAACAACAGCTGTTATTTGTAACTGATGTTTCCTGTTACTACAAATCAAACTACATAGAATCAGCAATAAAATGGGTATGTAAAAAGTAAGACATATTCCACCATTTTGAGCCTTAGATTACCATTAGTAATTAAAACCGTGAATATTGTTATTAATCTTACATGAAATTGATTGTAATTGATATTTTCTGTTACTATGCATCAAACTACATAACAATCAATATTAAAATAGGTATGTAAAATAATCAATCATAATCTGCCATTTTTGAGCCTTGGATCAGCGTTAGTGCTTAAAACCACAAACATTGAATCTTCGATTATTTTTGTTAATATTACATGCAATTTATTTTAATTGATGTTTTCCGTTTCTATGCATCAATGTACCCAAGAATCATCATTGAATGGGTATATAGAAAATAAAACATAATCCGCCATTTTGAGCCTTGGATTACCATCAGTGCATAAAACCGAACTTTACTGTTTCAATTATTGTTATTAATATTACATGGAATTGATTGTAATTGATGATTTTTTCTATGCATCAAACTATATATCAGCATTGAAATGGGTATGTAAAAAATCAATCATAATCTGCCATATAGAGCGTTGGATTACTGTTAGTGCCACATCATAAATATTTAATTTCATTTTCCATTTTTTTAATATTCAAACGATGTCTTAAAAAAAGCCAAACTGAAAAGTTTTGTATATATATATATATATATATATATATATATATATATATATATATATATAGGTTTCAGACTTAGTTTTGCTATTGTGGGGTACAGCGTACCCGGATTAAAAGGAGAATTTAATACAGGATAGCCTGCCCACAAAATACAACGCACATTTCAAGAAAAGACAACACGATAAGGAACGTTCGTAGAAAATAGAACATTGTATATTTAATGCCATTCATGCAGAATAAACAAATTTGTATATTTTTATATCTTGTAAATAGAATAAAAAAGATTAATGCTTTAGTTTGTTTAAGCAAATGTGATTTGAACAAAAAATGTCTATGTGTTCGCTGTCTTTCAACGGAGTAATGTCTGTTTCTTTTGTTTTTGTGTATCCGCTGAGTAGGTGGAAAGGAAAAAGGGCGATCAATTTAAGCTGAAAAAGAGAGTGTGAATGAGAAATAAAAGATAAGAGGAAAATGTACTTATCAGGTTGAATTGTTTTGGAGTCAGTTGTAAATTTGTTGTTGTTGTTTTCCTTTCTTACCCCACTTTCTGCTCTTAGTGTCTGGCTGAGTCAGTGACGGACCTGACTGTCAGTCTTCTGTCCTCTATGATCTCTGCGCCCTTCTGACTGGTGATTGACTTGAGTCTCTCTATTTATAGCTGACTTTTTTTTCACACTGGATCGTTATCTTTTTTTTTAGTTTAGCAAATCGCCTCCTTTCATTGGTCAGAAAATTAATTTCACACCTTACTGCGAAATCTGTTTTTAGTCGTTTTGATCCGATTTTGCGGGTGTGCAAATCTACTTTGTGTTTTTCAGTTATTTGTTGGAATGATATAGGATTTGTATCCTATAGTATCAAATGTCTTAGAACTTTGTTTACTGTGTAAGCCTGAGAACAGCTCCTTGTTGATGACTCGCCCCACAACACGTGTACACACATACATACACGTCTATGCGTGTAGCGAAATTAAATTTTTCTCTTTGACAATTGAAAAAGCACTGAATCTTATTCTAATTACACAAGGGTTGTTTAATGGAAACAATTGTTATACCTCCACTGAACAACTTGGCTGGGTTCAAAGACCTTGTTGGCAGGAAAGCATTATTAAATTAAAAATTAACCCGGTTCATTTGCAGTATACCATTCTGGTGTGAAATTGCTTGGTTATTTCGAAAATGACATTAAAGCATTGCGCTCAATTACCATTTTTGATTCATCGTCAATTTAAGTTCGATCTCTTTCGCGTTGTCCAGCCACCATTACTGACATTGTTTACGTATTTTTCCTCTAGTAATGCGCGTAATATAATTTACGAAGCTTTAAATTCAAGAAACTTTCACGGCATAAAGGGTAATTTGCTTTTTAAGCCTCGCGCTAAGTATCTAATAAAAATTTCCCGAATAGTTATATTTAGGTGTAAATTTACATGCTTAATTCGAAAATAAAGAAATTTTGATAAAATTTACCATTTTGGAATTATCAACAATAAAAGTTTGAACTCATTCCGTTCATCTCTCCGCCATTACTGGCGTTGTTTATCTATATTCACCTCGGAACACTTTTGCGCGGAACCTTAATTAACAACCTTTTTACTGATTTCTCAATTACTGCGCAAAAAGTGAAGCTTGTATTGAGCTTTATTTGGTACATTCATTTAAGTTGTGTAGAAAAACAATGACAAGTGTTGTTTTTTTTTTAATAGTAAGGCTTTCTTTTTAAATTAAAAAACATTAAATAATAAAATAAAGATTTTTAAAAAATTAATAAAAAACAAATAATGCGCGAACTTTGAAAAGAGCATCGTTATTTACAAAATAAAATTACAAAATAAAATTACAAAATAAAAAATTGCTAGAAAAAATAATAACAAGAAGAACAAATATGACAATATCCTTCATAGTCTTCCACAGACTTTCCACTGTTTGGGTGTGGATATTTCGGTCTACCGGGTCAACAAAATGTTCATTATGGTTTATCTTTTTGTCCGTGTATCCATGTTTTGGTATTCGCACATCCGGCAACCAGCACTCATTGCAAATAACAGATCCCGGTCGGTTATGGCGCATTATTTGTGGAATAAGTGTGTTTGCATCCCTGGATTCCCCTTCCTCGCAATCTGCTTCAATTCCACCAAAAAGCCAGACCGTTTTCAATCTACATCTCCACCCTGGTTATATTTACGACTGGAGATAATGGTCTCATCAATTTCTACCTCAACACCTGGTCCACCCAACTTTTCCTGCACATGTTCTAGCCAAACTTGGCACACCTCACTACAAAAGGAGCGCCAGTTGACTGAAGTGTGTTTTGCAATGTCCAAGTTTTCAAACATAATCCTGTGACTCCAGCTTCGATCAAGGAAATGGGTTACAAAGAAAAGCACTTTCCACGCAGGCAAGCGGAACCTCTCCAAAAGTGTATTTTTTCTATGACACACGCTGAAGCCACATTCTGTTTCCCGGCAGTTAGGACGATTCGGACTGGTAGGACGGTAGACACAATTTCTGCAACACCATATTTTTCATTTGGCACTCAACAGTCAAGGTAAATGGCATCGATGGCATCTCACAGAAGACAGTAATACTCCGTGTAATCGGAAAAATTCTAATGAAGCTTCTTCATTCAATCGAAAGCATTGAATTGCTTCGTACAGATTGACGGAATAATTTGTTTTGTGCAATTCGACATTTCTGCAGAAGTGTGTGGTGTGGATGTGATTGTGAATACTCTTCAAATGAGCATAAATGGCGTCTACCTTGCTGACATATTTCCGTATCATGACTTGGGACCACAATTTGCAACTTCTATACACTTAAATAACTCTCTTTTTTTTCTTTTTTCTTTCTCACTGTTTTCAATTTCGCGAGCCTGTGCGAAAATTGATTTTGACTGCTGGTCGGTGTATGTGCGAATACTAGAATATGGATACATGCACAAACAGATCAGCCATAACGAACATTTTGTTGGCCCGGTAGACCGGAATATCCACACCCAAATAGTGCAAAGTCTATAGAAGATTATGAAGGATATTGTCATCCGACCTGGACACAAAACTGTTTCCTCAAATCAATATATTGCTTGTTTCTTGTTTTTGAAACCAATCTTCAGCGCCTTCATGGGTTCCTGACTGGAGTGAGCAAGATGTACCCAGGACCCAAATCAATTTGCTGTTTTGTAAATAATCATGCTTATATATATATATATATATATATATATATATATATATATATATATATATATATAAAAGTGAACATAGAAGTCAACACTTAGAGGCGACAGTCTGTTTCATGCTATATGCAATCGTCAGGGCACGTATGCTGTTATTTTTCTCGGCTATTTATACATATACGGGTCAGTGGTGCATTGTGGGTAGTCTATTATGGCGGTTATTTTACCGGAAGTCGTTTATTTATTTATTTGGGTTAAATTATTTTGCTTATTTTTATTTTTTGTTTCTTATTTTATTTATTTATTTACTTAATTTTTAATCGGTGTTTTTTTTATTAACGTAATAAAGATTTGTTTATATCACTTATTTAATAGTTTTGTTTTGGTTTAAGAATTTAATTAAAGCTATTTGTTCGGTTTTGGGGTTGGTTGTTGTAGTTTATTCTAACTATCATTTTGGCAGAAACAGTTTTTTAATTCGTGTTTATTTGGGTTGATTATCTTTATTTGTTTTTTCTAACGGTAACTTTATCGGGATTGGTTAGTTTATTTATTTACTTGGATGAATTTAGGTCAATTTATTTTACTTGTATATTTTCGGTTTTTAAGTAACGTAGTATATATTTATTTATTTTTTATTTTTATTTTTATTTTATTTTATTTTTTATTTTGTTTTATTTTTTTTTTATCGTTATATAACAGTTATAGCTATTTTTCGTCCGAATCGGTTTGATTTTTTAGTCTAACTAATATTTTGGTCATAATGGTTTGCTACTTTGTTTATTATTTGCTTTATTTATTTTGGTTCGCTTTTTTTTGTTTTGTTTTGTTTTTTGTTATTATTATTATTATTATTATTATTATTCTATTTCGTCTATTCTAACAGGTGTGATTTGGTAATTTGGATTAATTAATTTTGCTTATTTTTATTGTTATTTTGTTTACTTGTTTATTTGTTTTTATTTTATTTTTACGTTTTCAATTTTTTTAAGTAACGTAGTAAAAGTCTGTTTTCATGTCTGCATTTTGAGATGAGCTCGGATCTTTTATTTAATAATTTATTTTGGTCTGGGAAAGTAATGATAGCTATTTTTTCCTCCAAGCAAAGTTTGCAAGTTTTTCATTTGTTGTTGTAGGCTGATGATCTTTTCCTTATTTTCCAACATATTTTTGGTGCGATGTGCGTTTTGTTTTTAATTTCCCAGATATATTAGAAAGCATTGTACTGTTCGCATATTTACTATTTGTGAAAGATGTTTTGTGTGTATAATTTCTTTGTTTCCAGGGTCCTTCAGTTACTCCTATGTATACTTTTTCGTCATTATCTGGTGATTTTATCGTGGCTTGGTATATTACGTTGTTTTGTAAACAATTTCCGTTTAAGGGACATTCGTTCTTTATTCTGCAGTTGCACGTGGGTTTAATTTGTTCGCGAGGTTTGTTGATAATTTTCCTGTTGTGCTTTTTTATTATTTGTGCCATGTTCTCGGTGCAGCTGATTTTTACTGTTTGTGTAAGAGTTTGAAGAATATTTTTCCTACGTTTGTTTTTACGTTTTTGCTGTACGGTGGGTTGAACCATATGATATTTCTTCTCCTGTTGGCCTTTTTTGTGTTTTGTGGTGAGTATGTGAGTGTTGCTGGGAATCCGCTATCTTTTAGAGCTGTTTCATAGTCTTTCTTAGCTTTGTTAAATATGGATTCATTGGAGAAATTGCCGGAAAGCCTGCGGTTAATCGATTTTGGTATCTGTTTGAGTATAAAAGGCGGGTGGTTGGAAGATGTGTGTACGTAGAGTGGTTTATCATTAGGTTTTCTATATGGTTTATATATGCCTTTTGTTAGGTTGAAGGTAACATCTAGAAAATCTACTTCGTTTAGGTTGGTTTTTATATCTATGTCGAATCCGTTGTTTTAAAAATCTTTATTATTGCTTTTCTAGTTTTGTCTGTGTTTTGTTTGTTACAGTTTCTTAGGATTATGAGACCGTCGTCCCTGTAGAGTCCTGTGTCATTTCAATTTATTATTTTGCTCAGTTCGTGTAGTAAATAAATACCTATGATTTCGCATGTCTCTGCACCGTCATATATATATATATATATATATATATATATATATATATATATATATATATTGTAAATATTCACGCTTTTTAAGACTTCAGATTTATTTTGTAAATAATCATGCTTTTAAAACTGCAAAATTTAATAAAAAATATATTTGAAAGTTAAAGTTGTTCTTGTTGTTATTACTATTTCCTTTCTATTTTTTTTAATTTTGTAATTTTATTTTGTATGCTCTTTTCAAAGTTTGTCTAAAGTTTCAGCATATGTTCATATAAATATACTTTATGAATTTCAGCCTATTTTTTCATTAGAACTATTCATAAGTAGTGTGAGATTTGATTATGCAATTCAAGGGTTATAACTATATAGTTATTTAGGCTTATGTTTTTTTTATTTAAGTTAGAAAGATTGTGTAATGTGTTAGAAGAAAGATATCTTTGTGCTTAAGTTGTAAAGTCAGTGATTGGTTGAGGGGATGCAGAAATTTCCACAACATTCTCTTTATAAAGAGAGAAATAATGTGAACCTTCCATTTTTGCTGGTAGATAACATGTGACACACTGTCATTTATTTTAACATGGGAAGTTACTATTTTCTTCGTCACAACCAGCCATGAATGAAGAATTAGGAAGATTTAATTTCAACCATTATAAATACAATGTAGGTTGAAACCATACTTAGAAATAATTTGATGAGATGCTTTGTCAAAGACTAATGCATATATGAAAAACATAAAGATAATAAGAAAATAACAAATTCCTGCCTTGTTGCCCGTTGTTATGAAGAAGATTTTGGCAAGCTCCAACTTTTGTGCTTCCAATAAAGCAGTGTGTGAAAAAGATGTTTTTTTTCCTTGACATTATTCTGTATTATCTTTACTCCCTTGACAATGATTATTTATAAGATTATAAAGTACAATGCGATATTTATTATTTACCTTTTATAAAAAGATATTATTTACAATTTTATAAAGAAATAAATGAAAGAAATCTTTTTATTCAAAAATTTAAAAAAAATAATAAAATTATCAAAATATGTAAACCATTTACAATGGATTATCTATTATTTTATAAATAACTATGAGAACAAGTTTTTTATTCATAATTTTATAAACATATCAACAAATTGTTGCATGAAAGAAATGCCTTGAAAATGTTTTTATTTCAAAATTTAGAATAACAGTTACTCATCATTATCTGTTTATTTAAACTTTCTTGATCACACATTTTCAATTAATTTATGAATAAAAATATTTATTTCTTTTTAAATTAATAAATGATAAATCTTTGTATTAGCTGGTTAGCATTTTTAGAATGTTGTAAATATAAAATTATTCTTGTAAATAAACAATCTTATAAATAGTGTTTAATATTTTAACTGTCAGTTTTCAAAGAACAAAAAAATGCTGTTTTCATTTGATTTCACATCCAACCAAAATCCAATAATTTTGCAGGATCAAGATCCATTAATCCACTTCAGGCCTCTCTTATCATCACTACCATAATCTCAGTCAACCAACCGACCAATGCATCAGCTCCATGCTTTACCAACTCTACCCACATTCAAAATCACACAAAGATATTCTACTTGCATCTGCTGCATCGGCAAATACAAAAGAATTTTATATTTATAATTTTTATCTTCTTTATATTTTGCCTCACCAATGGTATTGTTGTTTTGTTTATTCTCCCATGCTACCATACATCTGTGGCATTAGTCTGTGATGCAAAATCAAAACACTCTTGATTTATTAAGCATAGCTTAGATGTGTCAACAGCCAGCAAGTATGGAGCACCCAGTCAGGATTGGACTCACTACTTAGCTGTAACTGATTTGGTCAAGTTTACTAACAATCACATTACGTCAAATAGCTCAATTTCTCATTGTTGTGAGCATAATTCTCACTGAATTTGGGCCATGAGCTTGATTAAGATGATTTTAGCAAATGTTTGTCACAAAACTTACACAGTGGAAGTTTTTCATATTTTAACCTTCAGATGGATTACTTTAAAGGGTGCTTACCATAGTGGAAGAGTTAGCAATATTGGGGGAATTCAATTCTTACAGGTATATCACTGTTATAATTTTGTAATTGTTAATGAGCTATTAAACCAACCATTACTGCATAGTGATCTCAGTCCTAACTAGGTACTCTACAATTATCGCCTAAGCTGTTTAATAAATGTGTATTTACACTTTAAATTACCATTAAAAGGTACATATCTTTTGAAAGCTACTGCAAACGTTAAAGGTAAGTCTAAATTTATTTAGATTTAATTATTTTGATTAAATTTATAAATCTGATGGTTTTGAAATCAGGTGAAGTTATGTAAATTCTATTTAAGCTAAAAATATAAACAACTTTCAATTATTAATATTACATTTTATCAACATATTTCTTAAATTCTATCATCTATTTCAGGTATAATTATTTTCTTTTTAAATAAAGATCGTCAATTATGTATGCAGTCTAAGTTCTCCATGACGAATCACTCTTCTTTGTAATATGGTTGGTCTTATTGTTTTGGTTAATGAAAAATATTTAAAGAACAGATATTGTTCAAAATAGTATGCATCTCTTTTGAAATATGAGAAATTGTTTAGTTATTTATTTCTCATTTGAATATCAGTCATGTCCTTCTTTTTATGTTTGCAAGTCAATGATTTTTAAGAATTTCAAAATTACTCCATAATGAAATGTTTTTCAAAAATCAAGGAAATCCTAAACTGATCAAGTTGTTCGGACTTAGTGTTTTATTATTATTACTTCTGGAATCTTATTTGCATTCATTTAGTCTTTTCTTTTAATTCCCTTGTTTCATTTGTTTTGTCCCTTTCTTTATGCCCATCTTTTGTATGAAGAAAACAAAACTGCAAGTATAGTACACTCAGTATTGACCAAACTCACTTCAGAGGAGTAATGGACTGTTAGACTAGAACACTAGCCATTAAATTGAAAATCTAGATTCCTCTTCAAGTTTTCTTGCTTTCAAATTCAACTATGCTTTTCTTAACTGTTGCATACCTCAGACTATTATTTCATATTAACAGCACATTTTCATAGATTTTGCTTTCATCTGTCATACTTTACAATGTCATTTTAGTTAATAGCATCTCTTCTTCTTATGTACAAGTTAATTTGAACTCTACAAAGAGACAGCACTACTATAATTGCTTATAATGATATAAGCATATATGATATTATATAAACAATGCTATAATTTTTTTTAACATCCATACAGCTGTGCTTGGCATGAGGAGGGTTAGGCTTAGGTGTAGGAAAAGATTGTGTAGATATTATATGGGGGAAATCTTTGAAACAATGCCAAAATGAATATATTGCAGCTATCCACGTTACAAGCAGAGAAATAATAATGTAGCCAGTTTCCATTTGGTGACAATGACATAAATGTTGAAAACACTTAAATTCCACTTGATGATTGAAAATGTAAGTATTTAGGCTTTTCTAGTGGTGTAATTGATTTATATTTTACAAATAAATAAATAAGCACATGGTAGTTTTCAAATTATAATAGATTTCCCAAATTTCAATAAATTTAATTATTGATTTAATTCAATATCAAATTACAGCAATTTAGAATAATAAAATTATGGTCTAAGAGAAATAAATATGTCAATATAAAAAATAACTTTCAAAATACGTATAATAAAATATAAAATAAATATATATTGAAAATAATGTATACATATATTCTATCAATAATATGGTAAGAAATAGCAATTAACAATATCCAATGAATTTGATTTCCTGTGGTGTTTAACAAGATAGGTCAGTTCTCCTTATTTTGTAAGACTAATGTCAAATGATAAATTAACAGTTATTCTAGAACTCATTAAATGAAGAATAATAAGTTATGAAAATAAAAACAAAATTAATAAAATAAAGGAAGTAACTGTTGGATAATATAGACATTGAAAAAAAAAGAAAGTTTAACAGGAGTTACTTCCCATCGAGGACAATATGATCTTGTGTTTAAATTTCCAGTTTAATGGAGGTCACAACATTTTTAGGCTACAAAATAACATAAAATTCAAAATAATTCTTTATATCAAGCCTTACAAATTGCTGTCTTGAAAGTTTTTTCACATTATCAATTTTTTTTCATTTTCCATCGTATTTTCCATTTTTGGTTATCAGTTCCCAACTTTGTCCCATAATGCAGATAACTTGGCAAGAAAATGTGGAGAGTGGTTTATAAGAAATACAAAATAATTTGAATGGTTCATATGAAGACACTCTGGAATAGTTATTTTTTAAATATAAAGGCACTCTTGTTTAGACATAGGTGCAAATGTTGCAGGATTTAGGAGTGTTGTAGTTCCTTTGCACCACAACATTTATAGTAAATTGCCTTAAGCAAAGACACTAAGCAATATGGAAAAGTTCACAAGGCCCGAACAATTTAATACAGATTCAAATTCATTTGAGACTGCAAAACTGGGAAATTTCAATAATTTCATAGAATCTCTGTCTGCAGAATCTTAACATACTTGTCATTTACATGGAATCAAAATGTTTATGCAAAATATGATGAGACCCAGAAGATAATATAAATTAAATCAAAGAATTGCATTTTTGCTTGGCATTTTTTCACAGTGTATAAACAACAATTGAGACATTTCTAGTTGAACTAAAAACTCTAGCAACATTTGCAATTTTATAAATGTTTTTATTGAGTAATGTAAATCTGAATCTATTCCTGGTGTTTTTATCATTGGCATCATGGCAATCAGGAAATAGCAAGGACAGTTTGGAAATAAACCCCTAGACTTGATTACTGCCTTTGATTCTGCTGGATTAATAAATTTTGCCAACAATGTTCTAGTACAGGGCTCTCCAAAGTGGTCAATATCAACTCCTTGGGGTTGATGGGACTATTCAATGGATTGATAAATGCCTGGTGGTTGGAAAGGGGTCAATAAATGTCGAGGGTGTCAATTGAACTTTATGGGTTGAATGCTGAAATTCATATAAGATTTACAAATACATAAAATACAACTTGCTGATACATATATTGCTGACCATCCAACATACTTCATGCACATACAAACCTACAATTACACAGAAGTAGCAACAGCAATTCTTTTATTTATGGCATCATTAAACACTGCAGAGACAGAATCTAACTGAGGGTAGAATGCTGGAGGGTAAACATGCAAACACAGAGAAACATTCCAGCCCCTACACACACACAGGGAGAGAGAGAGACATATGAGTCACATACATTTCTCAGCTTGGTCAACTTGCTGTTGAGATAGATAAGCTCAGCACCTAATCCATAGCACATGCTTGCTGGCCAGAGCCACCATCAAATGGCCATTGGTGCCAACTAGTAGAGAGTCAGCCAGTGTTTTCTCAACACCTGTAGTTATCAGAGTGGAGTTAGTGAACTGATAGCTGTGCATTTACTGTATAAATTTTCCCATTTCTACAATGGTGGCCACTAATGCTAAGAAGGAGTGTGGACAATATTTACAAGAGTACTTAAAATTTGGATATGTACCTTCATTTACTAATAAAAAAATGCCTATGTGCTTGTTATGCAAAAAAAACTTTCGGTAATGATGCCATGAAACCTACAAAGATGAAAACTCATTGTATTCTAAAATCTCTACAAAAGATGAATTATATTTTCATGATTTCAAGGCCAGCTCTTTTTCACTTTTCTCTTTCAGAGTCCATAACCTTCAAGGCCCATAACTTTCAATGCAATCATTCAATGTATTACTTCTAGCACACAACCCTAACCCATGTCTTTTAGCTTTGAATATGCAACAATAAACTTAACTGAAATCTAAACCTAAATTGCATCATGTTTCTGACCATGGCCATAAACCTGTAATTTCTAGCAGTGGCAAAAACAAGAACTAAGCAAGTCACTGCTCCAAGTCTGGTGTTTCTAAAACCTTATCATGTAATGTACAAATTGTATAGACCAATTCATTATTATAGTGAATTCACTGTTCATTCAGTATCTGTCTATATTTCTGAGATGAGGTATTATGTACAATATTTGTGAACATAATACCTCATCTCATACATTGTTTGGACTATCATCCTCATCTTTGTTACAATATTTATCACAACGTTTCTTCAGATGGTTGGAATGTCAAACTGAACCCTTTATTTCGCTCACTGGGGTGGACTGTTCTAGTTCCACATGTCATGTCTAATGGATGCCATTAATCAGTTATCTCATGTTAATTCCCCTCTCCAAGTTCTCCACCACCTTAACTGGATATTGAACACACACTCTTTGGGTCCTGTCACTGGATCTAACTAACACCTTTATCCACTGTGCCTTTATGTTATTTCTGAGACTTATAAACCTAATGTCTTCAGCAACCATTCTTACCAGTGCTCATATTGTAATTTTTGCTGTTATCATTATATGTTTTTTACCAGAGCTCATATTGCAATTTTCATTGTTATTATTGCTTTTCTCTGGCACTCCTTATTACTGGTTCCCATATTGTATTCATTGCTTGGTCAGCTCAGGAGATTTTTGTGGAGGTAACTGATAACTGACATCCATTAGACATGGGACGTGGAACTAGAACAGTCTACCCCAGTGAGCGAAATAAAGGGTTCAATTCAACATTCCAACCACCTGAAGAAAGCCAGAGCATACAATGGCTGAAACGTTGTGATAAATATGGCAACAAAGATGAGGACGATAGTCCAAACAATGTAAATAGTGTCAATGTTCATTGTTTTCATTTATAGTCAATCAAATTTTATTTATATACTGACATTTCATAGTTTTGGAAAAAAATTTACAGTCATTCTAAACACCAATGCATACCACATTTATAAAGAAAAATTAGTTTCTATTTTCTCAAAAGTTTAGAGAATTTATGTACATATGTTAATGAAACATTTCACAAAAAGTTAAAATGTCTATTTATAAGTAATTTAATTAATTTTAGTATACTCAAATAAATTACGTATAAAAATAAATTAAAAGAAATAAATAGTAAATAACTAGGAAGGAACAAAATAATGCATAAATTCCTGATTATCTCCCTTATACTTGTTAATTTTCGCGTGCATTTTTGGCTGAGAATTTTAAGAAGAATTATATTCTTGAAATATTGCTTAAAAATGTGTGCAAGTTTATCCATGTTTGCCGATTTAAATAAACAGCTCATATTCTATAATTTCTATTTGTATCTTACAATTTCTCCTGTTTCCTTGCCTATCCCTTCAGCCTCCAATGGAAGGATATATACAGGGTGTTGCAACAAAATCCGACACTTGACAAAAAGAAAACGAAATAGGCAATAAAAACAAAAGTTATATATGCAAAGACGCAACAGTTTATTTAGTTAAAGTTGCATACTACATTATTTTTCAATATAACCGCCGCCGGTGGCGACGACCATCTCAAGGCAGGCGCGTAATGAGTCACAAGCTTTGGCGACCATATCCTTGTACATAGCGGCGAAGGCCTCCACGATGGCAGCCTTCAGAGAGTCCACAGTGTTTTGGGCGTGCTTATTGGTCTTGGCCTCGATCACGTCCCAGAAGAAATATTCAAGGGGGTTGCAGTCGGGTGAGGAGGGCGACCACAAGTCCTGCGACCAGTGGTGAGGAACATTCTTTAGCAGCTACACCTAGGTTGTCTTGGCCTTGTGTGCAGGAGCGAAGTCCTGCGGGAAGGACGTAGGCGCATCCAGCGATGATCTCGTTCATCCAGGGCTTCACCACACTCCTAGTAGATTTCAGCAGTGACTGTCAGGCACTTTCGAAAGAAGAACGGAGGCATTACATCCCCCTCGCTGGAGATGACGCTAAGGACTATGACGGAGGAGGGAAACTTGGCATGCTTTACGACAGGAACCTCCTCGATGTCCTTTCAGATCTATCTGTCATTCTGCCTGTTGCGATCTTGACGTTCTGACTTCCATCATTGTAGACTGGCTCCTTGACGGCGGCGATGAACTCGTCAGTCCTAACGGTTGAAGAACGAACGTTGTGGGCCTTTCGTTTGGCAGTAAACTCGTCCTTGTTCTCACACGCTTTACACTTCCTCCAAATGTCCATGACCATGGTCCTCTTGAACCCAAACCAGGCCATCACTTCCACAGTCTTCTTTTGTCAAGTTTTTCTGCAACACCCTATGTGTGTATATATATATATATATATATATATATATATATATATATAATTTGTGTGCTAAACACAGTTTGAAAACTCCAGAAGCATATCAGATAACTGCAGTATCATATTTATTTTGGGAATTTGAATAATTAAAACTCTCTCCCGTGTCTACTTGTAGAGGTCAAGATCTAGTGACTGTAACGTATTCCTATATAAGCCGGCAAATCTTGAGTTTTCTTTTTGTATCCAGTAAATATAAGAGGAAAAGCTGACATATTAAGCCGTGGAAACAATAATAACATAAATGTGGACGAAAAATAAATTAACAGTTTCTAAAAGGAGTTGGGAATAAGATGAAAAATCCAAATGAGATGCAAGTTTTGGGTGTAATAAATGAAGGATGGATTTGCAGCCAGTTTGTGATCCGCTCTCAAAAACGGTCACATAGAATAGAAGCAAAAATCAACAGTCTGCCTTTGCCCTGTGTCGGAGAAGGCTTTGATATGTAGGTTTATCGGAGTTAGCTCCTCCTTGGCTCCTTAAACCGGAAGAGAACAGGTCATTTCGACCTTGACCCTTCGGTTGTGCTCCCTACACGCTGTTAACCCGAGGTAGAGACTAGTAAGTTACCTTTTCAGTTTAGTTATATTACGAACCTAGTCGTAATATACTTCTAGGCATTTTTAAGTCTTGGTTTTCTTTTAGCTAAGCTCTCCTCATTTTTTAGATAGACTTTACTGTGTTAGCTTACCAATTCTCTTGCGGTCTCCCTTACCACAAGACAGTGACTTCTCGCTAAAAATAAGGTCGGCGACTGAAACGGTCGGTAGGCAGGCCTTAGCCTCCATGGCCAGGACGTCGATCGCCGGGCTGTGTATTAAGTTACGCTCCCATTTTTTTTTTTGTCTGCCAACTTGACGATAGTTGGAAACTTTGCTTTCTCTCTCTACTTCGCTTTTTGCTTCTGGCTCCTTGCCAATGGTCGAATCTCGGCATTCCGTCCCTACTGGCTGCCTGCACGTCGTCCATAACCTTTCCCGTACACTACGTTTGTAATTATTACGGGAGGTTACTAATATCGGACTCGACCGGTAGACACGTAACGCCTGCACTGGACTGTTGACATGCCCGAACAACATCGCAACACCAGCTCCTCTTTCCTTCCCAAGTTGGCATCCCGGCAACGACCAACATCAACCTCGAACTACAATGACCAGTAGCGATTATCTGCAACGACCAACATCAACTTCAACTGCAATGACCAACTGCAACGACCAACAGCGATCATCTGCATGACCAGCAGCGATCACCTGTAACAACCAACCTCAACCATCAATGCCTGCACCAGAACATCTGCATCTCTACCGTTCCGACCACCTTTATTTCTTTATTACTTTTCTAGAATAAATTAGCTTATATCTTATATATCTTCGTTCTGTCGTCTATGTTGTTTCACCTTGTCAGATTTAACGTCTTCGAAAATGTTAGCGGGACTCTTGTGACCTCATCACCCTTTTGTGATACGGGGGCTCTCGAGGGGTCCGCTACAGGTTTAATTCCTTCCTATGATTTGAGAAAAGGTACTGTCGGTGTACAGGAATTAATTTCAGTGATACTGATGGAACAAGCCTGTTGTATGGATAATACTTAATCTTAGAACAAGTAGCACAAACACAGGCACGCACATGCAGGCATGCGTGCGCACACGTGCACGCGCACACATACAGACACTAGAAATTTATATGAACAAACATAACTAAAACATACAGGAAGACACCAAAAACTACGGAATATGGTATTAACATGGAAGCTAAAAGGAAAAAAAGCACTCAAACAGACATAGATGACCAAATAAAATGCATTGCTAGCTCACAAGCATTCATTACATTAAAAGACCATAAAGAAAATTTCAAAACAAACACAACGTGCAGACTCATAAACTGTTGTAATGGAGTATCCCCCATTCCCTATTGCTATATGGATAGACTATATTAGTAGCTATATATAGTGAGCATAGGATATGCCTGGGGACTTACTTCGGCAATTAGTTGGAGATTCGTCTCTAGATAAGCGAGTCGAACTCTCTGCCCTTGGACAGAGGGGGGACTGGACGAGGCTCTGCCGAAGGGCAGAGTATCGTTCGGAGAGGTAGACTGCCCCATAACCCGTTTATAAGGGTTCAAAAGGGAATATTTTTGGCCGAACATGCGGTCTCGGAGAACCCATGTTAAACCGGTCTTGTGCCACATGAAACCCTCGTGGTGGGTAGCTAAATATACTTGCTTCGGCAATTAGTTGAAATTCCGTCTCCAGCTGAGCTGGTCGAACTCTCTGCCTTCGGGCGGAGAGGAACCCAGACGAGGCTATGCTGAAGGGCAGAGTTTCGTCTAGGGTGGTAAACAGCTACCCGACCCTGTTTTTTATGGGTTCTACGGGGAATTTTTTACCCCACATTAAATAACGGCCTTGTGCCAGATCCTGCCTCGTGGGGTGGTGAGGTAAATAACCTTGCTTCGGCAATTAGTTGGAGAATCGTCTCCAGCTAAGCAAGTCGAACTCTCTGCCTTCGGGCGGAGAGGAGCCCAGACGAGGCTATGCCGAAGAGTAGAGTCCCGCGTGGGGTGGTTGGCAAATATCCTTGCTTCGCCAATTAGTTGGAGACTCGTCTCAAGCTGTGATAGTCGAACTCTCTGCATTCGGCCAGAAAGGAACCCAAACGGAGCTGTGCCGAAGGACAGTCTTGTCTGGGTTGGTACAGCAACCCGGCCCACGTTTTTTTTACGACGTCTATAGGGATTTTTTGCCAAGGCCTACGGGCTCGGTTTTACCCCGCATTAAAGATGGCCTTGTGCCACATCCTGCCTTGCGCGGAGGTAAAGTAAATAACCTTGCTTCGAGAATTACTAGCCTGCCACCTGATTCCCTGTCTTCCCATAGTGTATTCTCTTTTACAATAAACCTGTTTCTTTCATCTATATGCATGTTGCTGTTCCTTCACTCAAGTACCACCCTTGTCTGTTTGTAACCTCTTTAAAGGATACAACATAAACTAAAAATTATCTAGGTAAAATAACTAAAATAATAGTAGAAAGAATGAAGTTAGGAGTAAACCAGTTGAAAAACACAAACAAGCTTTCATAACTTAATAAAACAAACATAATTGTGAATTTATACAACCAGATATAAAGGGTTTTTATCCTTCCAAAACCAAAGCCATGTTAAATAAGGCCATCTCTATAGCTCAAGAACAAATAAAAATAAACACAAACTAAGTAAAACTCATTAAACACTCCTGTAAATCGCTATTATTTGACAACAAAGATACATAGATAAAGAAAGATTGAACCTTTGACATTAAAATGGGAAGCTTTGATTTTGCAGACACCTACAAGCTTATAGGTATACATTTACTACATGAACTAAGTAAAAACATAATCAATAAAATAATATAATGGCCTCTACAGGGATGAATCTTATATTCGTAAGAAACTGTAACACACAAAACCAGGAAAATAATCATAAATTTTTTTAAAATATGGGATTCAACATGGACACAAAAATGAACCTAAAAAGTAGATTTCCTAGATATTACACTCTTTCAAAGAAAAAGTACATGTAAACCATATAGAAAACCAAACAACAAACCACGTTGCATACCCGCACCTTCCAACCACCCATGAACAATAATCAAGCAGAGACCACAATCAACTTCAGATTATCCGTCAATTCTTCCAATGAAGCCATCTTCAATGAAACCAAAAAAGATTATGAAACCACCCTAAAAGATAGTGGATTCCTGGTAACAAAAAATGCTAACAGGAAAAGAAACATAAAATGGTTCAACCCACCGTAAAAGAAAAAAGGAGGAGGCAGGGTAGAGTAATGAATAGGGGCTCAGATTGAGAAATCCGTAATTAAGTCAGATCCATTACATTTACTTATGTGCTAATACCCTTGGAAAAGGTATAAATCCTCTCCCTCCGGCTATGGTTAAATAGCAGGAGAGACTGGGTTAAAAATTCTGGCAACAGGACTCTGCACCAAACGGCAACAGTCTCTTTCATGCCTAAACAGATCGTCAGGCCATGCGTGTTGTTTTGGCTTGACTATATATGCTGGTTAGTATTGCATTATGGGTGAACTTATTGTATTATTCTAACAGTTATTTGGGTAGCTGTTAACAATTATGTTTCAAGTTATTGTAGGGGTTATTGAGTGGAAATAATTGTGAATCCGGATGCAGTTTTGTGGTTATTTTATAGTGTTGTTGAACGTTTTTATTCATTATTGGTTATTTGTGTTATGTTTCTATGTGTATATGTGCATTTGTAGTTATTTTTTAATTCGTTTATTTACTTATTAGTTTGATTATATTTTTGTCACACACACATATATATTGTTTGATAAAACTCTAAATTTGACTTGATGCTTGTAAAGGAATGAAATGCATTGTAAAATTATTTTCCTTTTGATCCTTTTTTACTGTAATTTGAAGTCAAATTTTTGTTAGAAATGGGTGGGAGGATAAAGGTTAGACTGTTGAGAAAAGCTGGGCAGCTAAAGTCATGAAACAACCATGTCTTCCTTGCTTCTGAATGCTGCTTTGATGGGACCAATTTTCTGTATTGGAGTCAAGCCATAAACTTTACAAAAAGAATAATAAACTTTTACTTTAAACCATTCTGATATTTCTTTTAGTATCCGTCTGTTGCATGAAGGTGACTTTGGTCAATTGCTTGCCTTTGATAAATTTTCAAATCTTTCTCTTCTAGGTGAACCCTTTGCTGAAGACAGACCGGTAGAATCCACTAAATTATACGAGGATGATCCTTATGAAACGATCTTTCGTATCGAACCGAATTTGATGCCAACTTTTCCAATATTCAAAATGACATCCTTAGTGGCGAGTTTGTTGCATTTGGTATGTATGTTACTGATTTAATATCTGTATTGAGCGTTAATACATAGCTTTGCCTCATCATCCTTTGATCTCCCCATGGTTGGTCGAAACTATAATTCTTTCGGTAACTGATACAAAATGTTGGATGCCAATCCTACATACGAGTGTTTTTGTAATGACATCATCTCTAGAAAGACTGCCATCCAAGGCTAAAGACTTCTTTTCAAGACATAAAGTGAATTATCCCACGCCAGACACCAACTTGGAATTTGAATTTCTGTGTACTGTCTTAGAAAATCCAGCTCCGGATTTGTTCTTAAGGTTTACTCCTGAAGCCTTTCTCATGATTGGGTATGGCTGTAAGGGTGCGGAGGCTTAAAATAAAAACTTTTCTTCTCTTTCTTCTCTCTAAATGGTGCCACATCTTTCTCTTACAGTCTCACGCAGTAACTTTCTCTACCTTGAGTGAACCTTGGGCCTTGTATTTAGTGAACTATTAGTAAAAGAAAAAAGAGGGTGGCTTTTTCCAAAAAGCCAAATTCATTATTTGTTGACAAGAAAAGATTGGCGTTTTATATTTTAAGTGTAGTGACAAACCACCATATCTTTATATTCAACTGGCTAGAAAGACAAAATCTTCTTTCTGTATTGTTAATATTTAGCACTCTGCATTAATAATATTACTTCCCTTTCCACTGCGTTCTTTGTCAAGGTTACTCAATTGCAGTATCCTTATTGTTAATTTCACTTAAAGCTGTTTTCTGTTGCCATACCAGGATATGACAACACAACTATGAAATTCAAACATACAATTGTTCAAAGATCAGTCACCTTCAGTGACAGGATAAACTTTCTGTACAGCAAATGAAGTCACATACACAGTGTTAAAGGTCAAGATGGCTTTTCAAGAGTTCAATGAGAAATATGAAAAGAAAAAATGCGTAAGGCTTGGATCTACAAACGAGATATCTTGGCCATGAAGTCAAATGTTGTCAGTATTAGAATTTCTAAATAATTCCACTTTAAGTGCATTATTTTTATGGGTACTGATGAAATATAAATCTCTCTCCCAACATAAATAAATTATAAAATATTTATGCTTAATAATTTAGATTTGAGACAAGATTAACGGATGCTGCGTCTTTGACACTCTAGAAAAAGGGGAAAGGATGGCATTAGAAATAAAAAATAATTTACTATTTAATTTTTACATCCATCTTATTTTGTTACAGTATTGCACTACAATATATATTTTTGTTACTGTATCACGCTACAATATTTCCTCAAATAAATGGCTTTAATCAGAGTTGGAAAAGACTACTTCAAACTATAAATTTCCAAAATATAAAAGAAAAAGTAAAATAAAAAAGATTTTTTAATCCCTTATTAATTATAGGCTTCTACCTATAACCCATTAATGCTCGAAGCCCCAAAAATGAATCAGTGATTAGTAATGCACTAAAAAAAAAAAATTGCACAGTCTCTCTTAATTATTAAGAGACATTTTCATGGAATATTTTTGGTTGCATCAGACAATCCGCATTTACACAGACAATCTTGTACAGATTAGAAATGATTTGAAGCACAAGTTTTATAGAATTTAATGTCTTGCAACTTTATGTTTGGAGATAGTGATATTTATATTTGATCAGTACCCGTAAAAATAATGCACTTAAAGTGGAACTATTTAGAAATTTATAGTGAAGAAAACGGCGACTTACCTCGTCAAACCAAGCGACAGCGCGTCGCGTGTATCCTACGACGGAAAATGTGGCGAAAAAGAAAATTACTTACCCCCCAAAAGGGTACGTATTCCGCATGACATGCTGAAGACGGTATATTTTAAATTAAAAAAGCAAGTCCGTCGCAGGAGTCGCTATAAAAGTATTTTGATATGCAAAAATTGAGCGTACCCTCCCAGCTGTCGACGAATGGAAAAATTGCTCGGTCGATAAAAGCAGCTGATGTTCTCGAATCGGGGGGAGGAAATTCGGGTATTTTGGCTACCGTGTTCATTGCATGTCAGTCTCTTCGTCGGTTATTCCTTTGAAATTTCCGTGCGTTACATTGTCTCAAAGTAAGTGTTGTTACGTTTTCTTAATTGCTTTTTTGTATCCATTGTTCCAATATTGTTTTCTGTGAACACTATGGTGCAGTCTCAACTCCAAGAGGAGCCACCCACACCAGCAACCCCTTCGGTGTGGGCTGGTGATAAACCAGCTCAAAACGACCCTAATATTATAAGGGACTCTCGGAGAAGTTTGAAAGTTTTGTGAAGGAGAATGAATTGGTACCGGTGCCATCTCTACTAGAATCGGTGAATACCAAAACTATCTCCTTGGTAACTACGGATGTCAAGACTCACAAACTGATTGGAGTTAACAGGGACGTAATAGAAGAAGCAATCAAAATCCTGAACATTGGGGCTAAAATTTTAGTCAGAAGAAGCAGAGCTATGTGGGATATCCTGCTGGCATCAGAGGACGCAGCTAAGTCACTGGCGGTGAGCATATTATCAACCAAGTCATTGAGCCTCCAAACCGAATACCTTGGAACAAGGAAAACTAAAGTAATCCTGCATGGAGTTCCGCTGTTTATTTCACTTAACCACTTGGGATTTTTCTTTTCTAAATTTGGCCAGGTGGCCAGTGTTTCAGCCGTCAAAAGTAAGGCCGGGATAGCTACTGAAGATGTAGAAGTCATGGTAACGGTTACCAGGAAAAGTTTTTTGGCTATTCCAAATGTACTGACTTGTGAAGGACGTCCTATCTACGTGACTGTTGAAGGACGACGCCCTCTCTGTTGGGCCTGTGGAGCGGCCGGTCATCTATCCAAAACGTGTCCTGGGAAGAGACCGGAACCACAGCCGGAAAATACAACGGCCAAGGAAAGCACTGACACAAGTGCCAAAGTAACAAAAAAAGGTCCTGGAGAGTGGACGGAAGTGGTAATGATGGGAACAAAGGTAGCATCCCCCTCACATCAGAAGGACGCCCAAAAAACCCCAAAGAGCCTCTGCAGGAGCAGAAACGCGACCAGCGTCAGCAGCAACAAAAGGGCGAACTGAAGAATCCCTAATTGGAGCAGGAGTGTCAGCAAGGGTAGCAGAAGGAAAAGTCACAGGAGATGCAGCATAAGGATTCTCAACTGGAGTAGCAACAAGAAGTGGAAATGGAGGAGATGCCTCCACCGCGGCCTGCCTCTTTAAAAAGAGGAAGAAGAGGAAAAAGTGTCCAAGAAAGAAAAATGGGATGGTTGAAGCAGGACAGAGAAAGGGAAAAACTGGAAAACAAAAGAAGCCTTTCTTGTTCCCCTACTAGGGCTCCAATTTCCCCACTTCCCAACACTCCCCCAGCCCAAACAACTCCCACCATAAAATTAGGCCTTCTGCTAACATCCCTCCTTCTGACTCTACCCCCACCAACTCCACGCCTCCTAGAACTTCCCGAAAAAAGAAGAGGCCATTCTCGAGAGGGGAAAAGACATGTCAAGTAGACTCGAAGACGATGGAACAGGGCCTTTCATCGCAACAAAAAGCTTTTCTAAGGCCTCTCTTTAAAATGACTTCAGTCGGTGGGGTGTCAATAGAAGACCAAAAAAATTTCCCGAAAGCCTCAGGTGTCATAACAGTGATTAGGGACGTGGGGGATTAACTATATGGGATCATCTTTGGGAGGCTAAGGAGGGTTTCCCTGACATTAGAATGGTGGAGATGGGATCTCCTGATTTGAAAAAAATGCAAAAGTTTTGCGCCGAGACGGCTCCCCATTATACTCCATCCCGCTTTATACAGGGCTCTAAAGCTAATATATCCCACAGAAATCGGAGGCATTGTCCTAGATGGTCGCATGACGACAGAGATGGGGACAGGGAGCCTGGGACAATCCGTCGGGGTCCTTTCATCTGCAGATTTCCGGACAGTATGTGAGTAGGTTTTGCTGTTACTCTTTTTTGCAGGCCTAGAAGACGTCAATTAAGATAGCTTGAATGTGAAAGGCTTGAGGGATCGGGGTAAGGCGGCCCGCCTGCTCCGGAATCTCTTGTCTTTCGATGTGGATGTCGCCGCGATCGAAGAGACCCACTTTCTTTGCAGCGTCGATGCGTGTGTGCTGGAGAGTGACTTTGTCGCTTATTTAGCATATGGGGACCGGCGTGCCAGAGGAGTTTCTTTGCTGGTTAGACGTACTCTTGATGCAAAGGTGGACCAGGTGCATACCGATGCCGAGGACCGGTTGATCGTGGCTAATATTACCGTGAAAAGTGGTTTGTTCCGAGTCGTTGCGGTTTATGCGTCCAACGACCGGGAGGAACGGGTCTCGTTTTTTCGGCAATTAAGGCCGTTCCTGGTGGATTCAACGCACCTGATTTAATGAGTGACTGGAATGCCATCCTGGACCCCAAGTTAGATAGGGAGTGGGGAGCTAGTGGGGAAAGTAGCGATCGTAGCCTGGTTGATCTGATCGAAGAGTTTGGTCTCGTCGATAGATACCGGGTCGATCACTCCGGGGGAAACTGTGGACGTGGGCTCTTAATTGGCTTTTTACCCGGGTGGTTAGCTACCTGGATAGAATGTTAGTTGGGAGAGCCGACGTAGACTTGTTAGATTGTACCACGTTCCACTGGATAGGCTATTCGGATCACAAACTTGTTTGTGTCCGGATGGTGGTAGATCGTAGGCTTAGAATGGCTGGCTACTGGAAGTTCAATCTGTCTTTACTGGACAGGCGGAACTTCCAGGAACAGCTAACTGGCGCAGTGCAGCGGGTGCTAGTGGTGGTGGTTATCGGGAATAAGTGGTGGGAGAGACTTTAGGATAGGATTAGGTCGTTCACCACTGATTTCAGCAAATGACTCGCCTTAGATAGAGCTGAGAAGGTGAAGACGCTTAAGGCTAGTTTTTCCCAGGCAGTGGCTCGGGAGATTCCCTAAAAATAGCTTTAGCTAGGGAGGCCCTGGAGTGTTTGAGTAGCGAGCGCTACATGGGCCAAGTAATTAGACATAGGTTAAGCAAGATGTCTTCCGAAGCTGTGAACATGGGCGCAGATCTGCGCAAGGAAGAGATCCCTCGAGGTTCCGATCGTTACATTCGTGAAGTCGAGACCCCGGAGTGGCATACTCTTCGGGCCACTGACGACATGTGCGAGGCGTTTCGGCGGCATTTCGAGTGCCGGTTTACCAAGGAACCTGGTCTCCGTGATGATGAGTTTCGTAGCTATTTGGCTGACTTCCCTCGGCTTTTGTCGACTGAAGCGGCTAGCTGCGAGGGAGAGATCACGGACGGCGTGGTCTACGTGGCATTGAAGAAGGTCGGCAGAGGCAAGTCACCCGGTCTGGATGGTTTGTTCTATGAAGTGTACTTGAGGCTGTCGCACATCTTCGTCCCGATTTTAACTGTGGTGTTCAATAACTGGTTCCGGCATGGGTCCATCCCCAACCGGCTGACCAGGGATGTGGTCACGCTGTTAAAAAAAGGGCAATGGTGTTGGGGGGAAATTAGATGATTATAGGGCCATAACTTTGCTACACACAGAGTTAAAGATTGTGACCAAGATCCTGCAGCAGCGTTTGCAGTCAGTTGCCGAGTCTCTGTTGAGTCCTGGGGAGACTTGTGCTGTGAGGGTCCGAACAATTCAGAGCAACCTGCATCTGATCCGCACGATTATAGAGGGTGTAAAAGACAACGATGAGGCCGTGCTGATCAATTTAGATCAGTCCAAGGCATTTGATAGGGTTGACTATCCCTACCTTGCTGCTGTCCTGCAGGCCGCCGGATTCGAACCCGACTTCTACCGCTGGATTAGCCTCCTGTATCGCTCCCCCAGTGCTGTGGTACAGGTGAACAGGAAACTGTCGTACGCGTTTGCGCTGTTCGTCAGGGTTGTCCACCTTCGCCCCTACTTTATGCTTTGGCGTTGGAGCCTCTTTTTCGCCGGCTGAAGGACAAGGCGTGCAGTCCGACCCTACGTGGAATCGCTGGAGCGGCTCGTGCCAGGGTTTCGGCCGACGCCGATGACGTATCTACTTTCGTGTCGTGATGCAGCAACATTGCGGTGATACTGAAGGCGCTTGATCGGTACGAAAAGGTGACAGTCGTCCGGCTTGCCGTTAGGTGCCAGGAAGGGAGTCGATCTTCCGGGACCCTTCGGTTGAACGGACAGTCCTGTCCGAATTCTTGGAATGTGGTTTGGACCCGACCTCCAGCTAAAACTAGTCAGAAATACGGACAAAGGGCGACTTAGTGTCGACGGAGGTTGTCCGTGAAGGGTAAGGCGAAGGCATGTGCCACTTACGTATTTCCTCTGGTCCTTTATCGCTTGGCCGTACTTCCTCTCCGTAAAGATCATAAGAAGCCACTCGATCGATCGCTATCCTCCATTTTGTGGTGGGGACGCACGCATCAGGTCGACAGAGAAGTCTCTGCACAACGTCCGTTTCATGGAGTGGGGCTGGGAATGCCACACTTGGCGAGTCACAAGCTTGCCTTGAGTTTGGCTTTCTTACGCCGCGCGTTGACAGGAGATTCGATTATGGCAGGGATTGTTCGGGACGCCTTCCCTTGCCTTACCATCAATCCCCCCATCTCGTAGGTTGGGCGCCGTCGTAAGCCGCGCGTTCTATCGAGTTTCCTTCACGAGTGTCGATACCCCTTGAAGGTCATTGCTCGGTCCAGTGACCTTTCTCAACCTAGGAGGGTCTTCTATCTAGTGGAGGGGGCCGCGAATGATCCTCTCTGCGAGCGGCTCGACTTGTCGGAGGAGAAGTTTCGCATCTTCTGGTCTTGGGCGCCAGTGGCGGATTATCCCAGTTTTCGCTTACCTGGCGACTGGTTCGGAATAGGCTGCCTCTTAATGACATGGCCTTCATATGGGGCTTGGTGGATTTGCTAGGCTGTGAACTATGTGACCTTGGCTTTGATGAAATGGCTTCGCACGCCTTCTACCATTGTCCTCGGATCCGCCATGTACCATGGGACCATGTCGGCGAGCTGACAGCTCGTATGGCTTCCGAAAAGCTCGTGCTCATTGATCGTGCATACGCGTGTGACTATATGTCGCCTCCATATTCTCGGGTAAAACGAATGGTGTTTTTAACGCTGCTGGTCACGGCCCGAATTGTGATTTGGACAACGCGACTGGAGGAAGTTTTGCGAGGCGACCGTATTTCTCATCAGGAAATGATCCGATTCTTTGAGCATCAGCTCAAGATGAAGATTAGAACTGATAGAAAACACTTGCATTCGACAGCCTTTATCGAAAGGTGGGTGACTGAGGTGAGCTTGGTTCACTTGAACGGGGCTAACCTTTATTTTCTCTTTTAGGTCAATCGGAGTGGTTTTCTGTTGAGCTCTCCACTGTTTAGGTTAGACAAACTTTTGTGTACCTAATTAATGTGAGTAAGTGTTGTTCCTGGCCTGCTCCCGGCTACATCTTTGGTTATGATCCAAGTTGAGATTCCCAACTTCCCCAGTTTGTTTTGGCCTCCTTTCATCTCGACTGGGTCAGCTTTATTGATTCCCCATGCCTGTCTATATTTTCTCTTTTCCCTCTCCCTAAACGAGAGAGCCTCTTGATTTTGTCCAAGGGCAGAATACAGCGGTTTCTCTTTTTCGAAAGGTTGGGCTAATCCTACTAACATCAGTCATGTTTATTTTTGCTTTGTTTAGATATTTATTTTGTTTTGGGGTTCACCCCTCCTCTTTCATGATCATTCATCCGATTTGTATATATGGTAAATAATATTTATCATCTCATTGGGATTTTTTTTTTATATAAATTTAAACATGCATAACTCAACATATATTTATACAATTCACTACACTACATTAGAAGTTTTTTTTTATAAACAACTACTTGAAAGGTGAAGAGATGGTACATAAATAAACCGATTTACACTTATTTGCTGTTGTTACGTATTTTGAAGTAAATCCTAAAACAATAATGTATTATAAAAATTATGCATATTTTGAAAAAGACTGCGCCTTTCTTAAGCGATTACTCCAAAATTCTCACGCAATGTCTTAAGGATAAAGCCCAGTGGAACACTAAACAATTTTTACCTCCTTTAATATTAATTATTAATTTTGTATTCAAAGTACATTTCACGAAAGAAATTTCTCTTTTAATGTAAAGAAGTAAAACAATATTGATATTGGAAAATAATTTATTTTCCTTCTTATATCAAGATATATTTGCATTAAGGCGTTTTGGGTGCTTTTCATTTTTAGCATTCTGTTTCCATTTGATTGTATTATATTATTATTTTCAATTCAGCGAATACTATTTGTCGAAAAAGATTTCAATGCATTTTCTATGTAATAGTTTCTTTCGACGGCAAATTTTTGTCAAAATTGGATCACAGAAGCTTCTATTTAAGTCTGAATGCTGGTTAGTTGTTAAATGTAAAAATGTATACAACGCCTATGCAATCCCGTTTGCCGCCAAGACTTTTTGAACAAGTTTTGGAGCCGGTCATGTGATCTAAAGCAAAATAAATACGGCAACGCGAGCGGATCTCACCAGTGAGACAACGAGAATTTAGCTACAACGTACGCCGCTACAAATGCCTTTCTAACTCATCATATTCCTGTTTGATATTTACTTCCAGCAGTGAAACATTTCATCAGTAATAATTTATCTTGCAATATTAGCTTAAGAGCTCACAGACCTCAAAACTCACTCTCAGCACGTTTTTATTCAACAGACTGCTCATCAAGGAATTCTCGATAATTTATATCAAATCAACTCAGAAGTGTAAAGTTTAAAACTTTCTCTTTATACACGAATCACAACTTTGGTCTTCAACTTATGTTCAAATCTTCTCTACTTGACAAACGTTTTAGAATTATTTACGACGAATTTTTTTGTGGAAGAACAACACTTTCTTCTTTGAAAACTTTCTTTTCAACTGGAATCTACTTTCGTTAAGTAAATTTTAATCTATTATCGTATAAAAGTATTTTACTTTTTAAACCCTGAAAAAGAAACAATTTAACAAAGTTGGACAACTTCTACCGTATTCTTAATATCAAAATTCTTAACTAAAAAGATTTGTTTAAAAACAATTTGACTCCGAACTGATTTATTCATTACAAATCCTATATTATTTGCAGACACTTTGAACACACTAAAAAAAAGACACTTTTTACTAGCCATAACATTTTTTTTTTTTGTGTATAAAACATCAGTAAAAATTCCGAGTCATTTCATCATTCAATTTTGTATATTATTGTAATATAAATGTTTTTTATTATTTAATAGAAAAATATTGTTGTCTTATATTTGTGGTGTTTTACAGCCTTGTGCCATACAAATAAATTAAAATGTTTGTGTAGATATTTTCATTCACCCAACAAAAAATAATACCTTCTGATCCAGTGGCGTAGCTAACGGGGGCGAGGGGGCGACCGCCACTGGTGCCAGCACAGGAGGGGTGACACAATGTCACCCCCCAACAAAATTTTTCAACTAGGCTAAAGTGCAATTCGATATTTCTGCGGTAGCGTGTAGTGTAGATGAGGATGTGGACAGTATTCGGATGAGCAAATAGACTGGCGTCAACCCTGCTGACAGATGTCCGTATCATGACTGGGGACCACAAATCGCGGCCATAAATTATAAATAAATTGAAACAAGTGAAAAAACTAAGAGTTATTTGCGTGCTAACCCTAGCAGCTTATCAATATATTCTCATTGCTGTCGATCGCTACACACGTTGGCCGGCGGCATATCTGATCGAATATACCAATACAAAAGGTTGTTACATTCTTTTTCAGATAGATTTCACAATTTGGTGTGCCAACTACGATCACCACAGATCGTGGTCCTCAGTTTCAGTCTAATTTATTTAAGGAGTTCACAAGAGTTCTAGGCATACACCATATCAAAACGACTGCATACCCTCCATACGCAAATGGTATGGTAGAAAGGTTTCATCATGTTGAAGACTGAAGCACCTACGGATAATCCAAATGATTGCGCAGAAAATTTGTCACTGATGTTATTATCAATACGGAACACTTTAAAACAAGATTTGCAGTGTACTCCGGCAATATGGTATTTGATACTACCATGGCCTTACAATTTTTTGAAAACAACAATAATTTGCAACCGTCAACGATATTAGCACAAGAATTAAAGTAAAACGTGTTGTGATTGCAATTTTCAGCAACCAAACAAGTGGCTACACATATTTATATCCCCAAAACTTGCACAATTGTGAAAAGGTTTTTGTACCAACGATTTTGTCAAGACACCATTAGCGCCATGTTATAATGGTCGCTACGTCGTTTGTGACAGACCTGACAAATATTTTCCAATTCTTCACAATGATAAAAAAAGAAACTGTGTCTATTGATATAATCAAACCAGCTTACATTAATACAAAAGATATAACAATTTCACAGTCACCAACATCTTTAGGTAACTTTTCATCATCTACATCACAAACAAAACAAGCGGAAGTGCAGATCACTCCAAAAAAACCACGACCCAGAAGAAGAATTTCATTGCCTAAACATTTTAAAAACTGTATCTTGGGGGTGGGATTTGACAGGTCGACCGGATATTTCCATCTCAAGAGTCAGCAGTCGAATGACCAAAATCAGATATTTATGCAGAGGCTCCGAGTAGCACCTCCGATAGCGTATAAAACATTCAAAATTATTAATCGACCACTGACAGCGTTTCTCTTGCATTTTCGAGGGACTTTTTGTGTGCCAGCACCTGCTTAAGGGAAACTATAAATGCAGATCATAAAGCAAACAGGGCAGTTGATGAATGGATTATACGTTGCCAACTGAACCGTTTACTAATACACCAACATTGCACGTTTCTCTGGTGTAGATTCAACAATGAATCCAAGGTATGAACATTTCCCCTTACAAGGGGTTTTATTAAACACACTTCAGTGTGTGTCTTGGAACTTTCTACCTATCCAGAAGTGTTATTAAACACACCTTAATGTGTGTTTTGTCTCGGAACTTTACCATTTTCATGAATTTAATTAACACAACTCAACGTGTGTCTTTGTACTTACCATTTTCATGGTTTTAAACACACCTCAGTGTACCGTTTCATTTTTAGGGATTTATTGAAACACATCTAAATGTGGGTACATAAGTTTCCCCTTTCAAAGGATTTTATTAAACACACCTAAATGTGTGTATGCTATCTTTTCCCTTTTAAATATGTATATATGAACTTATCCTTCTTTTCAAGGGCCTTATATTCATTACACTATGTATAAAATACCCAAATAAATTGATATTTGTTGATGAACAAATCTTTAACTTCTTGTTACATTTTAAATTCACTTGTTTAAATGCTTTGCTTAATCATTGTGTTGTACACTGACTTAAGATTATTTTATTCCGGACAGCACCCGGAATAATTAATAATCGCTGCCATGACAGACTCGAATTTATAGGTCCTCTCTTAGTTTCGGGAAGGATTATTTTCGTGGTTCTTAAACCGGCGCGACCATGTGATATTACGCCTAGAACATACGGGAGCACAGATACCTAATTCAAGCGACTGCTAGTAATTGTTTAATTTCAAGTATATACAAATGTAACGGCTCTGACTTAACCAATCAACATCGTCTTTACAAATATTGTCAAGCTTTGAACATCTTTATAGATGACCTGATTCCAGGATATACTATAACATGTATGCTATTAAATATAATCTTACATAATGAACTAGGGATAAATGGTCTCAGGTAGGATATACAGACATCGCATAACATGAACTGTTTTTCATTAGCTGTGACACTATTGGAAAGTCGCTAGTAAACTGAAAAACAAACAAACTAGAAGATAGAAAAACATTATATACCGATGACAAGATGAAAGAAAATAGAAAAAAAGAATGGTAATTAAATTTTTTTCGTCTACCAGAGATGTAATACAAAGAGACCATCTGGTTTTGGTCAGGACTGAGACTAAGTGATGACATATTCTTGGCGGTCCAAGAACCTCCTAGAAAGAAATAGATAATATTTTTATGACCATTGAGTGAAGGAGAGGAAGACAGACCTGTGGCTGTGAATTTGTCGTGTCCACTAAAATATCAACTACAATATTTATAAACCAATCACACTCAAGAAAACACTTACATCTTAAAACACACCAATAAAGTCATAGATTACAAATCAGAATGTTTGTTGTATTAGTCATCATCATTTTAGGTAGATACCGACCAAATATCGTACGGACGTAGTAGAAGACATACCACGTGACTTCTTAGGGCTAATTAGGAATAAATAAATAATTTAATTCTGGAGCCGATATTGTTCGGAAAAAGTGTATAAAAACATACGAAATCCGTTCCCGAAACAATATACACGCGGCTGCCAGCAAGCTACACACACATCTCGCCGATGACCTTCATGACCTCATGTCAAAAACGACAGCGTTGACAAACTCCAGACCACGGCAACAGTAAGAAACAATTCGTATCTCTCGTATCCGTTTTTACTATGAATCACGCACACACATGTTGACTTTTTCATACAAACACACATATCACAACATTTTATTGTTTCTCACACACGTACACAAAGACAGTTCATATTTTATTTCAGAACTATATCAACCCAAACAAAAGACATTACTTTCCAATCTATTATCAACTGTTTGTATTCCTATCGTTATATTAAATCAATGTTTATTTGTTGAAACTACGTCGGCTTTTCTACTGAATTTTATTCCTTCAATGAAAAGCGTTTGATTATTCTAGACGGCCAAATTACGAGTGACCCTGTAACGATATTTTATTAATGTATTGAATCCCAACACTCCAAATTTTAACATTCAACGAAAAACCGAGTAGGATTCCTACAAATTCAATCAATTGATAAGGATTAACTTTTAAAAGCAGGGATTTTTTTTTGAGTGAAAGTGGGTAAGGCAATGGTAATTAAATTTTTTGTCTGAAGTGCAATAAAACTTCCTAAATCAAGGGATTCTCCCTTTTTTGTCACTTGTTGGACAAAGGTTTGACGAGGGGATAGTAAAGCCAGTATTGTGATCAATTAACACAATATGGGGGCAAGACAAGGCTTCATCCAAAGCAATCAACTCTATGATCAGCTGAGGGGATCGAGTTTGAATATGGAGCAGCTGGGGTAGACATCATATAGCAAGTTTAAATGCTTTTAGATTTTGAAAGGTGTGGATTTCAGTGTCTACTGCTTGTGCTTCTGCCAATGCTGGTAAGTCACATAGGTTACTTTTAATGCCAAAATGGGCTCTAACAAATAATCAGCAACTATATTGTGCTTTCATTTTATGTGTTCAATGTCAGGGATGTATTCAGTAAGCAAGGCTAACTGGTGTTGTTGCTTATCTGACTTGGCTGGTTTGAGACTGTAAACAGGGGTTTATGGTTAGTCAATAATAACACTTGCTGATCTTATACATATAAGGTGGTGAAAACGCAATATTGAAAAATATGTGGCAAGTAATTCTCAATTAAATACAGAATATTTTATCTGTGCTTGTGAAAGATTTTTAGAGACAATTCCTCAAGTATAGTTAGATTAGGGGTGAGCTAATGAAGGAAAATCAGTAAGGGTTTCAATAATATTATTGAATGCTTCTTTATTTTATTTAGTGTAATTGAGTCTTTTGTAGAATTCCTCATTTTTCTGTTACGGGTAACCCTAGCTTGGCAAATTTGGGGATAAATGTTCGGCAAAAAATTATCATTCCTAAAAATCTATTAATATCAGTTGGTGGTGGGAAAGATTGTAGATTACTGATTTTTTTTGTTGTTGGTTTAATGCCAACTACAATTACATTATAATGTAGAAAGTCTAGGGACTCAATGTTAAATACATATTTAGAAATACACACTTTGAGGTTATTTTTACTTAAGATATTAAAAACAGCATCTATATATTGCATGTGCAATTGTTCATTATCACTGAAGATTAGACTGCTGTCTATGTAGGTGAAAACCCAATCTAGACTGGCAAATATTTTGTCCATGAATCACTGGAAAGTTACAGCAGAATTTTTGAAAGCAAAAGGAATGTAACTGTATTCAGAAAGTCTTAATGGGAAGGTTATAGTAGTCTTTCCTATATCATCTGGATGCATCTTAATTTGTTGATAGTCAGCAAATAAGTTGACCTTAGAAAAACAGGTTTTATTTGCTAGTTTGTAGAGAATGTTTGCAGGTTTAGAACAGGATAGCGATCAAATTTGGTAATGCTATTTAAGGTTCAATAACCTCTACAGCATCACTAGCTACCATCCCTATTTTATACTATGTGAAGTGGGCTGGCCCACTCACTGTTTGATAGTGATATTATTCCACTCTTTTGCAGTTTTTGAAATTCTTCTTGTGCTGTGCTATGTTTTCCTTCTGATCGCTTCCTTGGTTTTGCAAAAACTAGGACAGAGTAGTCTGTGTCAATATTGTGATATACACCATAATTTGCATTATTTGAATTTCTATAAGGTGAAACAATGTCTGAACATTTATCAATTATTTTTGTTTGTTTGTTGAGGTGCTTCTATATGGTTAATTATTTTGTTAACGCTAGAGGTTGCTGTTTGAAGGTTTTTTTTTCTACACGTGACTGAGATAATATTGTTTTATTTTTGCAATCTATAATCATTTCATAGTGACTCAGGAAGTCGAATTCAAATAGTGCATTGGTAACTATTAGCTATTACAAGTATCCACTGGAATGTCCTCCTAAGGCTGGGAATTCTAATTTCTATGTTGACTTGACCATAACATTTTATATTACTTCCATTAGCATTTGTTCTATTGTATGTCTGTTCATATTTGATCAAGGAAATATTGATAAATTCACATGTCCACTGTTTATTTATTTTGCTGCCCCTATTTTTGCATTTTCAAACTCACAGGCTTATGTGTATTATATTGTTGATTGTTTGAGTCTGTGATGTGTTTCCTATTTGTTGCTTTAGGTTGTTTGGTGATGAACATTGGGGTATTTTGAACCAATGGCATCAGCTTATCTGTCAATTTACTATTCTCACAATTGTTAAGTCTTTTCATGATGATGCTATTAGAGATATTTACTGTGGTAGGGCTTGTAAAAAATTTTGTTGCACAATCTTGTCCCCAATATTGTGCTGTTTTGTAATGGCAAGCATTTCCTGTAGGTAAACAGAGAGCCTGCTGGTTATTGCAGAAATCAGTTTATCCAACAGTTCAGACTTAGTAAGCTTGTGCTCTTCATTAATATCTGTTTAAGTGCATCATAGTTCTTTCGTTCTAAGATTGAAGGTGATATTTTCACTACTGCATCCACTAGTAATAACACTATCACTATGCAAAATTTTGTAGTGTTTGTGGTGATTTTTCTTAAATGGAACTGTGCCTTGATAATGGAGAACCATACATTTCTAGTAGTTTCCCCACTCACTACAATCTTACCCTGTTCAAGTATTAGGTTGGTGCAAAAATAATGTCGTTTTCTCACATAGTAACATATGTGAGAAAACGACATTATTTTTGCACCAGCCTAATATATGTTTAACAGTTCTCTTCCTCATGTATCTGCATATACTGTGTCTCTTTCTCTTTAATGCACTACTTTGAATGATAGCCAGGCTTTGTATATGGTGAACATCATTGTAACAAAAAAAATAAAAATAGTGCCAGTGCCTTAATGTTCACTTGCTCTATGGATTCTTTGAATGCATTTGTCTTCATTCTAGCAGCAAAATATGGTGCAAAATGTTTTTCTTTGTGTCTCTAGAGCCATTGCTTGTAATTCAGATAATGTTCAATATTTTAATAAAGTATTTTTATTGCTTAACTTTTAATTTTTCTTTTATTATTAATTAGTTTGGATTCAGATAACTAGATAGTCTACTAATAGGGTTTGGGTGATATTTAGTAATTTATTTGTTCTGGGTGTTCTGATGATGCATTAGCCTTCTCTGAATGTAATTTATATATATATATGTACTTGGGGTGTTATATATGAGATACAATGAAATAAGCATAGACAAAAACAAAAAATTGCTTTACTATACATTTAAAAGAAATGATTGTGTTTTAAAGAATATGTATGTATACAGAAATAAAGAAGCTTTGCTTATCTGTTGGTGGCAACATGTTTTATCTAAAACTGTTCAGGATGTCTGCCTCCTTTGGCCGTCAAAAAAACATTAGTTTCAATTTTTGCTTCTTTTGGTGGTAAAATATTTGTTCTGATGCATCACAAGAGCATTCTATATTTATTTAACTATTTATTTTATGATATAACTTTTTCTTTCTTTATTGTTAATTACCATTCTAATCTGTATTCTAAATATTTTTGTAATTTAACTTTTAATTGTTCTTTTATTATTAATTATTTGAGTTCTAGACTACTACATAGTCTAGTAATAGGGTTGGGGTTTGTTTAGTAATTTATTTGTTGCTATCACTACAGATGAATAATCATTGATAGATTGTCGTTTAAGTTAAATAATGAAAGGATTGTGTAGGCATATCAGTACCAACCAGTTTAATGCTCTGTTTTGTTCAGTGTCTGCATTTTTAAAGGAACTGGATAAAAGTCATAACTTTGGCTTATAAACCAAAGTTATCACATTTTTTGAAAAACGGTTTTTCCAGTTTCATAAATGAGTAGAAAAGTCATTGAGAAAATAAGTAATATTTTCATTTTAAAAGAATATTTTGAATAGAATAATAATTTCATAATATAAGATTATAATTAATTCATAATGATGAAATATTTTATGTTAGATGTTGATAACAGTTTTATTTAATTTAAAATAAATAAATTTAATTTAAAATAAATAAATTTGTTGTCATCAACATTTAGCATAAAATATTACAGTACTCATTTCATTGAAAAAGTAATATTTTAGTTCAGTTTATAAAAATATTGCTTATTATTGTAAATTAGATATATTTTATTAAGATAAATAAATTAAGATATTCCTTGTTTAATAAAAACATATTATTTTAAATGGAAATGTAGCGATTGCTATGTTTTTTTCTACGCCCACATTTTATTCGCCTGCGATTGGCTAATGAATCACTACTACTTTTATAAAGGACAATTTAGCCATCGCAGTCGTTTCTTTGAATCCTTCGGTTTTGAGCTTGCTTGCTTGTTCTGTTAGTACGAATGTAGGGATTCGTTAATTTTTAACCAATCACATATTTTAGTGCAAGATTAAGTTTTCCTATGTTGCTGTGGGAGCCTACCCTTTTTCCTTAAAAGAGGCGACTTTTTGCAAGTCGTCAGTAAGATTCCAGCTGTCAGCACGATCTTACTCGTCACATTTCAAACACAGACACAGAATTTCGTAATATAAACTTACATTTCTCTCTATGACTTTGCCAAGTTCATTCAACCAGAACTCTGTTGAATCAAACCATTCTCTATACACAACACATTAATTTAATTAATTGTATTCTTGTTTTATTTATTCCTAACTTAAAATTTGCTCTAATATTGATTTCTGAACATTTTTCTCTCAAGAGAACTTTCTTTGAACAATCAATTACAAATCATTCTACAGTTAAAGGGGAACAACTTCTTTCTCTTTAAAAAACAATTTTATTGCATGTTTGTTCTTGTATGTTATTTCAATATATTTGTTGATTAACAATTTGGAGTTATTGTTGTTTACTTGAATCCTGTTCGTTGGAAATAGCGTTAATATAAATAGTATTGGTCTATCTACAAACGGACACCTTTGCAATTGGTAACCCCGACGTTCCAAAAATAAATCTTTCAAAAAATAGACCTAAAAACTTTTTAGGTCTGTTGGTTGAAAGACAAGTAATGTTTAAGTCCTCATTACTTATTTTCTCAAGCATATTCAAATCATTGCGAATTTTCTGGGTTTTTTTTTTGGTTTTTTTTTGTTTTTGTTTTTTACAAACGTTTGTTTTTTTTTTAATTACGAGACAGTCTGATATTATCTTATGAATTTTTTGAGGAAGTATTATCTTTATAATTCTTTTTTTTAATAATATTTTGTATGTCCCAGGTAACGCTAAAAAAGTGGTATACCCTGGAGAAAAAAGGTCCCCAAATTGATAAAAAAAAATTTTAACTTGTAAATGTTTATATTAAAATTAAAGAGGGAAGACCAAAGTATTTTTTGAATATTTTTTCAGATTTTTTAATCCTGCCTATAAATTTTTAAAATTTTATTTAAAAATCTCGTTTTTCTTGAATAAAAAAAAATCAGTAAAATTGATTTATCGACATTTCTGCCCGAAAAAAAAAAATTAGTTCAAAAATCAATTAAAATTCAGTTACACCATTTTTTTTTTTTTTTTTGTTATCTTATGGAAATTTAGAATGATTAAAGTATACTTAATGTAATTTGAAAGAAACATTACTTACTTTTTTAGCAGAAAATTTTTTAATAGAGATATTTCCAACCAAAGTACTCGCGCGGGTGCGTGATTGAAGGGTGTTAATTGACGGGTGTCAATATATTGACAACTTACGTCAAGCGAATTTATCGTACGGTAGCGCAGAAGTGATGTAATTCGTTCTAATTTTAAGTGAACCTGGTTAGTAAATTTAAAAAAAAAAATAACTTTCTTAACTGAATGAATGCAAAGCAATTTCTGAAGTAAAAAGAACTTTCTTCTATCAAGAGAAACAAGTCGACCTCATGACATTATTTCAAAGCTGTGCATCCATACTTTCGTTGGAGACGATTTTAAGTACAATTTTGGAATATTAAAAAATTATTTTAAAAATGTTAACAGTTGTCAAATTTTTATGAGCTTTCAAATTTATGATCTTTAAAAAGTAGGAAACATAATATGTTATTTCCATAAAGCTTCATTCAGAAACTTAATTTTAAAATATATAACAACATTTTGTCATATTGTGTATATAAAATAGAAAAAAAGAAAACAATTATTGTAAAAATTCATTTTTCATCAAAATTTTTTTTTTTTTCAGATAAGAATTACCGTAGTATATGTTATTCAGAAAAGTCATAAAAAGTTTTTTGAATTAAATATTAGTCTTAGTTTTATTGGGTTTTGTATGTTTACAATTGAGGTAAAAGTTTGGACAATTTTGGACATATTTTTACCAAAAAAATCGATGATTTAGAATCTTCAGAGTCTTGTGCATTTAATTGAAAAAAATTATCAGGCTTCAAAAATAAATTTTTGAAGTTTTCATAAAATTAAGTTCGAGGGGTGTAACAGATATAAAAAAATAATATTTATACCATGACTTTCAAAATGACAAACATTTCTAAAATAATTTCAATCATTTGTGAATAAGTTCTTAAAGTTTCATTAAAATCCAACAAGTACTTGATTTTTGCAAGATTTTCCAAATCAATGTGTTTTTTTCAACAGAAAACAGTGAAAAACAAGTAAATATTACGTCATTTTTGACCTAAAAAAAAAACAAGATTTTCAACCTAAATTTTAAAAATGCTGCAAATGAAAAAAAAATTTTTTTAAATAATTAAAAAATACCTTGGTCTTCCCTCTTTAATTTTAACATAAACATTTACACTTTACAATTTTTTTTATCAATTTGGGGACCTTTTTTCTCCAGGGAATACCACTTTTTTAGCGTTACCTGGGACATATTTCTTATAACATTTTTTTTCTTTTTTAATTACAATTTTTACGGCTCGTTTTAAGTTAGTCTGTAAAAAAAACTAAAAAATGATATATAACCGCTGCTAAGTGGCATGGAGCGACGCGTTGGCGCATAGAATAATCAAAAGGAAATGTTACTAAATTCAACTGCAAAGCAAACGTGTGTATTTCTGTTGGAAGAACAATAGGTAATTTTATTTTTATGTTTTGAAAATGAAATGCTAGAGTATGAACTAGGAAAGTAAGTTTTGTTAGGTAACGTTCGATGTAGGATGTTAAGTACCCTTTTAGTTTTATTTTTAAAGGCAAGTAGAGCAGATCTTTTAAAAAAAGTAAAAGAAAAGACATCTTTATTTACGATTCGTACCACTTCTTAAAATGATCGTAAAATTTAAAAATGTGAAAAAAAAAGATAAATAGAATAAAAAAAGACAATGTGAGAGTTGATTATTTAATCACTGTCTTTAAACAGAAATAATTACGGATTAAAAACGTGCCCGTCATTTGTTCACGCCTTAAAAAATAAAAACTTCTCCACACAAATAAAAATTTCGTTTTGGGCACTCTTCTTTTCAAATTTTTTTTCCCCAATAATACAAGAACATTTTAGATCTGAAACAAAGGACATTTTTATTTGTTAAAGTTTAGATTAAAAATACTTAAAAATGAACTTTTCTTAAAGATATTGCATAGATAATAAATGAACATAATGCACAAGAAAAGGCAGTTTTGCTTCACGACGAAACAGCAAAAAACGTTATGTTCTGTTACTAACAATCCATAATGTGCAGTGACAAGATATCGCTACACTGATATAGATTTGTTGACATCTAGTATTGACAGATAAACAATGAAAAATACCATAAAAATACATTTTTACACGCTACTTTGTTTTTGGGGGGTTTTCCATATTTTCGTAATATTTTAGGTAAATTTTGGTTTTCTAAATCGCTAAATATCCCTTAAAATTTTCCAAAATCATCATAATTCCGTGCAAATATACATGCTGAACTCGAATTAATAATTAAATTGTGAGGAAACCTTACCGTTTTGGAGTTATCGGCAAGAAAAAATCGGACTTCTTGTTGGTTATTCGTCCCCCAATACTGCCATCATGAACACTGATTCGGTGCGAGATACTTGCGCTGGCCTTTAGCCTATTTACTTCTTTTACAGACTTTCCTTCAGAAAATCACTACCGTAAAGAAATGTAATTTTTCTTTTTTTTTTTTTTTTTTTTTTTGGTAAATGTAGTTTTATTTATAACAAAAACAAATTAAATAATACAACAGAACCTTTTTTCCGTTTTGAATAGCAATGACAAATTATAAGAACAAATTAAATAATAAAAGTAAATCATTTTTTATATTGTAAAATTGAAAATAAAACAAAAATTAATGTACAAACTTGGTAAATTATTTAATGTTTTTATTTTTTAATTTGTTCCCTTTTCTACACAGAAAGAAAAACCCACCCCAACCTTAACACCTAACCTTAAAGTTAATCTTTAAAACAAATTAAATAATAAAAATAAAGCATTTTTTATATTTTAAAAATGAAAATAAAAAAATTAATGAGCAAACTTGGTAAATTATTTAATGTTTTTTAATTTTATTTTGTCCCCTTTTCTACACAGAAAGAAAACCCTACCCCTAACCTTAACACCTAACTCTAAAGAACTTTAGGGCTATGTTAAAAAGAATGTCCTCTGAGGCGACGAATATAGCCGCTGAATTGCGTGCAGAGGAAAATCGGAGCGCGTCTCGGCGACATATCGCGTGCGTCACATTGTCGGATAAGCGGACTGTGACTACAAACGCGGGTATATGCGAGGCCTTTCGGGATTACTTTCAGGAACTTTTCACCAGGGAGCCCAGTTTTTGTTCCTTTGCTGGAACTGATTTTCAACCACTGGATGAAGCAGGGGTCTATACCTCAATGCTTCACCAGGGGTGTGATCAAGCTGCTGCATAAGGACAAGAACGGTGGGGATGGGTTAGATAACTTTCGCCCTTTAACCATGTTAAACACTGAGTTAAAGATTTTGGCGAAGATCTTAGCCAACCGTTTGCAGCTTGTCTTGTCTAGTCTGATTGGCTCCGAACAGACTTGTGCTATGGGCAGGACTATTCAGGATAACCTTCATATGGTACGCTTGATCTTAGAACAAGTCGACAGTGAAGCTGCGCTGATCAATCTAGATCAGTCCAAGGCCTTCGACGGCCGGTTTCGGACCCGACTTTCGCTCCTGGATCCGACTTTTGTATGCGACTCCCGGTGCGCTGGTGGAGGTGAATGGGGTAAGATCGGAGCCTTTCATATTGTCTCGCTCCATTCGTCAAGGTTGTCCGCTTTCGCCTTTGCTTTACGTTCTTGCGTTGGAACCTTTCCTTCGCTAGTTAAAGGCGAATCCGGTCCTGCTCGGAATTTCCCTGTCTGGGGCTACCACCTCAGCCAAGTATTCTGCCTATACTGATGACGTTTCGGTTCTTGTGTCGAGCAGAGCCGAGATTGACGAAGTCAGCAAAAAGATCAGTGGTTATGAGATGGTGATAGAGGCCAAGATCAATCGCGATAAGTCTGTTGGCTTGCGGTTGGGTGCGTGGAAGGGAGTTTCTCTTCCCGGACCTTTCCTCTGGACGGATGGGCCGGTCAAGATACTTGGCTTCTGGTTTGGTCCTGATCTCCAGTTGGAAATGAATTGGTTGGAGGTACAAGGGAAGGCCGTGGTCTCGGAGGAAGCTTTCCTTGAAGGGGAGGGCGGAAGTATGTGTTTCACACATCTACCCGATTCTCCTTCACCGACTCTCTGTACTTCCACTTCCGTCTACCACACTAATATCATTAGTAAGGCTTTTGTTCTCTTTCTTGTGGAGAGACAAGGCCGCGATGGTGTCTCGGGAGATCTGTTGCCTTCATCCCTCTGAGGGCGGTCTGGGTATGCCTAGCATTGAGATTCGTCAATATATGCTTCGCATCGCCTTCCTAGACCGAATGTGTCGCGAATCGGATGAGGAGGGCGCCTTCTGGAAGGAAGACGCCAGTAGAAACTTGCGCATTCCTGAGAAGTGTGCACTCGTGCGAGGAGGAGGCCGGCCGAATGCTCCTTCTACTGCGAATGTCGTCCTGCTCTGAAACGCCTCTTACGGGCGTCGGATGGCCTCTCCAACGTCCAGGCGTTGTCTCGTAGGGCATTGTATCAACTATTAGTTAGAGGGGCCGTTCATGATGATCTAATTGACGATCTCGGTCTTACGAAACAGGAGGCTCGCTCGATATGGACTTGGGCGCCTGGGTTGAAATGTCCCAATAACGATGAGGCATCAGTCACCTGGCTGATGGTTCGTGGGGCCCTCTGGTTCGCCAAAAGACTTTGTTCAGCGGGCTTGGAGAAATCTCCAAACTGCCGTCGCTGTATTGGAGAAGTCGAAACCATTGGTCACGCCTTCTTTCATTGCAGGGTGGTAGTGCCGTTGTGTAAGTTTGTTGAAGGCCTTATGGTCCGCATGCTGCAAGGAAAGTTCTTTGTCCTTGAGGCCAGTTCTGTTTGTAGCAATGTGGTGCCGCAGATGATGAAGACTGAAGATTATGTGTTCTGTTGCTTACTAGGTGTTATGATAGTCGTGATTTGGACGACGCGGCAGAAGGAATTCTATGAGGGCGGGAAGTTCACTTATTCCCAACTGATCTTGTTCTTTAAGCATCAGCTTAAAGTCAAGATTAGGACGGAAAGGCGGCGGCTCGCCTCATCAGAATTTGGCAAAAGGTGAGTGAATCGTGTGCGTTTGTGCCGAGTAAAAGGAGCTGATCTGGAGTGGTATTTTGATGCCGGTTAGGCATCAGGATATTGTTTTCCTGGGTTTAACTTGGGCAACCCATTCCTGGATTTAGGTTAGAGTAGGGTTTTTGTATTTGATTCTTTAGTTTTTCTTTTCTTTTCCAGTAAACTTAGTGTGGGGAAAAAAGGAATGGCTTACCTCCCAAACGCCCTCGCGTCTGTCTGGCCTGTGGGTTACGAAAGGAAAGGATCCAAGATGGCGTCCGTGACTTTTAATATTTACGGTCTCGTGCGGTCACGCAAAGTCGCGTTACACGCATGGTAATGAGGTGTTTCTGGACTCCATAAAAGCAGGAAAAAAAAATTGAACAGAACACCATTTTCACCAGTGTTCGGTGTACAGAGAGCAGCATTTCACCAGTGCCTGTTTGCAGTCTTGTTGATCCTTGGACGAGTTTGTGTACATCAAACTGGTTGATAGCATACGTTAACTGATAAGTTGTTTATTTGATTTTACTTTGTTTTCCTAAAAACTTTGTCTGTCTTTTCAGTTTGTTTTCTTAAGATATACTTGTGTTTTTTTTGTTTCTTTTTTGTTGATTTCCTTTCTTACTTTTTACCCTCCCCACCGTTTTTGTTTGTATTACTTTTATTATTGAATTATTTTTTGGTTGTCTTTTTTGTCCCGTTTTTCCTTTCTGATTTTATTTGGTTTGTACTGGACATTGCTTCCGTGTTGGAATGATATTCCATCAAAAAATAATAATTAAAAGACATCCAATCGGTCGTGGTGGTCGTTTCGGCCACCATGAGCGATGACAACATAACACCGCCGGTGTCCTCGGCAAAAAGTGTCTGGGCTGAAGATAGACCCAGGGGAAAAAACGCCGAATATTATGAGGAGCTAAGAGTTCAACTGAAGGATACGTTTAAGGAAAATGAATTCCTTACAATTGAGGAGGCATTTATGGCAGTCAAAAAGAAAACAGTATCCCTGCTGACTTCCGACATAAAAAGCCGGAAATTAATCGGAGTCAGCAGGGAAACAATGGAGGAAGTCCTAAAGGTCTTACAAATTTCCCCCAAAGTGCTGGCAAGAAGATCAAATGCCATGTGGGATATTCTTCTTCCTACAGAGCAGGATGCCAAACAAATAGCCGGAAACATATTGACAACGAAAAACCTGCGACTACAAACGGAATACATGGACACACGGAGGACACGGATTACCGTACATGGTGTACCCGTGGATGTATCCACCGATAGAATGGGTGCATACTTTTCAAAGTTTGGCAGTGTCGAGGAGGTGAAGGCAATAACCGGGAAATCGGGGATTGCAACAGGCGATATTGAACTACAGGTCACAATAACCAGATCAAGTTTTATGGAGATTCCCAATGTTCTTCTGTGTAGAGAAAGAAGAATGTTGGTGGTGGTGGAGGGCAGAAGGCCTTCTTGTTGGTCCTGTGGGATATCTGGCCACATGGCTAAAGAGTGCCCCGCTAAACGCCCTCCACCTACAAAGCAGCCCACATCAACAGCAGCAGCAGTAGTGGCAACATCCCCGACAACTGAAGCAACCCCAAAGGATGCGGAAGGAACTTGGAAAGTGGTAGGAGGTGGCAAAAAACCCAAGAATGTATCTACCCCACCCAAAAAGGAAGACACCCCAAGGAAGCAGCAAACGCCACCACAACAGAGGGCAAAGAAGGTGCCCCTCCCGGAACAAAAAGTCGAGAAAGAGAGGCAACAGGTGGAAGCTCCAAGACAGAAAGGAGATAAAAAGCAGCTGCATCAACACAAACAGCAACAGCTCCGGCAGCCAGAAGAGCAACAACCCCTACAGTCGGAGCAGCAGCAACCGGAACAAGAGCAAATGGAGGTAGAACAAACACCTCCACCTAGAGCTACAACCTTCAAGAGGTCAAGGGAGGAAGATGATGAAGAACCTCCACAAAGGCATCATGACCGTGGTAGGGCGGAGAAGGTCATGGAGCAGTCCAGGGCAATCTCCGTCCCTGCTTCGTTCAAAAATACCCAAGATCCAACAAGAACCAGACGTCATTCTTCTTCCCCTATCAGTATTACCCACCCTTCTCCCTCCACTCCTCCCCGTAATGTAGTTTCCACCCTTCCCCTCTCATCCACTTCCTCCCCTCCTCATCCATCAAGGGAAAAGAAGAAAAGAAAGAGAAAGACCTTTGCTGGTCCGGAATGGATCTGCAAGATAGATAAGGAGGAATACAAAAAGGGCCTCTCCAAGCAGAGGAAAGCCCTTCTAGGTGGACTCTACAAAATGGAGACCATAGAGGGGAAAAACATCGAAGACCCTCAAAATTTCCCCCGAGCTCCAGGTGTAATAACTTGCATAAGAGAAACCGGGAACCAGCTCGAAGTATGGAATCACCTATACGAAGCGAGGGCGGCGTTCCCGAATATAAGGATGTTCGAACTGGAGAACCACAACTTAAAAAAACTAAGGCAATTTTGCTCTGGGAGGGTCCCAGTTTTACTCCACCCCTCCTTATATAGAGCCATCAAATTAACCTACCCCACGGACGTCGGCGGGATTGTCACAGAAGGACGGATGACGTCGGAGTTAGGCGTGGGGAGCCTGGGACAATCCGTCGGGGTCCTTTCACCCGCAGATTTCCGTCCTGTATGTGAATAGGTTCATTGCACTTCTGCTTTTCTTTCTTTGCAGGCTTAGAAGATGTCTATTAAGATAGCAACTTTAAATGTGAGGGGCTTAAGGGATCGGGGTAAGGCTGCCGGCCTGCTCCGGGACCTTCTGTCCCTGGATGTGGATGTTGCCGCGATCGAGGAGACCCACTTTGTTTGCAGTTCCGATGCGTGTGTGCTGGAGGATGACTTTGTCGTCTATTCAGCATATGGGGACCGTTCTGCCGGAGGAGTTTCTTTGCTTGTCAGGCGTACTCTTGATGCGAAGGTGGACCTTGTGCATACCGATGCCGAGGGCCGGTTGATCGTGGCCGATATTGCCGAGAAAAGTGGTTCGTTCCGGGTCGTTGCGGTTTATGCGCCCAACGACCGGGGGGAGCGGGTCTCGTTTTTTCGGCGGTTGGGGCCGTTCCTAGTGGATTCAACGCGCCTAGTTTTAATGGGGGACTGGAATGCCATCCTGGACCCCAAGTTAGACAGGGGGCGGGGAGTTAGCGGGAGAAGGGGCGATCGTAGCCTGGTTGATCTGATCAACGATTATGGTCTCGTCGATAGATACCGGGTCGATCATCCCGGGGGGAAAATGTGGACGTGGGCTCTTAATTGGCCTTTTGACGAGGTAGTCAGCTACCTTGACAGAATGTTAGTTAGAAGAGCCGACATAGATCTGTTAGATTGCCCTACGTTCCACTGGGTAGGCTATACGGACCACAAACTCGTTTGTGCCCGGGTGGCGTTAGACGGTAGGCCTAGAATGGCTGGTTACTGGAAGTTCAATCGGTCCTTACTGGACAGGGAGGACTTCCGGAAACAGCTAATTAGACTAGTGCAGCGGGAGCTAGTGGGGGCGGTTATCGGGAATAAGTGGTGGGAGCGCCTTAAGTGTAGGATTAGGTCCTTCACCACTGATTTCAGCAAACGGCTCACTCTAGATAGAGCTGATAAGGTGAAGACGCTTAAAGCTAGTTACACCCGGGCGGTGGCTGGGGGGGGGGATCCCCTAGAGATAGCCTTAGCTAAGGAGGCCCTGGATCGTTCGAATAGCGAGCGGTACATGGGCCAGGTAATTAGACATAAGTTAAGCAAGATGTCTTCCGAAGCTGTGAATCTGGGCGCAGATCTGCGCAGGGAAGAGGTCCGTCGAGGTGGCGATCGTTGCATTCGTGAAGTCGAATCCCCGGAGGGGCGTACTCTTCGGGCCACTGACGACATGTGCGAGGCGTTTCGGCGCCATTTCGAGAGCCGGTTTACCAAGGAGCCTGGTCTCCGTGAGGAGGAGTTTCGTAGCTATTTGGCTGACTTTCCTCGGCTTTCGCCGACTGAAGCGGCTAGCTGCGAGGGAGAGATCACGGAGGGCGAAGTCTACGCGGTTTTGAAGAAGGTCGGCAGAGGCAAGTCGCCCGGTCTGGATGGTTTGCCCTATGAATTGTACTTGAGGCTGTCGCACATCTTTGTTCCGATTTTGACTGCAGTGTTCAACAACTGGTTTCGGTCGGGGTCCATCCCCGACCGGATCACCAGGGGCGTGATCACTCTGTTGAAAAAGGGCAAAGGTGGTGGGGGGAAACTAGATGACTACAGGCCCATAACTCTGCTAAACACAGAGTTAAAGATTATGGCCAAGATCCTGCAGGAGCGTTTGCAGTCAGTTGCCGAGTCTCTGTTGGGACCTGAGCAGACTTGTTCTGTGAGGGGCCGAACAATTCAGAGCAACCTGCATCTGATCCGTACGATCATAGAGGGTGTAAAAGACGACGAGCAAGCCGCGCTGATCAATTTGGATCAGTCCAAGGCATTTGATAGGGTCGACCATCGCTACCTTGCTACTGTCCTGCAGGCCGCTGGATTCGCACCCAACTTCTGCCACTGGATTAGCCTCCTGTATCGCTCCCCCAGTGCTGTGGTACAGGTGAACGGAAGGTTGTCGGACGCGTTCGTGCTGTCTAGGTCGGTTCGTCAGGGTTGTCCGCTGTCGCCTCTCCTTTATGCTTTGGCGTTGGAGCCTCTCCTTCGCCGGCTGAAGGACGAGACCGGCAGTCCGGCCCTACGCGGAATCGCCGTTCCTGGAGGGGCTCGAGCCAGGGTTTCCGCGTACGCCGATGACGTATCTGCTTTCGTGTCGTCCCGGGACGACATCGAGGCGGTACAGAAGGCGCTTGATCGGTACGAGAAGGTGACAGGGGCCAAGATAAACCGCGACAAGTCTTCCGGCTTGCGGTTAGGTGCCTGGAAGGGGGTCGCTCTTCCGGGCCGCTTCGGTTGGACGGATGGACCTGTCCGCATTCTTGGAGTGTGGTTTGGACCGGACCTCCAGCTGGAGAAGAATTGGTCTGAAGTACTTGCAAAGGTCTATTCCGCCGGCAAGACTTGGAATCGACGGCGGTTGTCCGTGAAGGGCAGGGCGGAGGTGTGTGTTACATACATTTTCCCCCTGATTCTTTATCGATTGTCTGTACTTCCTATCTGTGAGACCCATCGGAAGGCGCTCGAGCGATCGCTATCCTCCATTTTATGGAGGGGACGCGCGAACAGGGTCGACAGACGAGTCTGCACTAAACGTCCGTGTCATGGGGGGCTGGGAATGCCGCACCTCTTGAGTCACATCCGTGCCTCTAGGTTGGCTTTCCTACGCCGCGCATTGACTGGGAGAGATCCGATTCTGGAGGGGATTGTTAGGGACGCCTTCCCTAGCCTTACCATCAGTCCCCCCATCTCGAGGGTTGAGCGCCGTTGTAGACCCCGGGACGAGTCGGATTTCATCCGCGAGTGTCGGTCGGCCTTGAAGGCCATTCCCCGGTCCAGTGACCTTTCACAGCCTAGGAAGGTCTTCTATCGTGGATTAGTGGAGGGGCCCGCGAAGGATTCCCTACGTGATACGCTCGGCTTGTCGGAGGAGGAGTATCGCTCCTACTGGTCTTGGGCGCCAGCGGCGGATTACCTCAGTAACCCTGAGTTTTCGCTTACCTGGCGATTGGCTCGGAATCGGCTGCCTCTCAACGACAAGGTTTTCATATGGGGTTTGGCGGATTTGCCAGACTGTGAACGGTGTGGTCTTGGCTTAGAGGAAACGGCTTCGCACGCCTTCTACCATTGCCCCCGGGTCCGCCCCTTATGGGACCATGTCGGCGAGCTGACGGCTCGTCTCGCTCCCGAACAGCTTGTGTCCATTGATCGCGCATACGCGTGTGACAATGTGTCGCCCCCGTATTCCGGGGTGAAACGAATGGTGTTTCTGACGCTGCTGGCCACGGCTCGAATGGTGATCTGGACGACGCGAAAGGAGGAAGTCTTGCGAGGCAACCGTCTTTCTCATCAGCATCTAATCCAATTCTTTGAGCATCAGCTCAAGATGAAGATTAGATCTGATAGAAAACGATTGCATTCGACAGTCTTTGGCGAAAGGTGGGTAAAAGAGGCGAGCTTGGTTCGTGTGACCGGGGCTAGCCTTGATTTTCTCTTCTAGGTCAACCTATTGCACATCGGTGTGGCTTCCTGCGGAACCCTCCCCTTGGTTAGGGTAGACAAGCTTAAGTGTACCTAGTTAATGTGAGTATGTGTTGTTCCTGGCCTGTAACCCGGCTACTCTTTGGTTATGATCCAAGTCGAGATTCCCAACCTCCCCAGTTTGTTTTGGCCTCCTTTCATCTCGACTGGGTCAGCTTTATATTTTCCCATTCCCGCATAATATTTTATCCTTTTTTCCCACTCCCTTAGCGAGAGTTGCCTCTTGATTTTGTCCATTGGGCAGAATACAGCGGCCTCTCAATTTTGAGGGTTGGACGGTCCCCTACTAACATATATTATGTTTAGTTTGCATTTGTGTTACTTTTTAGTTATTTGTGGGTTCATCTCCCTCCCCTCTCATTCTATCATTATTAGAATTTTAATGTATAGCTTGTATTTCATCATCAAATTTTTATGGTGTGGGGCGCGTTTTGGTAGGTTCCCCTGGAGAGGATGTGGTATTATGGTAATTGAAGGATTGTTTGGTGATGGACGAGTTCTTGTGGTGAATGGGTAAATTGTAATGTATGAATGGGTCGTGAGTCAGATTAGCTAGGTATAAGATAGTGTTGACCAGCCTCTACCCCTCCCCTTTTCGGCCTCGTGCCACAATTTTGTATTCTTACAAAATAAATATACCATTTTCACCAGTGTTCGGTGTACATGGCTTTGCGTTGCAGCGTGTGAGACATTTTCCGACGGAAAGAGTTGCGTCACTTTCACCCTTGAATTTGACACCCTTGCTACACTTAGCTAGGGTGTGTTTGCTCATTGGCCCTTTTATTTCTGTCCCTTTTTTCCTTTAGTCTAACTCTCCATCCCCTCCCTCGTTAGGTGGTCAGTGATGTCAGTTCTCTAATGGATGCGGTGCGCCTTTTATTTCGCGTGTGTGTTTTTCGTATTTGTTGTTGTGTCTGAGTGAGTGCGCATTTGTGTGAGTAGTTGGAATGGATGAATGTTTCTATATTCTATATAGTCCGGCATCGATTTCGTCCAGTTAACTGATTTTTCTGCCACAGTCAAGGTTTGCGGTGGGGTTTTATTACTAACATAATTTTGTTTGGTTTTTGTAAATATTTTTCACATAATCATTGCGGATTTTTTTAACTTGTTGTTTTTATTCCCCTCCCCTACGAACAAAGATTTTTGTTTTTTGTACATATGGGGTTTATTTAGGAATTTCATTGAGACAATGAGGTATTTTGGTGGATGTAGTAATAATGAGATGTAAGTGTGAATGTGTTTTTTTGATGCTAGGAATATTGTTTTTGGTATGATTGGGTCAGTGGTTGTGTCTAGCTAAGTTTTAAGACAAAAGATGACCGTCCTTTTCACCACCTCCCTTTTTCGGCATTGTGCCACATTTACTGTATTTACCAGTAATAAATATATTTTCAGTCTCTCTTGCGTCTTGGGTCAGTATTGAATTTTTTATATCGCTATTGGATTTTGTTTCAGTGGATTTATTACCTTAAGAAGAGACTTAAGTTCATAAGTTTTTTTTTATTTTTTGTTACATTTTGATTTTCGAAAAACCGTTTTTTCCATTTTTTACTTTTTGCTTGGTTTTAGTACATCATATTATTATTATTATTATTATTTTATTTTTTTTTATACACTTTTTTCGTTTCTTTTCTTTTTTGTTCGTATTTTTCCCTCTCCCTGTTTTTTATTTGCATTTTTTCGTATTTTTAGTTGAATTGTTTATTGTCTTTGGTTTGCACCGTTCTTTTTGTATTTTATTTGCTTTTGAATATTTTTGTTTTATGTTCTGCGTTTAAAAACATTTAAAAGGAAAACATTCATTGGGTCGACTGTGGTGAGTTTATTCGACACCATAGTCGACAAAAACAACGGAGACACCGGCACTAAATCCGATGTCACCGGCCAAAACGGTGTCACCAGCCAAAACGGCCTGGTCCGAAAATAGACCGTTAAAAAAAGATGGGTTTTTACGTAGACCAGCATAAAAAGTATGAGGACTCTTTCAAGGACAACGAGTTCTTGACAATCCAGGAGGCTTTTGATGCAGTAAGCCCGCGCACAATATCCCTGCTGACCTCCGATGTTAAAACCCGAAAATTATTTGGAGTCAGCATGGAAAGCATGGAGGAGGCTTTGAAGATCAGCCCGAAAATTCTTGCACGAAGGACAAATGCGTTGTAGGATATCCTTCTTAAAAGAGTCGGCAAGGAGCGTTCTGAGCACAAAGTCTATAAGACTCCAAACGGAATATATGGGCACCCGGAGGACGAAAGTAACTGTCCATGGGGTGCCCGTAGACATCCCAGATGATCGGATGGGGGCCTTCTTCACTAAATTTGGTGAAGTCAATGAAGTGAAGGCCCTCAGTAGCAAAGTCGGGATCGAAACGGGCGATATGGAAATACAAATCACCCTAAACAGGCAGGGTTTTCAGGAAATTCCTAACATTTTGGTCTGCCGCGAGCAAAGGATGCTCGTGGTAGTAGAGGGAAGAAAACCGAGGTGTTGGTCGTGTGGGGTGTCGATCCATGTGGCAAAAGAGTGCCCCAGTAAGAAAAATATACAAGCTCCAGCACGGTCAGCAGCTACTGTAGCTAAAACTGCAACTATTACAGTAGAACAGGCAGAGGAGGGGACTTCGAAATCAGATGGGGAGTGGAAGGAGGTCTCCAAGGGACGTAAAACATCAAGCGTCTCGTCTCCAGCTCATAAAGAAATAGCCCAAGAAAAGAAAAAGTCGCCTGAAAAATCGAAGGAGGTGCGGCAGCCGCCCAAAGAGGGGCAGACATCCAAAGAGGGACAGCCATCCAGAGAGGGGCAGTAACCAAAAAAGGGGCAGCAACCCAAAGAGGGAGAGCAGAAGCGGCCGTAACAGAAGCAGCAGCAGCAACAACAGCAGCAGCAACAACAACATCAGTAGCGGCAGAAGGAACAACAAAAGCAGCAGCAGCAACAACAACAGCAGCGGCGGCAACACCACCAACCAACAGCATCAGGCAGAAGCAGAGACGCCAATGGAGGTGGATAGAATGCCTCCACCTCGAGCTCCGTCCCTGAAAAGGAGCAGGGAGGAAGATACAGAGGAACAACATCAAAGCCACTCTGGCCGTAGCAGGGCGGAGGGCGGCATGGACAGAACCAGGTCGCACTCCGTCCCTACTTCGCCAAGAGAAGCTATTAGCTCCCCCAAAGTTAGGAGCCTCCCTACTTCCCTTTCCCGTACTCCATCCCCTCTTCATCCACTTCTTCCCTAAGTTCATCTGCCACTCCTCCGCACACATCCACTTCCTCCCCTCCCCATCGTGCAAGGGAGAAAAAGAAAATGTTCGTAGGCCCCGAATCCATCTGCAAGAAAAGAGTACCAGAGGGGCCTGTCGAAACAGAGGAAAGCACTGTTAGGGTTACTGTTTAAAACAGACATCATCGACGGTAAAAGTCTGGAGGACCCACGGAATTTCTCGCAAGCATCTGGTGTAATAACCTGCATCAGGGACACTGGCAGTTATTTAAAAGTGTGGAGTCACTTGTTTGAAGCCAGGAAAGCTTTCCCGAATATTAGAATCCTCGAACTAGAGAACTCTTTGAAAAAGCTTAGACATTTTTGCTCTGGGAGGGTCCCTGTATTACTCCATTCCTCCTTATATATGGCAGTGAAACTAATCTACCCCATGGACGTCGCGGGGTTGTCTTGGGTGGTCGAATGACGACGGCGTTGGGAACAGGGAGCATGGGACAATCCGTCGGGGTCCTGCCAGCTGCAGATTTCCGCCCGGTATGTGAGTAGGTTTTTTGCTTTTAATCTTTCTATTTTTTGCAGGCTTAGAAGATGTCTATCATGATAGCTACTCTGAATGTGAAAGGCTTGAAAGATCGGGGTAAGGCAGCCCACCTGCTCTGGGATCTCTTGTCCTTTGGAGTGGATGTTGCCGCGATCGAAGAGACCCACTTTCTTTTTAGCGTCGATGCGTGTGTGCTGGAGAGCGACTTTGTCGTTTATTCAGCTTTTGGGGACCGGCATGCCAGAGGAGTTTCTTTGCTGGTGAAGCGGACACTTGATGCGAAGATGGATCTTGTGCATACCGATGCCGAGGGCCGGTTGATCGTGGCTGATATTGCCGTGAAAAGTGGTTCGTTCCGAGTCGTTGCGGTTTATGCGCCCAACGACCAGGAGGAGCGGGTCTCGTTTTTTCGGCGGTTGGGGCCCTTCCTAGTGGATTCAACGCGCTTAGTTCTAATGGGGGACTGGAATGCCATCCTGGACCCCAAGTTAGATCGGGGGCGGGGTGCTAGCGGGAGAAGGTTGGTTGATCTGATCAACGATTTTGGTCTCGTTGATAGATACCGGGTCGATTAACCCGGGGGTGGGGGAAATATGGACGTGGGCTCTTAGCTGACCTTGTGACAAGGTAGTTAGCTACCTTGACAGAATGTTAATTAGAAGAGCCGACATAGATCTGTTAGATTGTCCCACGTTCCGCTGGGTAGGCTATTCGGATCACAAACTCGTTTGTGCCCGGGTGGCGTTAGATCATAGGCCTAGAATGGCTGGTTACTGGAAGTTCAATTTGTCTTTACTGGACAGGCGGGACTTCCAGGAACAGCTAACTAGTGAATCAAGTTTTCATGTGACAACTGGGATTTCAATAAAACTAATTTTGCAATGAAGCAATTGATATCATCATATAACTGAATGATGAACTTATTTTTTCTTTGTAATTTCAAATTAAGTTCACTTAATTAGCTAGTAATGTTATAAAATAAAATAAGACATATCTCGGCTGATTTGCAGGCAAATAAACTAACATACTCAAGAGCGAGAGCCGGATGTGAACGAGACAAGGCCCCGTCACAAAATGACCATTATCTGCGAGATTCGGTCGAAAAATAAAATAATATTTTAAATTGTTTCTATTTTTCGACCAATAAAAATGCTTCCCTCCTAATTACACTCGCGTCGTTTTTCGAGACTGTTAGGCCATAAAAAACGCCATAAAAGGGGTCACACGGGGAAGTACGAGCAGTCAACAGGAGGCCAGGGAAGAGACCTGTCACGGTCAGTCAGCAGGAGGAGCGCCACGCCAATCAGTGAGGACTACTATGAGAGATCAACCCAGATCGGGAGCCGGCTTATGAACTATACCACAAGGTAGCTGTCCCAAACCCACACGTTCTATTGAAATAAATCACGTAAATCTATTTCGGCTGTTGTCGTGTTTCTTTCTTGCAACCATACGCTTGTCTATAACAGTAATATCCACTGAAAAAGCTAGATTTTGGAGCCCGTTTTCATCTTTCAATTCATCTGTACTTTGACTCTTCATCTCCAAAAACATAATTTTGTGTTGCAATAAAAAAAAATCTTTTCAGTACCTTGTGACATGAAAATCGCCGAACTTCTGTGTAGAATGGGACATTTGTGAATTAATTATTCACGTCTTCCAATAACTGGCTAAACTGATGGTGATGCGGGGCACGACCTCTGATATAGTTCTCTGTTTTTGTGACAAAATTCAACACATGATCTAATTTTTAAAATTTAGAACATAACATCTGTTGATGAATTATCCAGTGAAAATGCTTGAATGTTGAATCTGGATATGTTTTCTATTTTTTTACCTAACTTAGCAACAACACCCTTATGTCTCCCAACCATACTGGCAGCACCATCAGTAGATAAATGCACTTTTACTCAAATCAAGACCATACTCATGGAGAAGCTGTTCAACTTATTCAAAAAATGCCCTGGCTTGTTGTAGTATCATGCATTGGGACTAGTTCAATTAGTTCTTTATAAATTTGAAATTCATTGACACAAGCCCTGATGAAGATGGCGAGCTGCGCTATTCCAGTTATATCAACAGTTTCATCTAAAGCAATAGAAAAATGATCAAAACTTGATGATAAAGTCTTCAACTGTCGACTCAGATCACCTGTCATTTTATCAATTCGTTCAGCAACTGTGTTCCTGCTTCTCTGGATATACAATTTCAGCTTTTACAAGACATCGCTTTATGAAATTTCGTTCACTGTAAAATTTTCCACTGATGGCGAACATTTTTCAGAGTCCAAAGCTTGCTGTAACAAAATTAACGTTGGCTTTCAGAATTTTTGTAAAGAAACTCTGTTGCTGTGTTAACTTAACTTTAAATTCCTTCACTTTGGAAACATGCATATCTCCATATTTATCATAAGATCGATAGTTTGTTTCATAATGTCTTTTCACATTCTATTCTTTTGGCGTTGCAATGCAGTGGTTGCAAATCAGTTTATTTTCCCATTAACAGTGGTACAAAAGTACTGTAATTCCCACTTTTCTTGAAACACACGTCCTTCTTCAGATAATTTTCTCTTTTTACGAGTAGAATTCATTTTTAAGGCAAAATATTACAAAATTACGAAAGTGTTCACTTTACATTTGTTCTTATTTAATTGTCAAGGATGATCACATAATTAACCGGAAGTTAAAAATAGTCCCTGACATTCGAAAACAAAAAAAAATAAGATAGAATAAATAATCTAATCATACCAATTGAAAAAATCTCACTAAACAAAATTCTCGATATACCACGGCTATAGAAACATTTGTGAGGGTCACTAATGTTACATTGTTTGGACTGTTGTCCTTACCTTATCTTTATTGCCACATTCACAACATTTCGGATGTTGTATGCTCCGTCTTCTTCAAGTGATTGGACACATGGAGCCAGTGACTTGACACAAAGAGTTGTGGATTCAATACCTGGTTACTGCAGTGGTGAACAAAAACTTGGAGAGTTGAGATAACTGAGACATCTGGAAGAGGCATGGCACTTAGAACTAGAACAGTCTAACTCTAGTAGACGAAATAAAAGGTTCAGTTCGAAATTCTAATCACCTGAAGAGGGTTGGAGTGTACAACGGCTGAAACGTTGTGAATATAGCAATAAAAATGAGGACGACATTTCAAACAATATAAATAACTCTAAATAATTTTTCATAAATTAAATGTACTTACATCTATGCCAGACATAATTAGATTAAATTAGGATGTAATTCTTAAGATAATGTCTTAAATCACAGTGAAAAAAAGGTTAACAGGTTCTTCTTAGAAATAGGTAATAAAAACATTTGCTGTTCCAAACAAATTTGCAAGTAATTAATTGCAGCTTTCTTTTATGTTTATTGCTCTGTTTCATTTTTTCTTTATCAAATTGCTGTTGATTTTAAAAGTTTTTCTTTTCCAAAAATATATTTTTCATTTTCTATTTAATCTGGAATACTTCTGTTCATGTTTGAATTATGAAACAAATCAGTGATTAGATTAGTGTAACCCGGATATAAGAGAGTTGCCGGGACCGGATAAGTATCTTATAACCGGGTTTCTCTTATACCCGGGTTTGGTCTATTTTGTTTAGGTAAGTATGGCTCTAATTTGGGACCAGAGAAAATATCTCTTATATCCGGGTTACACTGTAATTGTATCAATTTGGTGGGAGCTTAACTTCATAAATGAGTTTTAAATGATAACTTCTAAACTTTAGAACCATTCTTAATTGCATGCTTACTAGAGATTGCAACAGCTTCACTACTTGAGGCACACCTAAAACACGTGATGAAAAATTTAAATTATGAATTTATGTCTTTTCAAATCTCACTTTCTTTTATGAACCAAGTCCAAAACACATGTAAATAAAAAATACTAACTATAAAGAAAAATTATCAATAACATTTGTTGGCTGAAAATTAGTATAAAATCCGTTTTTAAAATATAATACAATACAAAGGTGAAAACTGAAAAATTGTTAATGATGCCCAATAATAGTAGTAGTTTACATGATTTTCAGAAATTATTAGTATTTTTATTTTTTCAGGGGCAAAAAAAATCTTAAAATTGTTTGGGAAATAATTTCTATAATAAAATAATTAATCTGATATTTCTTATCTATTTATTTGTATGGCGATTATAGTTTATTTGTACTATAGTTTCAATATTATCATTAACAACAGTAATTAAATTAACATATTTGAAGATGCAATTTTTGTTTCGTAGGAAATGTGTTCTCGTCGCATCTAATAAATGCTCCCTTGTAGTTTTCGACTGAAACAATAACGCCTCCCAACCGGAAGTGAGACAGCCTTCTCTGTAAAAGCTCTTAACGACGTCCAACATGTACGGTGGAAATGCTCCAATTATTGTTCTTAGTAAGTCGGGAATAAATTTCTCTTTAGAAATGATTTTTAAAACGATTTCTTAATAATCGATTGTTTGATATTTCATTGTGTTTTTTTTCTAGACCAGAACACAAAGCGCGAATCAGGCCGCAAGGTTCAGTTTGGTAATATCAAGGCCGGCAAGGTAATGAGATTTTTTTCTGCTTTCTCTTCTTTCGCGCACATGGCAAAAAGTCGGAGCGAGAAGATTCCAGAACTTTTCTTTTGCTTAAAAAAAAAGAAACTATGAATGCTAATTCTCATTTTTTCAATAATAATAATTATTATTTTACTTTCTTGCATAATTATCGTCTTTTGTTCTTCAGATTTAAATAAAGAAAACGTTGAAAATAATTAAAAAAAAAAAAAAGAAAACCGTGAACTGAATATTATTAATTACTTGGCAGTTTACCGGCATTAGTATTTATTTAAAATAAAAATACTTAAAATGAGTAATGTATTTTAAAATATTATCGTTGTCTTGTTTAATTTTATTTCGAATTAAAACGTTTTTCTGTTGAAGTGAGTCTGAGATGGGCGACATTTCTCAATTCTGTTCAACAAAAAGGAAATTTTTATTTAAAATTCCTTCGAACAATAATTGAGAAATGTCACTCATCTCATGGGGGTACTGACTGGTTTCTTTTCTGAAATGATCCATTTTATAATGACATATCGAAATAATTGATATTTAAGTTTAAATATCAATTATTTCGAGATGACCTTATAAAATGGATTATTTCATAAAACTAAAAGAAACCAGTCAGTGTAAAAACCCTTCCAGATGATTTAATGCAGTTAGTGTTTTCCCGAATATTTTTTTTGTTTTGTTTTACACAGCTTAAAAAGAATTTCTCAGAATAAAATGGAATATCAAGAAAAAAAAATCTATCTGAATATAGTAAATTTTATTTTAGTGAACAATTCTCATACCATCCTTAGAAAAATTTAATCTCAAAAGATTAAAGTTACATCTGAGATTTTTATTTTAACATTATTCAAATTTAAAATAATTTTGGTTACTTAAAAGTGAAAGTAAGAATTTTCATTTTTTTTTTTTTTCTTTAGCTAGTTTTTCATTCGTTTATTTTAAAATTTAAAATACTTTCTACGTACCCCCCCCCCAAAGAAGGGGACACCTAGTTCTTAAAAAAAATGAAGCCATTATGAATCATTTTAGACTACTTTTAAATGCAACCTAATAGATTAAAATACATTGCTATATATATTTCAAATCGAATTTAAAATGATTGGGACATTTTTTTTTTTTTTTTTTTTTGTTAATGGTAAAAAAAAAATCGTCCAAACTGACAGATCTGTCAAACCAGCATTAACTATTAAAAAATCTTTAAATATGCTTTGCTGAAACTTTGACAAAAATTAACTGATTTAAAATTTTAATTTTTAATTACTTTCACTTTAAAATTTTGTAGAGGTCGATGTTTTTATGAAGTGGAAAAAAAAAAAACAATTTGGAAATTCTTGCATAAAAAATCAAATAAATGTTGGATTTTAATGAAACTTTCAGGAGTTGTTTACAAAAGAATAGATTAGAATTATTTTGGAAACGTTTCTTTCCTTTTTTTTTTTTTTTTTTTTTTTTTTTACATCCCTAAAAAAAAAAAAAAAAAAACCTTATTCAATCTTATGAAAGCATGAGAAATTCTTTAGAGCTTAACGTTTATTATATGGACAAGTTTTAGAATTTAAGTCCCTCAATTTTCTTTCTATGCAATTTATAGGAGTAGATAGGTTTGTCTATTGCCTGGTTTAGACTAGAGTTTTCTTTGATCTTTTGGACAAGAATAGAGGTATAGCCTTGTTTCTTTTTTAGGATTGGGTTTCTAGTTCCTCTTAAAGTCTTTTCCTTTCCTTTCACTCACAGCAGGGTTAGTAGCTGTTACACCCACTTAATTAGTTTTATGAAATTTCTATTAGTTAAAAGCAGAACTCCTTTATTGGAGAATGTAAATCATTAATTTTTTTTTTTTTTTTTTTTTTTTTTTTCCTGCAAGCATTTACATTTTTATCGAAAAAGCTGCACCAGATCTTAAAATAAAGATCACAATAAAACTATGACATTTAGAAATTGCATTTATAAATAAGTTAAAGACGCTATTGTCTTAAGAAAAATATTTTATTGATGAATACTGGATTTTTACAAGAAATTTTTTTTTTTTTTTAAGAAATAAATACTAGACTTTTGAATATATTTAATTTTTAAGAATTACTTTATAGTTAAATAAGCTGGTTCACTTAAAGATTAAAAATACTGTCACTTCTGCCATTCCGTTCGATAAATTGCCCTAACGTCAGTTGTTGATACATTGACATAAATGTCAATTCACACCATCAAAACCTGTCTATATTTCTGAGATGAGGTATTCTGTACACATGGCATAGTGGATAAAGGTGTTAGTTAAATCCAGTGACAGGGCCCAAAGAGTGCGAGTTCAATACCTGGTTAAGGCAGTGGAGAACTTGGAGAGGGGAATTAACAGGAGATAACTGATAACTGACATCCATTAGACATGGCACATGGAGCTAGAACAGTCTACCCCAGTGAGCAAAATAAAGGGTTCAGTTTGACATTCCAACCACCTGAAGAAGGCCAGAGTGTACAATGGCTGAAACACTGTGATAAATATGGCAATGTAAATAGAACTAACTTGTGTTTACAAATACCTAAAAAGTGGCTGACTTTGACAATGTTACTAAAAAAAAAAATTGATTCTAAGCCATATAATTTCTGTTTGAAATACACTGAGTATTTTGCTTACTGGAAATAGTAAATTTAAACCTTAGGTATCACGATTTTTGTGGAGGTACTTATTTTAAATCTTTTAAAATTCTGTTAGGTGATATTGTTAAGCAAAAAATTATATTTACTAATAATAAATGGAAAAGCTTTCTACAATTTTAATGTTTTTTTTTTTTTTTTTTTTTGTCAGGAAAATTATAAAATCAATGGTGTCTGCCATTTTTCAGAAATTTGTAAATAAAAGTTAAATTCTCTATTTAAAAATCTTGTAAAAAATCATTTGTACCTTCTTCAAAAGTTATTTTAGGAAAATTAGAAAATTTAAAGTTTATTTTATATATATATATATATATATATAAAGTTTATTTTACATATATCTATAAAGTTTATCTTACATATATTTTATTTGGAAGTAAACATTACTTTGCAGAGAAAATGTAGTTTAAAGTAAGAGAAAGCATGTATTAATGGCTAACACATGGGGAGAGTTATTGTACAGAAGAATAGAAGTAATGTAATTTTTTTTTTTCTTTTTAAGTTTAATTGAACCAACTTATAATTTTTAATAAGTAACAAATATTTTCAGTAGTCTAATATATTTTTTTTATTCTTTAGGTACTTCAGCTTTAATGTTATGTTTTGAAGATGCTCTATGGAAATATTAAAAATACTATGAAAAAATTTAAAATTTCATAACTACTGAGAGTAAGATAAAATTTTGTAAGAGAGGTACTTATAATTTTTATGCATATCTCATAAAATTTTAGAGTATTTTAATTTTATCTCCATAATTTTTATATTTAATTTATGAAAAAATGTCATAACTGGGATAATAAAAAAAAAAAAAAATAGACCATATAAATTTCGTAAGATAGGTACCTAATAATTGTAGGTACCCTTTTCATATTTGAAACGTTATACATTTTGTTAATGTGTTAATTTTTTCTATATTTCTTAATATTATATGACAGTTTTGAAAATAATTTATTTCACTTAATATAAGTTACTGGAAACAAAAAAAAATAATTGGTGACTCTTGCTATAAAATGGTACAAAATTCATTTTGTATTCATGCTTCTTATGATCATCCATACGTTTGAAATAAAACCATTTTTATGCACACCAAAAAACAATGTAAAATTCTATTTTCTAATACTAGTAGTTTGCAGATTGTATTAAGCTTTAAAATTTATGATCTGTAAAGATAGATTTACTTAATAAAACAATTACCTAAAAGGCTAAGTTTTGAGAAGTAATTTGAAATTTTCAGTGTGAAATTGAAAAAAAAAAAAAAATAATAATACCCGCCCCCAAGAAAACAATTGTTAAAATTCATTTTTTTTTTTTTTTTTTTTTTTTTTTTTTTTTTTTATGAAAAAAAATTTTTGTCATCGGACAATATTGCCCTTAATCATAAAGGAACTAAAAGCTTTTGAAATTAAATGTCTTTGGTTTTGTATGTTACAATTCAGAGCTGATTTTTGATAATATAATCAATGAAATGCTCAGCATTTAATTTCTAGAGTTTTTATAAATTACTTAAAGAGGTGGCATAACGGATGGAGAAAAAAAAAATTTACTGACTTTAACGAAAAAAAAAAACATTTAAAATCATTTGAATAGTTTTTGAAAGTTTCATTAAAATCCAACCATTTTTGTTTTTGCAATATTTTCCAAATTAATGTTTGTCACTGCAAAAAAAAAAATGCACTAAAATATGCAATGTTAGTAGTTCTGCTGATGCAAAGAGAAACTAGAATTTTTAATCAAGTTCTTCTAAAAAGGATGGAAAAATTCAATAAAATAATCAAAAATACTTTGATCTTACCTCTTAATAATACTATAATCATTTTGATGATAAAACTAAGTTTAAGGCCGTTTTTATCATATTTTTAGTGGAACCATAGGGTTACCTACTGTTAATGCTAACTGTTAACTCTACAAGCTTATGAAATGTTCAAACTTATTGATTAATAAGTTTGAACATTTCATAAGTTTTTAGAGTTAACGGTTAGCATTGATACTATATGACAATTATATTTTATAAGCTATTATGCTAATAAATCTAAAGGTAAGGTTTGTCGGATTTTTATGAAAGAAAATATACACTTAATCCTTAATACTATGCACTGTGTTTATAGCAAGTAAATATGTTTTAACATTAATAACTCATGGTGCCTGGTTTGTAAGAATATCTTTGTCACATTTTGCAATGACTATTTTAAAGATATTGGAAACTTATATATATATATATATATATATATATATACACACACACACTTTGAAGACAGGAATGGTATGGTTTTGTTAAAGACACTGGAAAATAAATGCAGTATATCAGATTAGTCAGTACAAATTCAGATGCATATGTACCTATGTTTCAGTAATGCAAAATTAAGACAGCATAATGATTTATTTAAACTGCCAGGAAAAAGTAATTTACTTGGAAAATATATTACCTTAATCCAGATTATATACTGCATATTGACAGAAAATGAATTTACTAAGTACAACAAAAATAGGAGGAGGCGTAAGACCAGAATGTGTAATTTTAAGAGAACTGGAAGTCCTACCAGGATTTATTATTGGTGAGCACAAGTTTAACAAGATATGTAAATGACGCCATAAAAAGAAAACCTGCAGAAACCCCTAGACAGTGCAGTAAAGTTAGAAGAAAGAATTATCCATCAATTGTAAGAAATTGGAATGTATGATTGTCAGCAAGAGAAAGAACCCAAGATGGAAACTGCAAAATCAAGCAAATACAGAAATTTCAATGTGATGAACCAGAAGACTTACCTCCTGCAAAGCAAATTTACTTGGTGTGTCAGGCCTTATTGAAAGATCACGACTGGCATTAAAAGAGAAATGGATTATTCCGAAATTCCCATATTGTGGGCAGACATATAAAGGAAAAAATAAAAACGATTAAGAATTCAAACCAGCTTGAATTGATAAAATTAGAAGTCTCATGTGAACGAGAAGTAAGTCTTGTATGTAAATTTTAGTTGCCCCCGATGCAGTCATAAATAACAAGTCTGGGAGAAAGATGAGAGAGCGAATTGTTGGCTTACTTGTGTACTAATGAGACTCAGAGGTCACTAGCAACACCTCAGTTGGTAGACCGGAGGACTGGATGAAAGCAAGCACTTTAATCCATTTCAGTCATCGCAAACGACTGGCTAACTGAATTACCCACAAGCTATTTCGGTAGTACTTTGACAATTATGGACCGGTTCAATTTGAAATTAATACCGGAAATTGATGGCTCCCCCACTTGTCTGTCTATTGTTGAGTGGTTTTGAGAAGGCGGATTGTGTCTGCAAACTGTACAAAATCAAGGAGCCTGCATTTGGCATGGATGAGTCCATTGCTTGGAGGCAATTTATTGTGCGGCAACTCCTCCTCAGGGAGACAGTTGATGTGTATCTGGCCAATCTAAGTTGTTGGTACCATTTGGGGACGTTAACAACTGGATACTGGCGTGTGCATTTTTGGAAGGTCTACCCATTGATGTCAGCCAGCTTCTACAAGCATCATCAAAGCTGGGGGAGATGGGTATCAGCCAGTTACTGACTAGAGCCTCAACTATTTTGAAGGAGTTGGAGCATGTCTCAGCAGCTGCACGGACAGAGTAGGCCATGTGTAAATCAGGGGAGAATGCTGCAGGTGACTGTCGCATCCCCATGGCTCAGAAGGGCCCCAAAGTGTGGTGGTCCCAACCACTTCTCCCAAGAGTGCAGGAGTCAAAGTAATACAGAGTGGGAATCTTAGCAAAGCACGTTGCTATCGCTGTAACAATCTGGGCCATCTAGCATGGAAGTGTCTGGGAAACGAGCTTGGGGGCAAGGAACTGTCACAACCCTTGCCCCCTGTCAATCAGTAAGTACGGATTTTCCCATAGTCAGGGTACATGTAAATGTTATGCAATGTTTGGCTCTCATTGACATGAGATGTTCCGATTCAATAATCAGTGCAAACTGCTGTCAGGCCTGGAAAGATCGACATGTGACGATTAGGACTATAGATGGGACGTCCCATGTGTGCTGTGGAGTTGGAGTGATTTCAGTCCTAACAAATGGAGGTGATTGTGCTGAGGTAGATGCACTGGTGGTTTGTGACAAACCTCTGGGGTACGATTTGCTGCTCGGAATCAATGCCATACAGAAACTAGGCAGTGTTATGGTTATGCGTACAGGGGAAGTGCAGCTCAGGAGAAATTGTGACTTGTGTGCCACCATTACAATTGAGGAACGGGATTTCTGTATCGCATATGACCAAGGAACAAAGACTTGGGCAGTGGAATAGCAGTGGACAGGAAATAAAGCATCAGATCAGTTATGCAACGCTGTCTGCGAGAGTGAACTGGAGACGTGAATCGCAAATGTCTGGCTGATACCATATCCGCAAGACTGATTGAGGCCCCTAAGAGGATTAATCCCCTTAATGGCAGTTGCACAAGCCACCAAGGCTAAGGTACGGCCAGTGATGGACTATAGGGAGATAAATCAATACATAGATTTCTATACGGCAGATGCAGACACGTGTGCCAAGGGAATGGCAGCAGCAAGGAGCTAAAGTGGCTCTGCTTGACCTGTGAAAAGCATATCTCCAAATATGAATTCATGAGACGTTATGGCCTTTTCAAACAGTTATCGTCAAAGGAAAGAGGTACTGCTCGACGCGTCTGGGGTTTGGTCTTAATGAGGCTCCCCTAATCATGGAATCAATCATTAAGACAGTGTTAGATCAGGATGAGCTGATGAAAAGAGTTGTCAGCATATGTCGATTATGTATATGTAAATGAGGACATACTTTCGGCGAATGAAGTCAGGCGCAAATTAGAATCTTTCGGCTTGTCTAGCAAAGACCCTATTCAATTAAAGAATGGGGCCGATGTGCTTGGGCTTAAAGTCTGTGGGGAGCACAACACATTGTGGTGGAAGCAAGGGAGCTCAGTTCCTGAACTCCCTGCTACACTAACACGAAGCACAGTATTTTCTGTATGTGGGTTGGTTCTGTGCAGCCACAGGAATGATAAAAAGATGAGCAAGCATGAAAACATGGGTGGCTGGCATGACACTACAAAAGACGCCCCTTTTATCCAGATGATCGTTGAAACGCTGACTATAGTGCACCAAGTTGACTCCGTTCAGGAAGATTGGTGCGTGACTGGAGAAGAAGTCAATGCATGGGTTGATGCAAGCTCCCTGGCAATAGGTGTGGTGCTGGAAAACCAAGGAGTTATACTAGAAGATGCATGCTGACTTCGACCAAGAAATGATGCGCAACATATAACCCTTGCCGAATTGGATGCTGCATTGAAATGTATAAATCTGGCATTACAGTAGTGGGCCAAGGTGGTACACCTATACACAGACTCGGTATGCATGTACCAATGGCTGCAGAATATTCTGACAGGCAAGACCTGAGTGAGGACGAAAGCTGCAAGCGAGATGCTAGTGCGCAGGAGACTGGGTAACATACAGTAGCTAATCAAAGAATATCGTTTGGTAGTTGACGTCACAGAGGATCCTGGCCGATATGTTGACTAAAGTGCCAAAAAGATGACTTGACATATTGAAACAGGGACCAGAGCCACTGATGTGCACGGCTGTTACGAGCCAGATGACCATCAAATAAATCCGCGCCATACATAGCAAGAGTGGTCATCCTGGCATTCAACGTTCGACTTACTTCATCCAGAAAGTATGTGCTGCAGTGACAAAAGCAATGGTTAGGTTGGCTGTACAAGGTTGCAAGGAATACTGTTCAGTGGACCCTGCCCCAGTCCAGTGGAACAAGGGCAATCTCGGGGTAGACAAAAACTTGGTGGCAACTGGGCATGGATGTGACACATCACAATGGCAATCATTTTTTAACTTTGACGGATTGCGGCTCGACACGTTTCACTGTATGGCACCCGCTGGTGTGACAAGATGCATTATCGATTATGCAACAATTACAAGCTATCTTCTATGTACGTGGTCCCCCTGTTGAAATATTGACAGACAACGCTCCAACTTTCTGTAGCAGAGATTTTCAGGACTTTGCGGTCGAATGGTGAGTGCAAGTAAGGTACAGAGGTGCATACACTCCAGAGGGTAACGGGGAAAAGAATAGCAGCCAAAACACGGTGGTTCATTAAAGAATCTGTGTATTGGTACAATGTCACACCCAAAGATGATGTAACACCATCAACTGCACTGGCCAACGGATTTATACATGAAGACAGCAGATAAAGGGGATAAATCAAGTAATGCCAAACATTCCGAAGAATACCAAAGAACCATATAAAATTGGTGATCTCATATGGATCAAGCTCCCAAATGGACGTTGTACCACTAGATTTAGTAGAGGACAAGTTGGTGGAGATATTAGCTCCCAAACAGTCTGGGTCAATGGTGTGCCACACCATGTGAAAAATCTTCACCCACAATGCGAGTTAACTACCTCAGAAGAAGAGCATCACAGCAAAGATATGTTGTCTGATAGTGATCCGGAGACAATAATGTTTTGCACAATGCAGTCAGATGGTCTGCCCCCTGTATCAGAGAGTACAGATTTGGACAACGAGGAAGGCTGTGATGACACTGAAAATGACAAGGACCTGCAGAACGTAGACATGACAGTACTGCCACTGGAAGCAATCCCTCCACCTCTACAAAGGAGTGTTTGTCGAAGACATTCTCCCCCACCCTATAATCTATGGGATCATGATATTAGGGGGGAGTGTGAGAAACAAGAAGACTTACCTCCTGCAAAGTGAATTTGCTTAGCGTGTCGGGTACTATTGAAAGATCACGACTGGCATTAAAAGAGAAATGGATTATTCCGAAATTCCCATGTCGTGGGCAGATGTACAAGGGAAAAAATAAAAACGACTAAGAATTCAAACCAGCTTGAATTTATAAGATTGGAAGTCTCTGGCGAATGAAAAGTAAGTCTTGTATGCAAATTTTAGTTGCCCCCAGAAGGAAGATGAAAACGAATTGTTGGCATGACAGCATACGTGCATACTAACTAGAGTGAGAAAATAAGAGGTCACTAGCAACAGCTCTGTTGGTAGGCCGGAGGACTGGATGAAAGCAAGCATTTTAATCCATTTCAGTCATCGCAAACGATGGGCAAACTAATTACCCACATTCAACTTGGAAATGATTTAATAGACAACAGAAAAAGTAGTGCAGAAATCTTTTTCCAAGTCTAAACATTTGGAAACTGGGAAATTTTATTTCAAATGAAAAAAAAGAGTGCTGAAATATATATATAGTATGTCACTCAAAGGACACATTGAAAACAAGAGGGATAATAAAAAGACAAATAGTACTAACAGCTACAAAGGATAGGATGTTATGGGGAGTCATGATCATCCACATCTTGAACGGACACAGAATGAAAAAGAATAATAATACGATGAAAACTTTTTTTTGATGCTATGAGTTAGTGTTGAAAAATATGGCAATTTAGCGGCACAGTTTTATAGGATATATCTAGTGATTTACTAAGCATAGCTTGATGTGGCACAAGGCTGAAAGTATGGTGCACCCAGTGATGGCTGAACTAACTACTTGGTTATAATTGGTTTTGTGAGACAAGCTTGCTAACCATTACACCATGTCAAAGTTTCATGCAATGCATGTCTGAACCGAGATTGATAACACTTCCATTTCTTAGAAAATTTCAAGAAATAACTCAGTTCTAGACTTGGCCTAACAATTATAATTTTCTAATTGTCATTCATATTGTGGATACTCCTATTTTATTACTTTTCAACTGACAATATTCAGATGATGGGGATTTTATTTTACTTTTCTTTCTCAGATTTGCCTTGTTTATTACTAATTTTGTTATAAAGACAGCGTTTTAGTATATGGCTTCTATTTCAATTTTCAGTATTTAATTCCTTTGTTACATACTGGATATTAAGTAAATAAATGCTTGTCTATATTTTACAAGCATCAAGCTGGTTGAATAGGGAAAGTCCTAGCTTTCTGGTCAATTTTGACACTCAAATGTTTTGGCTCAAAAGATTTTATGAAAGTGGCTATCTATAAATTTTATGGGGTAAAAAAATGAATTACCTATGCTTTTGAGAGTATTAAGCATTTGAGCAAATATATATCTTGATTTATTTTTTTTTTTTTTTTTTTTTTTTTTAAGTGAATTGAGCATTCGAAAGTAAAGTGGTGGAAGTTTGTTAGGCAATCATTTATGAAGATAATCTTCAAAGGTTATTGTTTTAGTATTAGCTAAAAATTATTTATTAATTATTGAATTAATGTTTTCACTTTAAAATTAATGTAAGTTTGTTTTGCATGTTAATTTTCAAACTTTAATTTTCAGTTATTCAAATTTAATTTTTTTTTTTTTTTTTTTTTTTTTTTTTTTTCTATTTTTTCTTTTCTTTTTTTTTGTTTGCAACTGGTTAGGCAATTTGTGTATAGAATATTATTGATCAAAATAAGTGCCTATGGAAACAGTATTTTTTTAATAAATGCATATATTATCTTTTAATGTATGTTTTAAACACTTCACTTTCAGTCCATAGCTGATATTATTCGAACATGTCTTGGCCCAAGGTCTATGTTGAAGGTGAGCAGATTACTTTGATTTCTCATATACCTCATTTAAAACTTGGAGAAAAGGATTTTTTTTTTTTTTTTTTTTTCTGTATGCAAATTTTAACTCTTCACACTTTGACTTGCTATACAATTTTCAAAGAAAGGCATCATATTCTCATTTAATTGTTTTATTGTTTTTTGCATTAACTCTGAAATCTTCTATAGTATTTTAGACAGGTATACTTGAGTTATTAGATTAGGATGTGAAATTTTTAGATTTGTTAAAAAGCTGGGTTTAATGTTTTGAAAATTTTCTGTTTCTCTCTGAAAATGTATGTTTTATAATATTTTCAATGTGATCGTTATTTTTTCTTAGATGTTGATGGATCCAATGGGAGGAATTGTCATGACCAATGATGGAAATGCCATTCTTCGAGAGGTAACAAACTTCAGTAGGACTGCATTTTGCAGTTTTTTGGGTTTTTTTTTTTTTTTTTTTTTTTTTTTCTTAAGTAATCGAGTATTGAATTTTTCCTCTCTCTCCTAATTAGCAAATGAAATATTTTTTATTTACCAAGTAAAATATTGCTGAAAATTTATTGGCTTTAGTCATGGATATTCAGTATAACATTTATAATGTATTAATTTTTCTTTTCAGATAACTGTGCAGCATCCTGCTGCCAAATCCATCATTGAAGTAGCTCGTACTCAAGATGAAGAAGTTGGAGATGGAACCACCTCTGTTATTATCCTCAGTCAGTTATTAATACCTTTTTATTCCATTTTTGGCAAACATGATTTGATAATGTTAGACAATTTTTAATGCACATTAGACATTGAAGAATTAAATTTTGAAATGAAAAATTTACTTACTATTTAATGAGTAAAAATGTATGGAATAGCCAATTTCAAAAATTTTATTTGCAATCAGTAACATAAATTTCTAATATGTTGCTTTTTTTCATCTAATAAGACATCAGATTTCATAGCAATAATAAAAAGCATTATGAAATTTTATACTCTTGTGAATATTTTACTTTGAATGTGCAAAGGGGATTTTTTTTCTCCTTTTTGCTGTTTTTTTTTTTTTTTTTTTTTTTTTTTTTTTTTTGGGTTTTTTATGTGTTAAATACAAGTACAAATTTTGTTTCCATGCATGGACATATAGATTTCTGCAGGTTGATCATATTAGAAAAGGTGATTATTTGTGATGATGTTTCAGAAAATTGGCTATGAAGTTGAATAAATCTTGGGAGTTTTCATTTTTCATTACAATCTTCATGAATTACCTCAAGCATTACCAATATAAAATACCAAATGAATACAGCACTTTATAAGCTCCATGAGGTCTAGTGCCTCAAATACATAGGATATGGGAATTTTGACTGCTGTTTAAAAATTGGACAGCCAAAAGCATTTACTGGCTACTAATTGGTAGCAGCCTGGAGAATCTCGACAAATTTTTTTCAAAACATGAAAAACTAAAGAAATACTTTGACTTCCTACACACTGACATAAGAAAAATGTATAGATTATAGTTAACCAATGTATTGAATTATCAGTTGTTGAAGTAAACTGACAGAAAATATTTTTGAGGTAAATTGATGTCTGTAAGGTTCAGTTGAATGGAGACATGAATAAAGTAATTGCCTTCCAGTATATTGTAGCTGTAGTATGGTAAAAGAGAAAAGCAGCACAGTGTTTTTCCTTGGTTTGGTCACATAGTAGTTGCAGGACACATACAGGTAGTTTGATTTAAATGTGCTCAGATAGCACATGTGAAATGATATGCAGATTCCAAAAGGCTTCATCCATTAAAAGAAATTCCTCCACTTGAAAATTTATAATCATTTAAAACAAAACAAAAAACCCATTTGTAATATTTGTATTATTCTAAGTGGGACCATAAATTCTCAGACAAATTGATGACCATCATGAAGTTCTTATTTGAAGAAAATACTCAGAAAGTCTCAACTTGCTAAAGAGAGAGATTGATAATATCATTGTGTACGTGGTTGATGAAAGCACAACTTTGAAGATAGGCTGTGATATATCTGATGTTACTATTTCTGCTATCTTTAACCATGGAGAACATCATGTGTCATGTCGGTGATACTACAAGTTTAAATCACTAAATTATCATATTCTAAAGGAGGAGGCAACTATCATTATTGAAACAGTACATAAGCAGATATCCTATATGGTATGGTATTTATTTTCATTATTATCCAAAGATCAGCTAAATTTTCTTTAGCAATAGACAAAGTACCAAGATTAAAAAAAAATGATGCAGGAATGGAAACTAACATGCAACATTCAGCAATACAATGGTAGGGGAAAATGTAGTCCTGGCACATTTACTTGAGCATACATTTGCTTTGCTGACATTTACAATGAACTATATCATTTAGGGATAGTCTGGCTGCTGCATTTTGTTAGAGCAAGAAATCTTTTTTCAACAGAAAAATTAAATTTATTTTTCTTGTATGTGTACTGAACTAAAGTCTTAGGGACTCTTATGAAAGTAACAAAGCATCAGAAATAGCTTAATATTAACAAACCTATATTTATTATTTCAAGCAAGGCATATTTTTAATAGTTGAATACTCATTTAATTTTATGAATTTCTATGTGATCAGATGTCTAAATTTGCTATTTAGTGTATGTGATTTATATTTTAATCTCTTTGTGGTACATCTTTCATGTCTAAGGCACATCAAGATTCTCTCTTCCAAAAGATTGTTACAACTAATACTCCTACTCCATATCACTTAACCAGGAACAGAAAGGCTTATCAGCACCACATGGATAGCAATTTTTTTTTTTTTTTTTTTTTTTTTTTTTTTAAATCTCGAAATCTGCCTGTGAAATACTGGCTTGCATTTTCTAAGTTATTGTGCCTTTAAAGATTACTCTTTCGTACAACAAATGCTACACTGAATGAACATTACTTTGCATTCCAGTAACATTTCATTCTATGGAAACTTATTACCATAGGCCCATACAATTTAGGAGGATTTCTGAGGAATAATAAATATGAATCTTTTCTAAATGGAGTTGAACTTCTGGACAATCATCCAATGTCTGCAAATATCAGATAGAAATGAATCTGTCATTTTATCTTAAAGTTCAGATAATCCCACATCTGTTGTGGAATGTCAAATGGAACATAGTACCAGTACAAAAAATAAATGTGCCATACCATAGCATAGAGGATGATGAAATTATAGCTTCATTGTAATCATGTATCAAAAACTCTCAATCAATGTGTTAAAATTAGTGTCATAAAGTGTTGTTCATACTGTTAGTATTTTCTTTCTGAGTAGGGAAAAAAACTAGTCTCTATCCATGTGCATACATATGGGTTTCCATATTTACAACCAGAATCTGATATAACCATAAGTTATGAATTGCCATATTATGAGAGTTTGTGTTGCAGTACCTTTGGCATTCAAAGCATGGAAGTAGCCACCAAATCTGGCTTTTGATACAATTTATTCAACTGAGGTCTTCATGCTTAATAAGTGCTTGGACAGTGACTCCAGATTACCAACAGCTCTCATGTTGAATACAACTTGAAATATTTTTAACTTAATTTTTATGTTTAAGCCAATTACCTAATATGAATGTTTAATACTTAAATGATTTCTTTTTCTAATTTTGATGCTTCCATTTACTTGTATTTTAATGCAATGTGTATAAATGTGCATTTAAAAGTAATTGTAGAGAAATATACTGAAATATTGATTTAGCTTTCATATTTGGATATTATTTAAATATTTTGATTTGTATGGTTTCAAGCTGGAGAAGTTCTCAGTGTTGCCCGGCCATTCTTGGAAGAAGATATGCACCCAACAGTCATCATCAGTGCATTCAGACATGCTCTTGATGATCTCTTGGATACAATGAAAACTAAAATTGGGTTGGTTACTTTTATATTTTTTAACGCAGTTAAATCTCCCCATTTTTTTTTTTTTTTTTTTTTTTTTTTTTCTTCTTCCAAATAACTGTCAAACGGTAAAAAGAGCCTTATACAATAATCAAATGAATACTTTTAAGATAAAAGCAAAATTACTTGAATTGATTAACATTTATATTTAAGGAATCTGCTTTTTATTTTTCTCTTAATTTCATTAGAAATTTTTTTTAAAAAAAAGTCTTAATTTAAAGATAATGAACAGATAAAATGTTTAATTTGTTATATAGTAATGTTAATATATTTTATAATTTTAGACTGATCTTGTGTAATTTTCTCTTCAACTTTTTATTGGTCTTTTCTGTTGTAGCATTCCTGTTGATGTGAATGATGAAGAGAAAATGCTTAATATTATAAAGAGTTGTATTGGTACCAAGTTTATGAGACAGTGGTGAGTAAAAAAAAAAAAAAAATTAAATGTAATTTATCTGTCAACTCGATTTAAATGTACTCTTCAGTACAGATTGTCATTTAGTATGTACTTTGACACTTATATCTGAATTTAGTTTGTATTTTTCTATCTGAAATATATTTGGAATATTTTTGCATTTTTAACTTGACAAGCATAATAATTATTTTAGGTCTGATATGGCTTGCAAAATGGCACTTAAAGCTACCAAAACTGTTGTTATAGAAGAAAAAGGTAAAAAGGAAATTGACATCAAGAATTATGCCAAGGTAGAAAAGGTAAGTTATTTTTTATTTTTATGGGCATATAATTTATTTAAAAATTTACTGTACCTCATACAGATTATAGTTTAAAATATCTTAACCTCATTAAACTTAGCACTTCATTACAAAAATGTTTATTCTAGTGCTGCTTTTTTCTTTTCTTTTTTTTCCCTTTGTCAATTAGATTCTATTTTCAGCTTATAAAGATTGGAGAAAAAGGTGGAAGTATTTGAAGATTAAGTATTGGTATCTAAATCAGGAAGCTTCATTTTAATGCTTATGTCTTTATCAAGTCATATGGTCATTTATATCCATGAGGTTTATCTCATAAAAAGCTCTTTTACTCAGTTGGAAGACATTTTAGCACAATAACCTTCAACAAGGTATAACCAATTATTTCTCCTGCAGACTTTAACTAGCTGCATTTTCAGTCCTGAGCATAAAATCCATGGCATTTTGTTCAGTTGTCTTTTTTCTCTTTTTGAAAATTTGTGTGTAAGGTGACTATTTTTGGTTTTAATGTCCTTTTAGTAAATGTAATACCTTTCTTCCATTTTCTTGGCATTTAGCAAAAGACTTCAGTCATCCAGATATTGAATTGACTGTGACTGCATCACAATTGTTCTATTTATAATCTATTTGTGGCAGATTATGTGCTTGGATCATTATGTTGCGTAGAGCTTTTGTAACCTCATGTATCCAAGAAATTTGACATTTTGTAGTTCGTATACTTGTCACTATCAGATAAGCACTTATCTCATCTGAGGGCTCTGGCTGGATTTTGCCAGGCAGACCACCCAAAATCCAATTCACCATTTATCACAAGCTTTACCTAATGAACCCATCCATTAATTACTCTGGAATTAATTCACCTAGTAAATTAATAATTCAATCCCAGAAACAACTAAGTAAAAAGAAAAACTTATTTCTGGAATTACTCCGGAATCCCTTCTACCCAACTAATTATTAGGTTGGTGCAAAAAATAATGTCGTTTTATCACATAGTAACATATGTGAGAAAACGACTATTTTTGCACCAACCTAATAGTACCTTCTTCCCAATCCTGTTGATTAATAAACCCACCTGGTGGTGGTGGGGGGCTCTCTCTCTCTCTCTCACACATTAGACATGATCAGCAGAACGAAAAAAAATTATATTTGTAGAATAAAAGATTCAGTTTGAAATTCACTGACAAGCACTGATGAAGGCTGGTACAACTGTCAAAACGTAAGAATAACAACAAAGATGAGAACAATATTCGGCATGTAAATAATGGTAACATTTCATCCTAGAAATTTAGACAGATTTATGTATATTTATTTGACCATGCTAACCAATACAATGATTGCAATATTTATTATTTTATCTGTCCTTTTTAGGGCTTTGATATACTGTTTCTGATGCCCAGAGAGGTTACATAAAAAATCGGACTTAGGGCAAGTTTTACATTCTACTTATGCTATATGGGCAGTTACAAATAAAACAATAGTGTCTTCTCTTTAGCCATTTGTTTTAACAGATTTTAATTTTATTAAAATATAGTAAAAAGAAAATAAGGGAATTTTATATTTTTAAAAAAAAAAAAATTCTCATTTTGACTTTTGAAGATAGTGTCTTATATATTGCCACACAGATTAATTGCATCATTTTCTTAATTTAAAAAAAAAAAAAAAAATTAAAAGAAATTCTTCAATAATACATTATCTTCAAAAAAAAACAAAATATTTAGAGTACTTTCTAATTTAGTTACCATAATATGTTTAGAACTCTGCCCAGTTTGTGAAAATAATCAAAGATGCCTCCATCCTATCCAACCAAATGGTGAGCCTGGACATGGTGATTTTTTTTTTTTTTTTTTTTTTTTTTTTTACCAAGGTACCCATGGAGGAGGCACTCTCAGTAGTCAGGGACAGACTAGACCCTGAAACCTCCCTAGGAGAATGGACCAGTATCCCAATAGATAACCTGATGGAAATGCTAACTCTATATGCAGACAGCATACTTCTGAATGTCAATCAGGCATATATATTGACAGGTGGAGGGCTTAGCAATGGGCACACTATTATCACCAACAATGGCAAACCTGTATAGGGGATAATTTGAAGAAAGGGCATTAGAATCTACACCACTAAGGCCAACCCTATGGCTGAGATACATAGGTGATACCTTCATGCTCTGGCCACACCAGGAAGATATCCAGCTACTATTGGACCATGTGAACTCGATAAGATCATCGATACAGATCACAGATTGAGAAAACAATTGCATACTGTAGCAAGGGTGTCAAATTCAAGGGTGAAAGGGACGCAACTCTTTCCGTCGGAAAATGTCTCACACGCTGCAACGCAAAGCCATGTACACCGAACACTGGTGAAAAAATGGTGTCCTGTTCATTTTTTTTTTCCTGCTTTTATGGAGTCCAGAAACACCTCATTACCATGCGTGTAACGCGACTTTGCGCGACCGCACGAGACCGTAAATATTAAGTCACGGACGCCATCTTGGATCCTTTCCTTTCGTAACCCACAGGCCAGACAGACGCGAGGGCGTTTGGGAGGTAAGCCATTCCTTTTTTCCCCACACTCCCCCCTGATCTCATGATCACAGAGGTGACAGGGAGGCGGCGATCGCTTTCGCCGGGTGCTTCTTCGAAGAGGGACGCTGCGAGCCTCATCGCCGCTTGCGCTCATGTCCGCGGTCTGAGGGTCGAAAAACACCGCGTCCCTTGGAAGGCTGCTGATATCCGAGTCACTGCCTGATGGAGCTGGCATGAACCAGAGCGATGCCTCACTGGTCTCAGATTCCGATTCGCTCCCGTCGTCCAGCGATGGTTGCAACTGCGTCGCCGGCCGCAGGTCCTTAACGTGACGGGGCACACCGTCGACCCGCACTGCCTGTGGGCTGATCACCTCAGTGACGCGTCCGGTTCCGTATTTCGTCGTGCACTTGCTGCGCAGGTTTTTAACCCAGACGACATCGCCTTTCTTCAGCCTCTCTCCGGTTACTTTCAGTTCCATCAGCGGGTTGGTCTCTATGCCCTTCACTCTGACGTGGTACCTATGCAATGTGTCGGCTGGAGTCGTAGAGGGTGAGACATCATCCTTCGTCAGAATGGCGTCAACAATCATCTGCATAATTGATGGCGCCACATTGAGTCCAAACCCCATGCGGGTCAGGCAATACCTTTGCCCCTTGATAAGCACAGTTTGATAGGGCCACAGTGATTGGTGCACACGCACTTGAAGGTATGCTTTGCGAAGATCCAGCACAGACACATTTGATCCTGCCTGTCGCCATTCCCTTAGCTTCTCGGTACACACGTCCGCGCGGGCTGTAAAAGTGTCCACGTGCTCGTTCAGTTCCCGATAGTCGAGCACCGGCCTCACCTTTTGTTTGTTGTGCTGGAGAACCGCCATTAGCGGGATCAGGCCCTTCGGGGGCCCCAATTCCTTCTCTGGATAAGGAACCAACCACCCGTTATTAATCCAGGCTCGCAACTCCTTGTCGTATTCCGCACGAGCTAGCGGGGGGATTTTATACTCTGGCACACTGTTGTACAGCTTCTCTGGCGGTTGATCGTCCGACCATTTCCAGGAAACTGTCCAGGACTTTGTGCGCTGGTCGAATTCCGCACGAAAGTCAGGCCGTTCTAGCTCCATTGCTGCACTTAGAGCAAGACCAGTTTCAGTGAAACGCGCCCGACCCTCTTCGTCAACATGGACGCCACCCACTTTTTTGATGACGTCCATTCCCAGGAGCAGATCATAGCCGAGCAGTTCTCCGTCCACGACCAGGGCTTGTACGGCTACTGCAGGCCCATCGCCGATGCTTGTGCGGATGACGCTCACTCCACAAGAGGCTAGCGAGCCCCCGCCAACAGTCAGAATTGGAATTTTTTTCTCATACCAAGTGTCACAACATGCCTTGCGCACAAGGGTCCGGGTGCACCCCCGTTTCCCGGACAGCTTCTTGCTACGTGGCCCAGCTTGTTGCACCTGTAGCAACGCATACGTCTCCGTGTTCCTCGGTTATGCGTATCCTTCGCACTGCTTCGGCTTCGGCAGTCTTTGGAGAAGTGGTTCAGTTCGCCACATTTATAGCACCTTGTGTCCTCAGTTGGCGGTGCGGGTGCTTCCACAGCTGCTGAGACAGGCTCCGCGTCGTCCTTCAGAATATTCCGGGCTCTGGCCAGTAACTCGTCTAACCCCAGCTCATTGAGCCTTGACGATGCTCGTAGCAGTCGACTGGCGTTGTCTGGGAGTCCGGCCAGAAAGGCGCATCCTAGGATTTGGTCGCTTGCTCCACCGAACGGTGCGGCCAGCTTCCTCAAATCGGCCAGATAGACATCTACCGTTTCATCTGGCCCAAGCCGCCGTTCGGTGAACTGCCTCCAGGAGACAAAGGGGTCCGCACCGAATGCCACGTATAGAGCCTGCTTAATTTCCTCCAAGTCTGCGTCAGCCCTGAGCTGCTGATACACGGCGTAAGCTCCTTTGGTGAGCCTCAGAGGGATTACCAGTGCGGGATCTTTAACTTTACACAGCCGGCAGACCCACTCGGCCTTTTCCCACCACTCGACCACAGACGGGCCAGCAGGGGAACCGTCGAACTCTGGTATCAACTTCAAGTCGAATCTGTCCATGTTGTAGTAATGGCCGAAATAGCTTGTAGCAAGGGTGTCAAATTCAAGGGTGAAAGTGACGCAACTCTTTCCGTCGGAAAATGTCTCACACGCTGCAACGCAAAGCCATGTACACCGAACACTGGTGAAGAAATGGTGTCCTGTTCATTTTTTTTTCCTGCTTTTATGGAGTCCAGAAACACCTCATTACCATGCGTGTAACGCGACTTTGCGCGACCGCACGAGACCGTAAATATTAAAAGTCACGGACGCCATCTTGGATCCTTTCCTTTCGTAACCCACAGGCCAGACAGACGCGAGGGCGTTTGGGAGGTAAGCCATTCCTTTTTTCCCCACACATACTTGCCTTCCTGGATGTACTAATATTTTGAACAGAGCATGGGTTCAAAATATCTGCATACCACAAGCCAACATTCACAGGACAATACCTCAACTCCCACCATCCATACAATGTAATGAAAGCATCAAGCAAAAGTCATAAGTGGTGACCTAGAGACATACAAACAAAAAATGGTCAGTATAAGCAGTACCTTACAACGTAACAACTATCCTAGGTACATGGCAGCAGCGCCGACAAACTGGGATAGAAGGGTACAAGAGGATAACATCACTCAGAAAACAGCTTCAGTCTGCCTACCCTACGTGAAGGGGTTATTGGAGAAAATACAAAATATCTGTGGTCCATTATAACATCAGGACAACCTTGGTTTAATACTTCAGGCACCTCTTCTGAATAGGACTTCTCCCTTCCACAAAGGAGAACATTACTAAGGACTCTGTATATCATCCTGTGCAGATCTGGTAAGAAATACAAGGGAGCAACAGGCTGCCCCCTTAAGGTAAGACTACAAAAAATTGTAAAGCAGTAACATGAGGGGAAATAGAAAAATCTGGCATTGCTGACCACATATGGAGGGGAAAAAGGAGATCACTGCCCCCCTGTGAGATAATGTTGAAATAACAGGGAACGTCATTGGAAAATATGAAATTTTAAGGAATCAGCACATGCTAAGCCACAAAAATCTGAACCGACCAAGCATAGAATTGAATACAATATGGGAACCAGTAATAAGGAGTGCTAGAGAGAAGCAATTAATAACAAAAATTGCAATATAAGCTCTGGTAAATATGCAATATTAATAATACTACTAAGAATAAAAAGAAAAATTGCAGTATGAGCACTGGTAATTAAAAAAAAAAAAAAAAAAAAAATTGCAGAGACATTAAGTTTATAAGTCTCAAAATTTCATACACAGATGACCTCAAGGACACATGGCCAAGTGGATAAAGATGTTGGTTAGACCCAAAGAGCTGTGAGTTAAATACCAGACCACAGCAGTGGTGAACCAAAAATTGGAGAGATATCCAGGAGAGGCATGGCACATGGGACTAGAGCAATCTACTCCGGTGGACGAAAGGGTTTGGTTTGGTTTGGTTTGGTTTGAAATTTGAAATATTAAAGAAGGCCAGAGAGTACAACTATATGGCAATGAAGATAAGTTTGAGTAATGTAAATAGGGCAAGTAATCATAATACCTCCTCTCAGAGATATAGACAGGTAGTGAAACGTATACAGCTTCAACCTCAAAAGCTGGATTTTCCTTCTAAAGTTTGATTTTTATGCTGGAGATAATGTGTTGTTTTGCAAATTCTGTCTCCAATTCTGTGTTGTTGATGTTCTTAGGGTTAACACAACGATCATCTACAAAAAAAAAGGCTTCCAAAAAATTATTTACACTAAAAAATAAGACAATTACAACTTTAGCAAGATATAAAGAAATGAAATGATTTTTTTTTTTCTCTGTACTATATGCTGTTCTATATGAAATTGACAAAATTAGGCCATTTGCAAAGATTGTTTTTATCCAAAATTGTGGCTTTTTTTTTTTTCTTTTCTGTTCTGTTCTGTTGTAGATAACAATAGAATGGTGTTCATCCAATAGACTGAAATGCATCAAGTAATTTTTAAGGTTTTTAAAGTGTTTAATTTCTAGCGGAAAATATTTCCCTTTAAATAATAAAGGATAACTGTAGGTCTCTTATTAACTGACCTAAACCTGTTAGAAATTCTCACAAACAACACAAATTCAAGAAATAAAGAGTAAAGAACATTTGTCTACATATGTTAAGTTGAAGAATAGAATTCCAATTGCAGTCAGGTTCATTATATTCGCAAATGGTCGTGAGGAAAGCCACCCCTCTCTGTTCAAGTTGAGTTACTTCATAGAATATATATCAATAAAATCATTATCTTCAAAAAAAAATTCTGTCCTAAAATATTTCTTGGTTTTAAATAACCTTAAATAGTATAAACATTTTATTTCCTTCCAAATCCAAGATCTCTTGCCAAACACACAAAAAATTTTTAGTCTATTAGAAACCAGAAGTCTCTATAATAGGTGTGAAATTCCAAAACAAGACAACCACTGCGTAAAACTTTAAAAAAGGATAAACACATTTCTTTTACAATATCACAAAAGAAAAAGTACAAATACATGGTTGTACAAAAATTTCCTCTAGTGCACCTATTATGGCAGGATAATTTTCTCCGGTTACCCACCAGATACAAGGAAAAATGTGTTACAATTTTTTGGAAGAGACATGGATTCAAATACAAAAAGATTAAACTTTTTAAAAAGGGAAAAACTTAGAGGAAGCAAAAAAAAACAAAAAAACTTGCACAAGTCAGAAAATAGAAAATGCAGCCACCTTCATTCTTAATATTAGGTTGGTGCAAAAATAATGTCGTTTTCTCACATATGTTACTATGTGAGAAAACTACATTATTTTTGCACCAACCTAATAGAAAACTCAATAATAGAATGTCTCGGCACAAAGTAATCTAGATTTTTGAAGTATTTTGCTGGAAGGATAAACTTAGATTTTCTGTCCTGGGGTTTGAATCTGTTGGATTTTTCTTTCTCCATTTTGATTTATGACCCCCTGTGACTGGACCAGTCTTCTTGAAGCTTAGGCACTAAAGCCTTCTTCCACCTCAACTGTTAATTGCTTTCTTCTCAACAGTTCCTCCTTTCTCCTGCTTATCTGCTCATAGCAGTCCTTTTTATTGAAAAACGTGCTACCATACCAGCTCACTTTCAAGCTTTCACAAGGGCTTCAAGAGATCGACTCTCATTGGCCTATATATATATATATATATATATATATATATATATGTAATGAAACATTTCTCCAAGAATTTGGAAAATGAATCTTCAACAAATAATTTTAGCAGTCAAGCACAGTCAAAAGGATCATAAGAAAATGTAGCAATTTTTGCAAAAAATGTCTGGCCTTCATAAAAATACGCTACTGCTAAAAAACGTGTATTAAAAAAACAACCTAGATGATTATTCATTTTAACCTTTTTTTTTTTTTTTTTTTTTTTTTTTATATAATTTGATATAGACTTAAGAAAAACAAAACAAATCAATCCGTTAAAAAAAAAAAGCTTAGTAAATCTATGCCAACAGTCATTCCATGACTATATTCAGGAGACACTGCTGATACATGTTTTTTCTTATTCCCTTCACCTTCTGTAAGTTGAAGATGTCTGTTATCATTGCATTGTATTTCTTCCAGGCACTTATATGGAACTTGTGCTTAAAAAAAACCTTTTGATTTTTTTTTTTTTTTTTTTTTTTTTTTATTACAGATTCCTGGTGGAAGCATTGAAGATTCCTGTGTCTTGCAAGGTGTTCTTATCAATAAAGATGTCACACATCCAAAAATGAAGAGGTACAATCTGTAGAATTTTTTATTTATTATTTTATGAAAAGAAGTTGCTTAAATGTTTAAAAGATATCATCTCTCATTTTAGTGTTGTGGATTCTTTGAAGTAGAATTTTTCTGAGAATTTAAAAAAATTTTCCACTTTTCTTTTATAGGAAGATAGAAAATCCACGCATTCTTTTACTTGATTGTTCTTTGGAATATAAGAAAGGTGAAAGCCAAGTAAGTAATTTTTGTACAGTTTTGTCATTTTCTGACTTCCTTTTCTTACTCAATAAGTATAAATTTTCAAAGTATTGTGGAATCACTGTTAAAATAAGTATTTGCAGTATATATTTTTTTTTTTTTTTCTCTAGTTACATTTTATCAGGTCATTATACTCAACAGCTGCTAGAGATTATTTTTACTTTTAATTTGTTATGTTGCATAACAAATTAAAAGTAAAAATAATCTCTGCCAAGATTTGAATTTGTAGCCATATCCTGAGAGCTAATCTGTTATAAATGTTCCCATGATGGATTTAATCATAAAGGCATAATTTTGTTATGGAGCCAAATCTTACAGCCATAAAGTTTACATTTATTATTCATACTGTTTTTTTTTTTTTTTTTTTTTTTTTTTTTTTTTTATATGTAATAGTATAACTCACACCCTCTCTACTTCCCATCTGTCAGCTTTGAGTAACGCTGATCTTATAGATCATTTGACTTCCTTTTCTCTCCTCAGTTGGGGGCTGGTGTGTGGTTGCAATAGGGTTGATTCAGGTTTCTCAAGATCTTACAATATTGAGATTGATTGCAAAGTCTAGTGTGGACCCCTTTATGCACGTTGTGTACCATAGTTAAGAAGGAATAATTCTCAACTTACAGACATGGTAACTTTTGTATAGTTGCATACAAGGGCATGTTGGAATAGAAATTCCTTCAATAAAATGCACAATGCTGTTGATAACTCTAACAGGTTTTTTGAATATAAAGAAAAACTGGCAAAAAACGTCTTATCTACTGAAGGCCTAAGCTCTCTAGATTCTGGATGGTGACTTGAGAATTTAGTAATTGTTATGAAATAGTGGAAGCAACCAACTGTTATGCATGTGTTTGTATATTCACTCCTGCCACTAGAAATGTGTGGTATTTCTTGTGAGACGGCAGTTGTCTGACGACACCTTGTTGGTTTGATTTCTCCGTGTGTTTGTGTATATATATATATATATATATATATATATATATATATATAATTTCTCCACTCTGACTGTCTTAACCTTAGATCTTGTTAATAACCATAGTACAATTTTCGTTTTGTATCTTTGATATCTTTAAGTAAATATGATGGTGATTTAGGGTGGATAGCATCAACATAAACAAATCCCAAGGTTGGGAATTAACAGAAAACAGGTACTTTCTTTTATTTAAAAGAATTTGGATCATTCTCTTCTGTAAGTTATAACGTGTTTTGGACAGGTAGCATAATGTAAACAAACTTCCAAACTTAATTTCTCAGAACCTGACAACACATTAATCATGTCGTTTTATCAGTGGGAAGGTTTTGCTCAGTTTCACTGAATCTTGGCTAGTTAATTCTGGGTTCAATTTTTCTTTAAATTCATTTTTTTTTTTTGTTTTTTGTTTTTTTTTTTTTCAACATAATTTTTGGTCCATTTCTTTTTCATTTTTTTTTCTTAACCATTCAACATACTCTTCTGAGAATTTTAATAATTTTTATCAAATCAGTAGTCCCTCCAAATCACCTGTAATTTCATGCAATTAAAAAAAAAAAAAAAAAAAACCTTATTGATGAATGTGTTTTCAATATTCCTTGAGAAACCACCATTTTCATCAAGCTATCAGCAGTGTTTCTGCTGGTCATGATGGTCACCTATGATTTCGACTGACAGATTTGTATTTGTGTAGTCTTAGTTAAAAAATTGAACTCACCCTTGATGCCTTTATCTTTGTCCATAACAGAAGTTATGTACCTTTTTACTAAATTTGTCAAATCATCCGACTAGTCATAACTTTCTCCACCTTTCTCTGGGCTGTTTTATATGCTGTCCAAAAAATGTCATCTCAACATAACAGAACATGCACAAAAAAAGACACCTCTTTCTTCTGTGACATCCAGCCGTCGGCAACTCCCAGTCACGGCATGAAACTGTAATGTTTCTTCTATCGGCGTTTTGCTGTTGACTCTTTGTTGCTGCCCTGGTTGATCGTGGTCACTGCTACTTGGCGAAGTCTCCTGGTCAGGATACCAATATGGGACACTGGCCTGTCCATGGTCGAATTCTGGTCGTTGATGTTAACAGCTTCACCAGCTGTACCGGTTCAGTACCAGCTCTCATTCCCAGCTCACTTGCAACGTCTGGTTACTGGAGTAACTGCTTTGATCTCAAGTCTACCCTACCCACGTTGTGACTCTGATCTTAGATAGACAAGATCAATCAGGCGTCAGGCCATAGTGTAGGCTGAGTCCAGACTGAAGCTGGTATCATACAAGTGCAAAGAAAAAAAGAATAAATAAAAGAAAAACCCAAGAGGTTCAAGAATGTTAAGAAATAACAAATTAATTTTATCCTTCCGTTATATACAGGAGGGTGTTTTTCCCCCAGCCTGTTTTCTACAAAATGTGACACTTTTATGTTTCAAGCAAGTTGGTATCTTAAGTCAGCTGAATTAGTTCTTAGGTGCTGGCTTGGCTTCGTTCATCAGTATAACTTGCTATTGGTAGGATAGGTGAAGTTGGAGGTCGTGGAATCTCTCGGTTTGCTTCTGCAAGTCAACACTCTGGTTAAGCTCTGACTCTAAGTCAGAACTCCAACTGACTAACTGCCCAAGGACATTTGTTTATGTGTACTGACCAAAACCTGGTGCGGGGCCAGACGCAGCCTGGTGTTCTCGGTAAATCTTGATTCCAAACAAGAAATTTTTGTTGTCAGGCCAGGAAAATTGATTACTTTCCATTTCCGTGAGAGGAAGGTCGGAGGAGAGCTATACTCCTAGACTCTTCCTCTCTCACATTGATATCATACCAATCCCTTCAGTGGGAGTTAATAACTTCTCCGTCCTTCTCATCCATTCATCTCCGCCTATCACCATTGCTACCACTCGATCTATGCATCCTGGCTATGCGGGTGTGACTAAGCTGGCCTCCTTAAAATTATACTAGAATTCTTGTTTACAAAATTCTCCCTTTTCCCATCAGCCAAAATTTTTATGAATTCCATATTGCAAATTAAATTTCTATCATATCTTTTGGCCACTCAGAATTCACTTAGCCAGCACTCTCTACTGACTCCATCAATCACTGTCAAAGTTTGCCGTCTGGTCCCTTCGTGAAGTTTGCTTTATACTGGAATCCTTGGCTTGTTGAGAGATTAAATTCTTTATCTCACCAAATTTCAATTCTCCACTCTATTTTCTGTCTCATGCCAAAATTTTACAAACACCATATTGCTATTCAACGTTTCAGCATCTGAAGCAACACTAAGGCAAATAATAACAATCCTCTCGCCTATATCGAGACAATGCCAAAATTTTATAATTGCCACATTGCTTTTCCCTGCCAGTGGCCAACAAAAAAAAAATAAACATCTTGGAAAGATTGAAAGCCGAAATTCTTATGACCGCCATCTTCCTATCTCCCTCGGCAAGACATTAATCAACCTGACAAAAACCTCACATATGGCTTTTTCCACTGGTTTACTGCCTTTTGTGGAAAGTATCTTTTTGTAAATAAAATAAAATCTTTTTTTAACATTGATCAGTCTATCTTTTGGGATAGCTCTTTTTTGGCTTAAATATTTCCTGTTTTAATTTCTATGGTTAATTAGTTAGCCAATTACCATAGCTAAATTGTGTCACACCTCGTTTGTTTGTGTTTATGCTGTCTGTTTATCCACAATTTATATTGGTCCTTCTGTCAGTGAAAAGTATTTAATCTAATATTGTTCAATTTCCTTTCTCCAGGTGAAATAGGTGGGAAATGTAAAAAGTTGGTAGAATTTTCTTTACATTTCATCATCAGAGACAGTTGAAATGACAGAAAAGGGCTAAATAGGTACCTTTTGCATGTAGCTAACAACTACTTGAATCTTGAAGTGAGATTCATATTTAGATTTTAGACAATCTTTCATTATGATTTTAATTCTAGAATTTCATTATTAGATAGGATTGTTTAGCAAGTCATTTTCAGTCCAAAAATCATATCACCTGTTCAAACAATTCCTTCTATTGCCTGTCATTTTTACTGTCCTTAAACATGTTCTCCTTCAGTTGTCCAGTCATTTTGATATTTGGGAATAAATTCATGAAGGTCATTTACATACTCTACCATGAATTTCACATTTTTATATATATTTTTCTGTATCTTTTCTATCGACTTTAAATAAATTTCTGCAAAGGTGGGGGGAGAAAAAAGTTTTTTTTTTTTTTTTGAATTTGTCTAAAAGTTCTGCACAACATTTTACTGTAAATGTTTTATCTTGCCATATAACTTCTATGAATGAATTCTTGAATCTAATGCTCTAGAGTTGTCAGCAATAGCTTTAAGAATAAGGCATTGTTATAATCTGTAATATTTTCATTTAATTTATTTATCATAGGCTTGTCATCTTTTTTTACTTTTTCTTTTTGTATTTTTAGACTAATATAGAAATCAGTGGGGAAGAAGATTTTGCGTAAGTATTAAATTTCTGTTAGATAAAATATTTTATCATTAGTTTTCAGAAAATTAGTTACTTTTTTGTCTATATTAATAAAATATCCATTTCTCAAATAAACTAGTGTCTACTTGCTTGACTTAATTGGTGCTTTTTTTTTCTTTTCTTTTTTTTTTTTTATTTATGTAAGTAAAAGATGTATTAAAAAATGTCTAACGATTAACTTTTTTCAAATAACTAATTTGTTTTTGTTTCTATCATTGTTTGTTTATTTTATAGTAAAATCCTGCGCATGGAGGAGGAATATATTGAGCAGATCTGTAATGAAATCATTGCTTTTAAGCCTGACCTTGTTATCACAGAAAAGGGCGTCTCTGATTTAGCCCAACATTTCTTGGTCAAGGCTGGAATTAGTTGTATCCGCAGAGTAAGGAAAACTGACAACAACCGTATTGCTAGGTAAGTATTTGAAATGATAAAAGTAAAAGCTCAAGACTTGGTATATTTTGTTATTAAAAAATATAGGTAAGAATTTTTTTTTTTTTTTTTAACTAGATCTTTTAAGGTCTTACAGATGGTTAAAAGAATTTAGGACATTTTCTAATATTTCATCATAATGTCATGAGTTATAAAGTATTTACTTTTAACTTAAGTTTGAATTAATCTTGTATAAAATTTTACATATTAACGTAATTTGAATTTACTGTCATTTAATTTTGTATCAAATTTTAAACCTTTAAAATTTATCACTTAAATTTTGGCAGTTTTTAGATGGAATATAGATTGATATTTTTATATTCTCAAGTACATTATTTTAAGTACAAATTTAAATTCTCATGTTTTATTGTCAGAGCTTGTGGGGCAACCATTGTTAACAGAACTGAGGAAATCAAGGAAGAGGATATCGGCACTAGCTGTGGTCTCTTTGAAATCAAGAAAATTGGTGATGAGTAAGTTAAAGAATTTTTCTTAATGAACTGCATTTATCTTGAAATTAATTGAATGCTTGTTTTTGTAATGATTTTTGTTGTTGGTGATGGCATAACAATCACAGGATTTAAGATTTTGTTGGTCAACTGAAGTATCTTAATATTAGATCCACTAATATACTGGATAGTTTCACCCTATCACACTTGTAGGAAGGGAATAGGATGTGTGTGACCTAATAGGTAGAGAAGTATTTTAGCTCGGGCAACAGAAAGATGCATGACTGATTTCATTCATTTTTAATTAATGTTATTTCAACTTTGTCTTCTTTTCAGATACTTCACATATATGGTAGATTGCAAAGATCCCAAAGCCTGTACCATCTTGCTGAGAGGTGCTAGTAAAGATATTCTTAATGAAGTTGAGAGAAATTTACAGGATGCTTTAAATGTTACTCGAAATGTTATTCAAGAACCAATTTTAGTACCAGGTGGAGGTGCAACAGAAATGTCTTTAGCACATGTAAGTTTTTGTTTGAAAAATTAGTACAAATTATTTGTGTATTGCTTAGTTGAATTTTAATTTATTTATGTATGGGTATTTACTTATTCACCTTTTATTTATGGGAGATATCCAATACTCCTGAATAGATTCTTGGAAGTACAGGTGGTACCAAATTCTATACCATAAATTAAAAAAATTCTGTAACAAGAGGTTTGTTGTTTTTTGTTTTTTTTTTTTTTTTTTGAGCATCAAACTTCTTTTCTTGTTAAATCAATAATTTTCACATTTTAGCTTAATGGAAGCTCTTTTGATTTTTCTCTGGCATATCTGGATTGCTAACATCTGCATTTCTCCATTTTAAAATAATTATTTAGTAAAACATGAATTATTTATTTCTGGATTGGCTATGAATAAATGAAACTGCAGGATTTTAAGGTAATTTTGTAAAAAGCCAAGTAATTCATTCTTTGGATTTAATTGGTACTCTTATGTAAAAGAGAAAACCAAAATAGATGTTAAATTTTTAGGCCTTTTAGATTTTATTTAAATTTTGCATTTCTTTGTTTAATTTGGGTTATATGATGAAGTACTGAAAAATATTCTAGTCAATGTTCAGCACCTCTTCACATATTCAAATTTAAATGACTTATGTTATTGAAATTATCTTTATATTACATGACTGCTTTGACTTTCCAGTTCTTTATTCTTGAAGCAGTATACCAAATTGTCATTCATTTCTAAGAATATTCTCCTTTTAACATAAGGCACTGATCCTGATTTTGATCCTTAATTGGTGCTTCTAAAATTAATGAACTCCTTTCATTTGGATATTTTGTGGGAATGATGGTGGGGGCCTGGTATGTCTTTTTTCATTCTTTCTTTAGCTTTTAATTTTGAAACACTGAAGATATGAAGTCTATCAGAAGATGGATGTCTACTTTGAATATCAGTCCTGCGTGTTTTCAGTTAAATTGATCCCGGATCATGTCTGGGATAAATTCTTCAGCTAAATGTATCCGGTTGCTGTGATTATTTTAATTCAACTTCTAACAATAACTACTTAAAATAATTAAATACATCAGTTTATAATAACCTTTTCTTTTTCTTAGGCTCTCAATGAGAAAGCTAAAAGTATAACAACTGTACACCAGTGGCCATACCGAGCCATTGCTAAAGCTTTGGAAGTGTTGCCTTTGACTTTGATTCAGAACTGTGGTGCTAGCACCATCCGTACTTTGACAGCGCTTAGAGTAAGTTTCAATATATTCTTAATGTTTTGTTTTTAGCCAGATTTTTGCTGTATTAAAGGTTTTTACTTCAAATGTTTTTTATTTTAATTATTTTATAAAAGTTTGTATTAAATTTTCCTTTGTTCAAAAATGTAATTTTTGTAGGCCAAACATGCTCAGCCTAATAACACCACATGGGGTGTTGATGGAGAAACAGGAGAAATAGTTGATATGAAGCAGTTAGACATTTGGGAGCCATATGCTGTGCGAGCACAAGTTTTCAAAACGGCAATTGAAGTAAGTTCATTCTTCAGTTTTTTTTGTTTTGTTTTTTTTAATATGAAATGTTTTTTTAATATGAAATGTTTATTTTTCTTTTGAAATAATAATTGAAATTCTACTTAAATCTATTTTCATATAAAAAATTATGGAAAGCAAATATGAAGAATTAAAGTTTCACTTAAATTTACATAATCTTTTTATTTTTGTTGATAAATAATGCAGGAGAATTCCTTAAGAGGCAACCAACTGAATATTTATTTCATTTATCCAAAACGTAGCCATGTCATACCAACTCAAAAGCAACGTTATGTTTGACTATTTAAACAACTTGTTTAATTCAAAAAATTGTTTATGAAACGTTTGTTCTTTCTATAATCACCACTGTATTGTTTTTCAGACTGCTATCTTACTGTTGCGTATTGATGACATTGTATCTGGTGTAAAGAAAGGGGATAAAGATTCCAGCACCCCCACTGCCCCAAAGGCCCCTGAAAATCCAGAACCGGAACAATAAAATAGCTTCAATTACTATAATTTCACTACTGACACAAGCTTTACTTTTTTCTTTCTTTTTTTTTCTTTCCCCACTTCCAAATGTCATGCTTCACCCATTGTTTATTGGGTGGTTTTTGTGTTTTTCTTTTTGTTTTTGCCATGTTTGAATGCTTTGTCTATGTGAACTGTGGCTCCATTTGTATTGAATTTTCATCTGTATATCATTGGCCTATCTCTTGGTCTGGGTCAAGCACTACATGTGCCACCAACTGTCATATGTGGATAATAAAACCAAAAGTACATAATACAGCTTTTTGTTCCCCTTTGTTCTTTTTTAACCTATGACTGGTATGAATGAAAAGTGAAGATTTTTCAATCTATAATTAAATCTCTTCCACAAAATCTTAGAAAGTTATTATTAATAGTTTTTTTTTTTTTTTTTTTTTTTTTTTGAATGAGCTTTTATTAGATTTTCAAATTTTTCTTCAAAGTGGACTTGCATTAAGTGATTTTCAGCTGATAATTTTGTTTGCTATGAGTAAATTTGTGCTTTCCAATTATGTAAGAAATTTTATGGATATAATCATTTGAAAACTGAAAAATATTAATGCTTGTCTACATTGTTTGAAAGTTAATTTGGTTTTTCTTAATTACTGTATGTAATGCAAAGAGAATCCACATGAATGGGTGTTGTGTAAGGTGATCCTATAATTTTTTTTATTTGGGGAAATTGTTTGGGCCAAGAACCTTTTTAGCCTCTCCCTCATCTACACAATGATTTAAACACTCTAACAAAATTTAAACAATAACTGTCAAACTTAACATGAATACAAAGTTTCTAGCAAGAAACAGAATAACATAATTATTTTTCATTTATTTAAAAGAACAACAGATAAAAAAAAAGTTGAATTACTAAAACTACATGATAATATGTTGTTATACTAGGGGATAATGTTTTAACTTTAGTTGATATTTACTATTCAACCTTGCTAAATGCTGTAGCAAAACACTCATTCTTTTACAGTTCATAATTGAACAACATGAGTTAGCTCTATATAGAAGAGAACCCAATATATTTGTGCTACCCAAGAAAGACTTGCTATAAATAAATAGTATTGAAATTGATGGTTAATGACTGGCTATTTGGTAGATAGCAAGGAAGTGTTAAAGCTTTTCATTCAATAAAAACATAATTGTTAAATTTTAAGGATCAATATAATCTATAGTAAATCTTACTTAGAACTAAACATAAATCTGTTTTGATATGCAGGGATTAGAATTCTCTGGTATTCCAGTTTTGACATTCATGTGCTTCCGATTCATCAATCTACCAAAGAAGTTTTTTGTTTTTTCTCAGTAAATTTTATAAAAGTTTCTGCTATTAACAAATTAAATTCTTCAGTTTGATCTATTTAATATGTATATGTTACATAAATCAAACATTATTTAAGAATTGAATATGATTTTTAATTTTCACTATGGAAAATTTTTCTAAAAAATTTAAGTTATACATTTGGCTATGATCTTAATAAAACTAAGAAAAAAATTAAATGTGCAAAATTCTGATTACATTTTTAAAATAGGTCATTGATAATTCAAAATACACTTATACCTATGCTGCTGAGGACTTGAGATCGTAAAATAAAATTAAATAGGATGAGGAGTGAATGTACATAATATTGTTTTTTCAAAAGAAAATCTTTAAATTTATATATATATACCAAAAATTTTATTAATTTTCATTTAGATTGTTAAAATTGAATGTGCAATGCAAAATCTGTCTAGTTTTTGTACTGATATAAGGACAGACGTTTAAAAATTTAAATTTTAAACAAGCATAACTTTCCATGAAAAGGTTACAAATAATTTTGTTAGATATTTTTTAAGCATCTTTTCAATGATATAAATATTTGAAAATAAGTGCTAGTTAAAAACTAGATAGATTTTGTGAAATTCTTGCAGTTTATAATTTTAAAAATCTAAAATACAGCTAATGAAAAATGTTTACATTCAAATATTACAGTAACAAAAAAACTAGATGTATGCTAAAATTTCCAACACAGAGTTCCAAGAATTTACTGGGTGATGGGAGTTTTTGGTATCCTCCTCTCAATCCTCATTCTTAGATATCCTAGTTCATTTTCAGATGAAAATAGAATATTTTTTTTTCTCAATCATAAAATATGCAAAATATTCTCGTGTATACCTCTTCGGTACTGGGTAGGTGAGAGTTCTCTAGTTTTGTTTTTTTTTTTATTGCACTTGGCAAAATTTGCTTCATTATAATATTTTTGTCATTGTAATATTTGTTCCTTTCTCCATTTTTCAGCATGTCTTGCCTTTGATGTGTTCTGTCAGTATTAAATTAAACCGTATCCATAGATAAAACAGTAGAATCAAATCCAGTTCTTCCAAAACAAAAATAGATCACAAGTTCTCCATATCTTTGACCAATACAAGAGACCTACAATCTAACTTTCCAGAAGTTGAACTCCATATTCAACATGTCAAACCTTACCTCATACTCCTGTCTGAAACTGCTTTCAGTCAATCTATTCCAGTGCAGGAATATATAATACCTGGCTTATATAAAAATAAAGACAAACCCTAAATCACAATGGGCTTGGGGCTAAAATCAAGACCCTAATAAAGAGGATTGATTTCCTATTCATGTGCTTCTGTGTGGTAATTGTTCATAATACATCATATTTATTATCTTATCTTCAGAATAATGGACTATTTAAATAGCTGAGAAGATTGATGACATTTGATCATCCTTCAGCTAGCATTTCTATGTGTTCACCATGAGTGTTTAGTCCACTCAAGCAAAACTGATGAAGGTTAATACTATCATGACTTCTTAGTTGCATGTAAACTGCCCCAAATCATAGACAGGCCGACTCGTGTTCCCAATATGGTAGGGTATCGTACAAATCTGTTGGACCCTTTTCTCTCCTCTCATAACAAATATTCCACAGTAGTGTTACCTCCCTTGGTCTCTTCTGACCACTCACTGAAATGTGCGAGGATTGATGCTAATCCAAAGGTCCCAGCATATTCCTTTGGTAAGAAGGTCGTTTTACCCTGGAAACTTCTTTGTACTATTATTATTACATTATATATATATATATATATATTATTTTTTTTTTTTTTTTTTTTGTGCTCTTAACTCCTTTTCTATTCACGTACATGCTGTTAGTGTTAGCCATGTATTGAAGCGGATTGACGTTTCAAGAACCTTTTAAATGTAACACTTTGTGAATTATCTTTCACTTTAAAGTATTATTTAAAAGGATTTGTTTCCCTTTTGGAGTCCTAAAAATATCACTACATTCTTTCAGAAAATTCATACAATTGCTTTTTTTTATTATTTTTTTTTTTTTTTTACTTTTTTTTCATGTTCAAGGGAGGTAATTCTGTTTTTATGATAGTCTTATTACACTTGTTTATTAAAAACGGTAATTTCTTAAAAAAAATAAAGAAAAAAAAAATTGAATTTAAGAAAATTAATTTTACATTTGATAATTCTCCCTACAAGTTTTCACTTAACATGTTAATACTGAAGTTAATTTGATGAAACGGTTGAGATTTAATTGTCCCATAAATTTGAGTTGAATCAAAAGTAATATGATTTGACTATTAAAAAAAAAAAAAAATCCTAGTATTAATGTTGAATGTTTTAATTCTTTTTCAGTCAAACAATTTTTGTTTTCAGCTTAAGCATAAAATGCAGCAATTGCAATAAATGCTTCTGTCATTAATCTATGAAAATCAAACATGGAGTTATGTTTAACAGCAAAGATAACATTGAAGGAAGGAAGAATATACAAAACAAATATTTATGTGCATTGCCTTAAGCAGTAGGTGATTTAAATGAAGTTCTGAAGTTACAAGGTAAAAATTTTTGACTTGAATCTGTCATGTTATGTCGATTTTTGACTATGCACTCAAAACACGATTCTTGCTTTCTGTAAGCCAGTGAAAAATGCTAAAATGCTTTAGAGAAAAAAGATAGCAGTCATGTCTGGCTAATAAGAAATGCTGTGAACAAACTGTTGTTACTAATGTTTAAATGTCATATACATAAGCATGTATGCTGTAATTAAACAATAAAATTATAGGAAACATCCAAGTTGTAAACCAAACTACTAGCAGAATAGAAATAACAAAATTAGTGTAAATTATGTTTATACACCTGTTGTTATATTATACTTCATTATAGTAATTATTACAATTCCAAAACATCTATGAAGGATTGCGTTGTTTCAAGGGAAGCATAACTTGTAGATAGATATCAACCATAAAACAACATATGACCCGGAGACATTGAACCATGTCAAATTATTGTCTTAAAGATTGGAGACATTATTTGAAAATTATATTAAATTATTATATTACTTTTAGTAATATTTACATTTTTCAGTTAAACTTAAAATCCATTAATTTTTTGGGGGTTCATCAAAATGCGTCCTCTTCTCTTGAGTTCAGAATGCAAAAAAACAAAGAAAAAATAGTATTTGTTTTTGTACATCTAACCTGAAGATCGTTTGTCTTATTTTTACTTTCTGTTTTTGACTACCTAAAGTCATATTTATCAATTTTGCATTTTCTAATCGCATTCATTGTTACCAATTGATAGTTTAGGTGTTAGTACTGTCAAAAAGTAATATAAATGATTTTATTGTATGTTAAATGATGACTTCATAATGTCTGAGTATTTTAGGTTTAAATCCCAATATATATTTTCATTTTTTTTGTTTCTCCTATCTGTTTGTAAAATGAACAAACATTTCAATACTTGTGTTTGTTTATTTATGTTCTATTTCATACTTTCTTTGTTTTCTGGTGATTTTGTTTATTCAACATTTTATATACTTAAAAAAAAACATTAATCTTCTTGAGCTTCTAAAACATGTAATGTATATAGTATATTGTGACAGAGGAGCTTGTACATCTCGAGGAACCTGAATACAATGCCGTCAGGAGCTTCATCTCCTGATAAGGCCACCCATGGTGGTACGGATTCAGGGAAGGGAACAGACTATGAATCGGATGTCTATCCAGTCAAATGTGAGACAGAAGCTGCAGAAGTAACCAATATGAGAAGAGCAGTTTGCAAAACAATAGCCTTTAAAAAAAAAAGAAGCGACAAAGAGCCAGAACTCTCCATCTCCTGAAACCCACCTACACTACCATGTGGTGGCTGCGGACATCTCTTTAGATTCAATATAGGACTCCTTTCACACACAAGGAAATATCTACAAGCACCCCAATGCTCAGCAACAAGTTCTGCCAACAATGACAGCAATGGGATTGGGACAAAAATGACAAAGGAAAATTGGCAGTGAAAATTATAGTCCCACTCCTGCATTCAAAGATTGATGGTGAATCTGGAGATAATTGCACCATTTTGGCAGTAGTCTATCTTGAGGCAATACTATTTGTTCCATATGAAAAGGAGTCTAAAAAAAAGTTAGTGTCCTCTGTTTCCTTTTTACCAAATATCTTCAAAATTGCTGAATAACTCGATACATAATGACTAATTTGCAACTACACTTCCTGATGGCAAATGAGAAAATTGCTCGTAAAAGAAGACTAAGAGATCAGTGTTTTGCTATGCTCTAATTGTACCTATGAGCTTTGCTTTCCTGACGAACACAATTGAAAGAAAAGGCAGTCTGTTAGACAAGCCAATAATATTGGTACATGGTGGGGGACTCCATGGTTTCAAATTTAACATCAGGCTAACAGGTCATTCTGACCATATTGTCCCCATGTACCTTCCCTCAACAACAAGCAGCGCACCACTAGTGTGTATGTTCTAATCCACCAGAGAAGAAATGCAACCCAAACTATGCAACCTCCTATCAAATATCCTCACAGCATATAACATTAATGATACCTTTAATGCCAGGGTAGGCGATCATTTAGATGCCTTGGAAGGTATGGTGTAGGACAATGCAATGAGCAATGACTACTTCCACCTTGTGTTTGGTACAGAATATAAAGTATGTATCACCAATACTTAGTTTTATTTTTATTTTTGCTGAATATGTGGATGCATTCCACTTCAAGACACAGTTACTTCTATAGACTATTTTCTAGTTCACTATTGAGATTCAAACTATATGACTTACATTAGAGTGATGCCCAATGCAGAGTACCGTATTGTTCCTTGCTTTGTCTGCTGTACGAGGGGCTCTGAAAGTTCTTCAGCCCAGACATGAAGAATGGCTGAGACTCATGAAATATCCCTGTTTTCCCACATAATCACTTCACAGTTCAAAACATTTAATACACCATTTCTCCAGTTTCTTTAACACTTCAAAACAACGAAAAATCTTTAAGTACTCAGCATTAAAAACAGAATATGTTGACTCCTCTAATATTCAGAGACTCTTGCCTATTACAAATGAGACAGGATTTCAAATGTGGTAAAGTTGATGAGATCCCTCTAGAGATCTGAAGAACTAGAAGCACTGCTCTGCATGTGAAATGCTTGTCTGCTACTGGGAATTCAAAGATGCATTCATCATAATACTTGACAAAAGACAAAGTAAAATCAGAATGCATTTATTACCAGCATATTACTTTGCTTTCAGCTACAGGAAAATTCCTTGTGAGGATTATTATGAACAGTCTAGTACCAAATGTTGCAGCATCTCACTTCCCTAAGAGCCAATGTGGTTTTAGAGCTAATCAAAACACAATTGATATAATTTTTGTTGTATGATAGATCCAGAAAATTGTCAATAAGAAAACAGAAAAGTCTTCAGCACCTTTAGCAGACTAAGACTTTCTTTCCTCATGGCTCAACTCAGTCAAGTGAAATACAGCAGTGACTTCTCAAACCTTTTTCATTATTCTTAACAGTGTGGGACAAGACTGTGTTATCATACCAATGTTGATTTTAAACTTTAGTTAAAGTTTAGTTTTAACTTTAAGTTATAAAGGAGAATGGTAATGAAGACAATGTGGCCATTCACAAACATACAAGTGGCAGCCTGTTCAATTTTGATAGCTATTCATGGCTAAAACCAATGTAGTTTCTTACACTGCCTGCTGTATATATCAACCTGTTTGTGCAAAAGGCATAAAACTCTTTGATCTGGAAGTTAGTCTGAAGAAAACTAATTAGTGCGAAACTCAACAGAGCTACCATTCACCATCCAATGTCATCAAATCAGAAGAAATGGAAAGAGTCAATTCCACTTGCCTGAAGTGCATATCATATTCTCTAATACCAAGACAGAAAGAATGGTGCCATAAAATCTTTCAAGCAGCAACTCTTTTTTTAAAAAGAAAACTGCAGAACTAGAGCCAAGGGTGAAAAGTAGTAACATAAAACCATTTCCTCAAGTTACCAGTCTTTCTGCTGTAATAGAATTTACCTGTCAGGCCTGGAACAGATGAGGAATTTTCTTCTGTCTTTGTTTTTGCACAGGTATGTGCAAAAGTTCCCAGTCTTCATTTTTGAAAACCAATGACTGAATACATATTTGAAATATATACGGGGTGGTGTCAAAAGTTCCTGGACTATGTATTGTGATTAAAGCATTCAACAGAAATGAGCTCACAACTGGTACCCAGCCCACTAAATCTGTCAACCAATAGGCTTCATGTACATGATGTTCAGCTATTACGGGAGGTTTTGTAACATTGCATTGGAACAGCTTTGCAATTTTTATGATGGCTGACAGCCAGATGCTTACAACAATTTTGCTTGAAATTCATCAAATATTCTATTGGGAGCCTTGAAATGCTTCATCAGACTTCGACAAATTTTAGGTCGAACACAGCAATTTTTAAATTTATTTAATTGTATTTTAGGGTTGGTTGAATGTCCAGAATTTACGATTTATCCAGAACTCTAACCAGGTGATAAAATGCTAGAATATGTGTAAAAAATTTGAATTCATCTATGTAGACTATTGCCTTTTTAATTACATTATATGTGGGTGTGATCTTACAAGCTTAATGAATAGATGTCAATAATTTTAGAATAACATATCCTGTTGCATGTGGTTAAGTGAAAGATTTTATTTCTGTAAATGTTCAGTAATGTTTAATCTAACAACTGTAGGGTATTTAGAAAATAATATAACGGTTGAAAATTACTGTATCAACATGTACGTCACTACGTTCTAACAACAAATACTGTTTTTGTCACACACAAGCTATAAAATATTTCTCTTTAATTTTTGCTATCAGACTCTTTGCTGAATCAGTGATCGAGCCTAACTAAAGGCTAGGACTTCAAATACAGATTTTTCAACACTGAAATTCAGGGATCTCTACAATTTAGTTTAATCTTAATAAAAAGAAAAATTGCCTCTAATGAATTGAAGTTTCATTTTCTATAAAGTCAGTTATATCTTTCTTTCTTTTTTTTTTTTTCTTAAGTATGTATGTATTTGAGCATTATCTGTTTTCGAAGCATTTTTTGTTTCCCTTCTTAACAAACTCTGATTCAGTTTCTCAGAATCTTCAAAGTGGATTCACAAAAAACATTCTGATGAATATGCATTATTTATTTATTGAGTTTTTTAGAATTAAGGACCCAAGTTAATCTAAACTGTTTTAAAGTAGATTTTCGGTATTTAATCGATTTTCTAAAAAATATCAAATGATCTGTTTTTTTTTTCTCCTTACTTTTGTTCCTGTTTTGTAATTTTATGAAATAGTCGAAGGAAATATGATACATTTTCAACTTCCTGAATGGGAAATTCAAAATTAAAAGAAGTTTTCATTTTTAAACTCACTTGGATTTTATTGACAAATTTTTTACATTGAATATTGCTCTTTTTTTCCTTCAGCATAGATAAGATCACAAGATTTTAATTTTGAAATATATATGCTTACAACAGGAAATGTGAGGGAAAATGCAAACTAAGCAGGGCATTGAAATCTGTTTTATTTAAGAAAATCTCATGCAACATTCTTTGCTTAGAGGATGCAGAACAACACCTCCATTTATAATATTTATTTTTTCATAATCAGGCTGTAATTAGTTACCACTTGTTAAAATTAATTTCCTGTTTTTGAAATGTTGCTTTCGTTGTTTCTTTTCATTTTGCTTTTTGAATTCCTTAAGAACTTTCAGTTTCTCGTGTGAGAAAAAACAATTTCTTGTTTCAATCGCGACGCCTTCAGTAGTGGACAATTAAAAAAAATAGATAAAAATAAAAACATTCTTGTTGAGTGTATTTCTGTTCAGTGCAATTAAAAGAGGTAAATTTCTATATTTATTAATATTTTCAGAAATATTTTGTGTGTGTGTTCATATACAAACTGAAACGTACAAAATTAAAGATTACACTTGTGTTCACCTCATTTGAAGACGGGCGGATGACCTATGCGGGATCAAATAGGTGGAAAGATAGTGTAACTGTGGTAGCCATGGAATGCGTACACCGTTTTACTGTAGAATGATTACTAAGACCTGAAAGATGAGATATTCTGCCTACAAGATAGAAAGTGGTACAATTGTATCTTTGGCAACAGTAGCAAAGATATACCAGAAATATGTGAATTCTGGACAGATATCTGGGGCATATGAAAACTGAGATTTTCAACAGATGATGTATGAACGGGACTTCCGGAGGTTGTCAAAGATTGTAACTGTTCTTAATGAATTAATATTGCATATTCTCTTAAATCGGTTTAATGCATCCTTTCCATATTTCTATGTAAATATGTGTGTGATTTCATGTATGTGTGCATTAACTGATGTTCATTTGGTTTGCAGTTTACTAATATTGTATGATATTAAATTATGACATTCTTAATAACGTAGAACACAGTAGTGAATGATTATAATAATTCTTTTCACTTTGCATAACTAGTTCTCGGCTTACTACTTCATTTGGAATTGTTTCCGTATGAAATGTTATGTTGCATCAAGAAAACGTATACAGTGATTTTTTTCTAAGTCAGAAGGAAATGAACGTTTTAAAGCGGAAACGCAGATGTAGGTAAAAGGAATTATGCGAAGTGGGACACATTTGTTTTCTACATAGTCCTACTTTGTTCAAGACGAGATTTCAACTCAATGATACCAGTATTTATATGTGTTAAAAAGCTATACAAATTGGTTTCCACTTTGCATTATGCAAAGAAACAAATGAAAACATGTAAAATTTTCAAAATTAAAAGAAATATGCTACTCCTATTTATATATTTTCCTTTTGTTTTTTTGTTTTTATTTCAGTTTTATTTTCACATTATTCTCTCGTAAATATGTTTCTCTTATGTTCGTATCCTCAGATGAAAATTGACGTTATGATTTGGTCGATTTTTCTCTGCATCTATCATACACTTTGCACAACGGACAAGAGCAGATGATTGCTGTCAATTAAAGAATCAATAGGCGTGTCATTTCGAAATTAAGGATTTGACTTTTGCCATGTCATATGACATATCATATGATATGTGATTGACATATCACATGACACATATGACATGTGATTCAGGATAGCGTAAATTACTTGACTCATTTAGGTTTAGCCAATTGTCACTTTGCAGATTTCTGCATGATACAAAAGTTTTATTACTAATAATGTATCGAAGCTCGGTTTTCCTTCTTGTCTAAATAAAATAGAAGAGTAATGTTTTTGTTTATGTGTACCTTTGGCAAATATCTTAGTTAATCCTTCTCAACAAAACTAAGTTTAGTAAATAGCTTTGTGAACCGATGGCCAAAATCAATCTGATTACGTCTTCAGACAAGAGAGAGCCAACATTAACAAAATCGTTTTAGTCAGGTTTGTAGAACCAAATTCTGAGGCTGTATGATTTTCACTCGATAAAGAAGAACTGGCGTGAATAATAACCTGGGAGTGTTGCTATTTTTCTGTCGGTGTTTACGATTGCTGACAAATATTCATGTGTGCAGGAAATATATTTCCGGTGTTAGAAGTGGTGTTTTTGTAAATATTAGTAAACCTACTAATCTTTTATGATTTTATAAAACGTACTAATTATTAAAAATCCTATAGTGAATATATATATATATATATATATATATATATATATATATATGAGAGTGTGTGTGTTGTAATACATACGCCTCCGAAAAATTTAATTTCGGTCGAGCACTCTGTAGAGAAAAAGTGAATTTGAAAACAGTGACTACTACTGCTGATAATGAAAACTTTTTCCATGAATTGAGTCCTCGAGGTCACTAACGTGTTTATTGAAAAGAATAAATACGCAAAAATTCACCTGATAGCTTAGGGGTAAAATCTCCGACTGATGCCAATTCAGTTTCTTTTACATCAAATTAAATCCATTCGCTTTAGAACTGTAGTTCATCTAAAACGTTCATTCGTTCGTTAACTTCTAGTAACCTAGAACAAGATTCGAGAAGAATGTCAAAATAATTCTTTAGCTTTATAAATAGTAACAGATTTTATTAAGATTTCACTTTTGGATTTCAACATATATACTTTAGTCAAGATATTTAAAAATAAATAAATGGTTTATTGACATGATTGAATAATGCTAATTAATCTATTAACGACCTAAATTTAGTCTTGCAGCGTTTGTAAGAGTTTACCTCGTCATTGAGATAATTACATATTTCTTACTAGTACCAAAGATCATTGTTTGAACTCAGGTAAAAGCCAAAATTTCAAATGCAAGTATGATCTTCCTACCTAACACATTGCAGTTTTCTTACCCAAATTCCTCCCATTTGTCTTTGTACTACGTTAACCATAGTAATTATCAGTCTCTGGTACTTATAAAATCAATGCAATCCACATAACAGTCTATTTGTCAGAAAGCAGTACTTCATTGTATAAAATGTGTCGATTATCTACGGATATCTTTGTGGAATTTCAGCTGTGTTCTGTTTTATATTGTAGTACGCTTTGAATTCTTGTGTCGTATGATTCTCTTTTGAATTGTGTATTCAAAGAGATTTATTGTCTGCGAACAAGAAACAATTGAAACTGAGAAATGAATTTAACGAAACACGTGCGCTTTTTACGCGACTGCATCTGGGGAAGTCGTCATGTCTCGATTTGTAATTGAGAACAACAAAATTCTTGCTCCGTTTCTGTCTGGAACAGGGAGGAACTGTGCTTTTCCAGATTTATAGTGAGTCAGCCAAACCCAACAGACTTGTTCACGACCAAAACTTGCAACCACATCAATCTCTGTTCATTGTGGACTGTGCAAACAATATCTTGTTGAAACTATTAGTAGGCCGAATCCCCTCGCCACGGGAAATCCGCACGCGATCATTCGCTCTCACTCCCAAGATTCGGATTCTGACGAGTAATGCCATATGTTTACGATCAACAACGGGAAAAAACAATTTCTTCGTTCAAAAATAAATAACAGAATATTCAAAATAAGAATAAAAATCTTGTTTGTGGGTTTTTAATTTTTTTTCTCTCAAAAATCATTTGCAGATGTGAATTGTGTAAAATAAATAAAAGGGAAGAATGTGTGAATGGAAAGAGAAAAAATCAAGAAATTAAAAGAAATAGAGGAAAGTACGACAAGGGAAGATAAAGAAAGAACGAGGAAAAGTTCACATTCTTGATGCTGATATAATCTATTTATTCCTTCTTTAGTAAATTCTACGTAAACCATAAAATCATTGAAAAATATAATTGGCTCTACCAAAAAATACATCGAATTTCAATGCGAGTATAATAAGTGTGTGTGTTTGTCTTTGAGAGAGAGGGGGGAGGGGGAGAGAGAAAAAGTGAGAGAGAAATAGATATGAAAAAGGGAGTGGGAGAAAGAGGAACAGAAAGAAACGGACAGAGACAAACGGAAAAAAGTCTCGTGGGAATGAAACTTTACGGCAAATCTGCTTTTAATTGAAGCATAAAAACACATTTGGAATTTCAAATATTAGGTTGGTGCAAAAATAATGTCGGTTTTTGACGTTAAAAATACGTCAAAAATCGACATTATTTTTGCACCAACCTAATACTAAAGAAGTTTATTAAATATTTATATTTAATAAACTCTTCCTTCCTACTGTTCCAGGAGAAAGGATTTTTCCCATTACTTGGTGCAAGAGAAAATATTCACACACGCACATATGTTGGTAAGTACAGGTACACAGAAACGTGTGAGTGAGTTATGTGCCACGCATGATATATTATTTGAAAAAAATTTAAATCTGTATGGCACTTTACTCCAATTGGCTCATTCACTTGCTTAAACTCAACGTTGATTCTGATTCCGCAGAACTGTGTTGGTGTGAAAAAGTATTTGTTGTTAACATTCTTTTTTCACTTGGTTCTTCCAGTTACGAGTCCTTTTTTAAAGCTGATCGTTTTGTGTTCATTTTCTTTAGTTCTTTTTTCGTAATAGATTTAATAATGTTTAGTATAGAGCTTAGAAAAAATTCGCATTGCGAGATAGGCAAGAAGTAAGGCATGTAGCAACATCAGCACGGCAAAGGGCACTCTTTTAAAGGCAAGGAAGAGCAAAAATATTTTAAGTGATAGTGATTGCTGTATGAGTCGTACGATTTTTGAATCAAGCACGGGCATCGCCGGGCCATGCTGCTAGTGCATTTATATATAGTTAAACAATGCTAGATAAAATACATATATAAACCTAACCTTCTATAATTAACATACTAATAAGATGACATCAAGTCAGGTAAAAAACAAAAAAACAAAAAAAAAGACTATTAACTACTAAACAAGAAAAAAGAAAAATGGACAAGCGAAGACATATAAACAAATATTTCCTTTCCCATTTAAACATTAATTTAAAAAAATGATTTATTTATGCAAGAAATAAAAAAAAAGGAGAAATCAACCAATATTTATAAAAACTTTAGAAAACTCCAGAATATTCTGGTATATTAACCTAATTTTAAGTTGTTTCTGACACCGGAAGTAACTTCACTACATTATCTTTTGACAGATTCGAAAGGCATAAGGAGAGAGTATAAAGAGAAAATTAAATTATGTAAATAAGAAGTTACAACGACATCCTACACATATACGCGCACGTAGAGGCATACATACACATTTACACGCGCGTGCGGGTACACACACATACACATACAAAGAAGAAAACTCAATCATTAATAAAAAAAAAAGAAAAAAAAAGGCGCATAATTTTTTTCACCTAATATAAAAATAACGAAAACGAGAACATTTGCTGATATCACCTGACAAGTGGGCCGAACAATTGCACAAAGTTTCGTCTATGAAACTCCGAAGTAGAGGTGTTGAATAGAAAAGAAATTCATTAAAAACTTTGCAAAAACTCTCATTATTGGTATGCCACGATCAAGGCCAGCGTGTACTGCCACCCCCACCTAAGTCTGATGACAGGGCAATACTTTGTGATCCTCGCTATCAACATCTGCTTTTTCTACATGCATTTATATTATTCATTATAAATTATATACATTACAAATTAAGCTAAGCACAACTTAAGCTTCCCTCAATCCATCTTGCACTCTATCTGTCCCATGTGTATCAGATTTTCCAAGCCCTCCTTCCTCATTATGTGCCCCAGAAACCTTAACTGTCTCTTCTGATATTAAGTATATGTTTCCTTTTTATTTCCATTTTCTCCCAAACTATGTCGTTGCTCACATGTTCGGTCCATGCCATTCTCAGCATCCTTCTGTAGAACCATATTTCCGTTGCTTCAAGTCTACTCTTCATATTTGAGAAAATCGTCCAGCACTCACTGCCATACAGGAGGATATGTATCCCATAGCAGTTCAGCACTCTTTTCTTTGTTTCTAGCGATTTTTTCTATTTCTTAGTACTCTACTTAGCTTTTGGAATCCGTCCTTGGTTATCCCAATGCGCCTTCGGATAACAGTGTCACACTTTCCATCCTCTGTTATAACACTTCCCAGATATTTAAATTTCCGTATTTGTTTAATTTTGCTATCTCCGATTTACAATTCGCACTATGGGTTCATACTTTTACTAACAACCAAGCATTCTGTCTTGTTGCTGTTTTCGCTACATTCGGTAGGATTTTTAAAAAAAGTTTTCTATGTCACTGTGTCATCTGCATACATTAAGTTGTTAAGATTATGGCCGACAATAATTAATTCTGGTAGGATTTCTAGTTCTCAGAATCGCCTCGTTGAATAGGTTGGATGTCAGGTGAGGCGATACATCCTTGTCTTAAACTCATGTCTATTTTTGTATATCTACTGAACTCATTTTCTACCCATATGCAGGCAGGTTGCTGTCAGTATAGGTTCGTGGTTATTCTAATATCCTTTTCAAATATGTCAAGGTTGCCGAGCAGTTCCAACATAACTTTGTGGTGTACTTTATCGAAACACAGGTACACGCCCGTCTACATTTGTAATACTCTTTCTGATAACGATCTGACCATAAGTATAGCGTTACTTGCTCCAGTGTCTTTTATGAACATGCACTGTTCTTATCCTATCTCCAGTCTGATTCCGTTTCGCGCTCTATTTATCAAAATTCGTATGATAAGTTTCGTTATATAGCTGATTAAGCTTGATTGTCTGATGGAGTTTGCATTCTTTTGCACCTGGCTTCTTAGGCAGTGCTATGGAAATATATCTACTTAGGTATTCCGATATATTACCACTGTTGTAGATTTCATCTATTATTTCTCTGATCTTGTCTATGCCGAAATAATCTAAGGCCCTCCTATTACAATTCCGTCTAGCCACTGCGCTCTATTCCTGTTCAGCTAGGCCAGTGCAGATTCTATTTTAAATTTTAATATTTCCGGTCCGTCGATATTTCTCTGTATTCCCGGTTGTTCTCCTTCTTTGTTGAGTTTTCCGATAAATTCGTCTCATCTCTGATATTATCTTTTCTGTCTCTAATATCAGCGTTCCGTAATTGGTCTTTATGTATCCTGTTGATGAGCTTGTTTTTGTCCTGTTACTTCTCTTATTTTTTATGCATGTCTACTTTATTTGCAATACTGATTCTTTCTATTTCTGCAAATTTTTTGTTGATTCATATGTTCTTTATTTCTTTGTGTAATGTCCTATATTCTATTCCATGTCTTCGCATAATATGTTGTCTCTTTTCCATCATGTCGAGAATTTCATCTGTCATCCATTTATTTTTCTTCGACTACATTCCTTTGGGATGATCTCGATTGCTGATGTTACTAAAGCTTCTCTTAAAGTGTCCCACTTCAAGTTTACTTTTTCTCTTTGTCCCTCGTGTCTACCTTTCACACTATCCATATATTTTTATTTCAAATTCGGGCCGTTCAAAAGTCTTTCGTATTGTATTTTGGTTCCTTCTCAGTCCTTTTCAATTTCCATAATATAACTCTAAGTTTGCATATCACTGGGAGATGATCGTTTCCACGGTCGGCACTTGTTTTGCAGTGTAAAACTGCATTCCCGAATTTCTTGCTGATACTTATATAGTTAATATGTTGTTTTTTTTTTCCTCCTGGGCTTTTCCATGTCCACATTCGTCTTGGGTGTTCTTGAAACCAGGTATTGGCTATTACCTGGTCATTCGCCGGGAACCATTGGATCCATTTTCCTTCGCGTTCATTACGGGTTCCTAGTCAGAATTTGCCAACTATTTCACCATCCTTCTCGCTGCCTACCTTGGCATTCACATCTCTCATGACAATTTTAATTTCTTGCGATTTGGAAAGGGCTTTGGCGTCGTCTAACGTAGAGTCGAACTTTTCAATTTCTTCTTCTGTACATTGTGCTGTCGGTGTGTATAAACCTGTGATGGCTATGTTGAAAGGCTTTTCTTCAGTTTAATTACAACAATTCTTTCAGATAAATAACAGTATCCTAGAATTAATTTCATCGTGTCTTGATCTAGGATCAATCCTACTCCTCTTTCATTTTCTCTCCGCCAGCGTGTATGATCCTGTTTTTGACACTGACAAAATCTCCATTGTTTGCCCACCGGGTCTCGCATACTCCTAAAATGTTGATATTTAATCTGCCCATTTCTTGTTTTATATTTTCTAACAGTCCGCAGTTGTTTGATTCCGTGTCTCGAGAATTTTAAACAGTCACTGGATGACGGTCAGGTGTGTGGGGGTCACTCACATCATACCATCAAAAATAGTCCTGTGTTCACAAGAATAAAAAAAAACATAAACGGAAATAAAACTAATGCATATTAAATTGTAAATTAAAATCATACAATTTATCTATTTTTGTGTGCTGGTTTGTGTGTATTTTTGGTTACAAGTATTTTAAGGCTGCATGTGATAAAAGGAAGAAGTCACTTTGTATTATCACAAGCAATGTCTCGAGGGGAGGAAATAGACGACTTGACCGTCCAACAGTCGGTAGCGAAGATAGTGAATTCACCGTCTTTTGACGCGAATTCCTTTTTCAGGAAAGAAAAGATTCTGTTGCATTTTAAGATACCTTTTATTTTTGGTTTTATTTATTTTAAATAAAGTTTCAATGCTGTTTGTTCTATTTTATTTATTATATTCATTATTATTTATTTATTTATTTATTTTTTATTAATTATTAATAATAATGTCCCTACAGGTGACACCTGCTGCTCATGTCTTCCCTTACCGATTTATTTTTTTTTAAATAGGATTCATTTAAGAAACGCTTTGGAATCCTAAATACGAAAAATAATACAATAAAAAAAAACTGATATTTTTTTTATTACAACCGATATACTTTCTTAAGGAAACTGTTCGTTAATCCTAAATAAGTAAAATAATAACTAAAACCGATATTTTTTAAGAGTAAATGTCAGTTTTATTGCATTATTTTTCTTATTTTCTTTAACAGACTATTAATGTTATTAAAATTGATATTTACTAGAAGAAATATCGGTTCTACTGCATTCCTTTTTTAATTAGGATTAAAGAACGTAAATACGATATCTTCGACGTAATGTTTAATTGTTTAATTATTCATAATATTGCGGTAATCATTGATTAAAGGAGCCTGAACTTTAAATAAGAAAAATAACCCAATGAAACCGATAATTTATTTTTCACTAACGCCGATATACTTTCTTAAAGAAACGTTCATTAAAGAAACGTTTTTAATACAAAATAAAAATAGTAATAACACAATTGAAAAGAAAACCGGTATTTTCTTTACCTCAAGAAACTATTGATTCTATTAAATCATTAAAATTATAAGTACTATTAAAATTTCAAAAATAAAAATATAATTTTAATAATTTTTTCTATTTAATTAATGTATTTTGATTGTGGTGGGCTTTTGTCCGTTTTTCAACTTTCTGGAGGTTTTTGTTCGGTCCCTCAAAAAACACATTCTCAGTTTTTTTTAATAAATGGAATCTATTTATTATAAAATTAATTAATGAATAAATACAGAAAATTTAATTAAAATCGGATAATTGTCTATATTAAAAAAATTGGGCTGTCTTAAATTGTTTTCAAATTACTATCCCCTTGTTGATTCTGAAAGTACATAATAATAATAATAATAATAATAATAATAATAATAATAATAATAATCCTTATCCTTATACCAGGAGCTATACCTATGAGCGACTGGGAGGTGAACTGTTAACGCGTGAAAGTTCGTTGCTGGAACTAGATCAAGAAATTTGGATAAAATGGTAAAACATCGAGACAACACCCCTAACAAACCAAAAATTGTTGTTTATGAAAGGAACTTTACATCTGATTATGAGACAGTGGTTATTACAAGAAAAGTATGACCCAGAAATCTACAATTAATATTTAACCATTTGCCATAAGTTACCTAGTTTTCAACCAAAACCAACAAATAAAACTTCTTCGTCTGTGCGTAATGTGCAAAATGATTGTAGATTCTAGAAAAAGAAATTAAATTTTTTTATATATTGTTGATGCAATCAAACGGTCAAGTAATTACAATTGCATGCGACAACAGGACCCATCAATCTTTTTTTTCCAAAAATTTGAAAGTGAATAACTAAAAATGGCTTGTATTTACTTTTTGATTATATCCACCTTTTTAAAAATATTCGGAATAATTTGATTACTGAAACTACTTTTAAATTACTGTTTTATCATGAAGGCAAAAAATGACAGCAAAATGGGAAATTGTAAAAGGTCTTTTTTGTGTATAAAATCTTTAATTTGTTAAACCGCCAAAACTGATGTAGCAGTTTACCCAAAACCTGTTTGAGCGACAAAATGTTTCACATTGTTTAACATTTTTTTATGATCAAACTCTAGCTGCCATTAAAATACGCCCATTATTAAATGGGGAGAATACTGCAGAAAAAGTTAATTTTATTGAAAAGTTTTAAAATTCTGGAAAATTGTCAAAGAAATATATGGTAAAACTAAGAAAAATCATCCAATGAGAAAGGTGATATCAGATTTAGATGATGATCTCTGTTATTTCTTTCTAATTCTGGAAAAATTACAAAAAGAAATGGGAAGAAAAAGAAATCATTAACAAGAGATACTACTATAACCATGCAATGGCTTAATCGATATTTGTAGATATTTGCTAAGCAGTGGGTTTAATTTTGCTATGCTTGGTGAATTTACCACGGACTACTAAGAAAATCAATAGAGCCTTTGCTTTAAAAACTTTACTCCAGCATATAAAAGTAAGTGATGTTATCTTTTTTAGGATGCTAGTCAGCATTTATTTTTCTTCCTAGACTTTAAAGTTGAATAAAATAATCTTTATATAAAAAAAAGTTTAAGATTACACTTTAGAATTAATACAAATAACTATTACATTTTCAAATGAATCTTACAGGTATGAAATATTAAAAGTAGATCACACAAACTAAAAGAGAAAAAGCAGATGACAGCATCATTCACAAGCTCCTGAACTTGTGCATTGTATTGTGTACGTTGCTTACTGCACCAGTGACTATTGCAAATGCCGAAAGAAATTTCAGCAAACTAAAATTTATAAAAACTTATCTGAAATCTCCAATGAGAGATGAAAGCTTATCCAGGTTAGCAATAATTTACTATTTTTTTATCGATAATATTGAATGTGTTAAAATTATTCAACTTTTTAACAAGAAAAAATCTTTAGTTGATGATAAAAAATATTATTGATTTATTTAAGATGGCCTGATTTATTATAACATGTCTCTAATAATTTGTATTTAGATACATTGTATTTATTTTCAATTTTTGTAATTGAATTTGCATATGATTCATTATTTTGCATTATTAGGTTACAATAAGATTTGTATATTATATGAATATTACCTTATGAAAATTGAGATGGTCCCGTACCATAGATTGAGGGGAGGGCATGAGACTCTTACACTGGCCCTGGCCGCGATAATTAACAGATAAAAGAACAGACATATGACCATCAGAGCCAAAAGTTCACCAATAACTTACCTATTAATTCAGTTGCAGTAAAAGTTCTTATTTTCATTGTCAACCTTTACACATACCGATCATATTTATGGGTTAGAACAAAAGTTTTTCAAGAGGTGACATTTGGATAACAGTTTTTAATTGACACGTGTCTTAAATTTATGATATGTATATATATATTCTGAAAGGTGACATTTCAACGCGTTTTTATATACAATTTGATTGCGGGTTGTGAATTTTAATTCTTTTTACGTTAAGTAAAATTGGAGGAAAATATCATATAATACTTTTTTATTTACGGAAAAGGTAAAAGAAAGCTAAACAAACAGCAAAAAAGGTATATGCTGTTTATGGCCAACGGTGACGTAGCAGAGAGCAATATCCTGTTCCTGAGTGGTTAGCTAGGTTCAGAAGTAGAAAGACTGAGAACCTTCTGTAAAGCCTGCAGTTTTTGATGATGACCAAATTGAAACGTTGATTACAAATAATAGAGGTTATTCGACACGTAACATTGCAGATACTTCACATATGAGCACTGTAAGGCACTTGAAAATACTTGGAAACGTGAATAAAAAATAGTGTTTGAGTGCATTGCGATTTAACGGAAAAAAATGACCATCTGCGATTCGCTGTTCAAGCTCAACAAGAACGACTCACTTCTATAAAAGATCGGTTACAAGCGCTGAAGAACGGTTTGCTTAAAAAAATGTAGACCGAAGAAAATCTTGTGGAAGACGCAATTAGTTAATGTTAATCACTGCAGAAATCGGTTTGCCTCCGAAGATGATGATATTGTATATCTGGTAAGATTGGAAGGGCATTGGAATTACGATCTCCTTCCGCAAAATTAAAGGCAGAGTGAGTGAAAGGCGTCCGGAACTGGCTACTGAAGGGTGACGTCTTACATCAGGACAACGCCACAGCTCATGTTTCTTTGCAGATAAAGCAGAAATGAATACAGCTTGGTTGGAATATCCTACTACGCCCGCCATACTCAACTAACCATGCACCTTTGAATTACCATTTATTTCAATCCTAACAAAAATCCTCTTAATTCATTATCCTGAAGAATGCCAACTTATGAAGCTGCATCAAAGATGGCGGAAGGTAATTCAACAAAATTACGCATATGTGATTGAATAAATCTATGTACAAATATCAAAATATTGTCGTTGAAATTCCCTTAAAAACACATGTGTGTGTGTGATGGACTCTCCCGTTGTATTCGGCGTATGAGGCTTAGCAACTCAGTTCGCAGGAACCGACAGCCAGACACCAGCACATATGATTTGATTATAGTGGTGAAGGCTTTGTGCAGAACCAACCACACTTTTTGAAGGGCCGAATACAGAGACCTGGTGCACTACACAGTCTCCAAAGAATCTTCCGCGGGTTTTGAATTCATTGTCTTTCTCCTAGATCAGTTGCCATCCAAGTCTATAGAAGCTAGGCTGTCCTGCTAATTACATATATATATATATATATATATATATATATATATATATATATATATATATATTGTCATCCACAGATAGACTGTATCACAGCTCTTCAGTGTGGCTAGACGACCGATTTCGCATCAGTCAGAGATCCTACTCCTAGGCTATCGTCGCACGGCAGAGAAAAAGGGAAATTGTAACGTTTTTCTATACGAAGTACGCCATTGGTCCGGAGATATATTAAACGCTCAAAACCGCATATTTTTCCCTTAAAAATGTTACCTTGTTTTTCGACTAACACAACATAAGAATTGTTGGCGACTAGTGTAATGTTAACGGGGATTTTTGCCATTTTCTACCTCTTTTATTTTTATTTTTTCTTCCCTTTTTAATATAAAATTGCATTTTAATCGTAGTTCTTCGTTTCCTATTCGTTTGTCTATTATCCCGACATTCTCGTTAACATTATACTAGTCGATAACGATTCTTCTGATGAAGTGTTGTCCGAGAAAAAGAAAAATATTTTTTATATACACACTTAAAAAATTCAAAATTCTTTTTTCTTTTTTTTACTGGGGAATAACGGTATTGTAGTAAGCTTTTCCATTTATGATTAGTAAATACAGTATTTATTTAATAACAATATTACTTGACAAGTACAAATTAAGAAAGAATTTAAAAAAATAAATTTTATAAATAATTTCAATAAAATTTGAATAAAAATGAAAACAATTCTTGTAAAAATTCATTACTCATCGAAAAAAATTTAAGACAATAGTGTTCATAATATATTTTATTCATAAAAGCAATCAAAAACTTTTCTAATTAAATAATGTCTCAGTTTTATTGCATTTTTCATTTAACGATTTTCTGAAACTGGGGGTCCTATTTCATTCCAAAAATTTGAGGATTTAAATTCTTCGAGGACTTGTCCTTGTAACTAATATAAACATTAAACCCTATAAAAAAAATTTCACGAAATGTTATAAAATTAAATGAGATTGTACGTGTGTGACAGGGGTAACAGATGCACAAAATATTTTTTTTTAAATTGGAAATGTCTCCAAAATAATTTAATTCATTTCTAAATAAGTCCTGAAAGTTTCATTAGACTCCGACAATTATTTCATTTTTGCAGTCATTGCCAAATCAATGTGTTTTTCATTAAAAAAAAAGACGCTCAAAATCGCCCATACGAATTTATGGTCTCACGTTGATGCCAGAAAAATAATTTTTTCCCCAAATTTTGAAGGTTCCAAAAAGGATATAAAAATAATTCTCTCATTAAAAAGTCCTTTGATCCTTTCTTTTAATAATAATTAATTTATTAAGTTTGGGACATTTTTTCATCATGTATGCCCATTTTTTAGCGAATCTTTGGAGATAGCACCCTCTCTCTATCTGTCTGTCTGTCTGTCTCTCTCTCTCTATATATATATATAGGAATATAACTGGCCACTTGCATTCGAGGATACCCGTCTACTATTGTAGACGCTTTCTCGGGCGCATTTGTGTTTATTCAACAACCACAGAGCCCACCTTTGGCTTATACTGCAACTATGCTGAGCAGGGGAAAAAGCGTGTTATCTAACGTGATCAACAATTTGACTTGTGACTTCGTGCTAGCAAGGGTTCCGTCTACCCGATTTCACTCACAAGGCTTGGATCAAACTGTGGTATTGTTTTCAGGCACGCTGGGATCTTCCCCATCCAGTCCGACAACATCAGGAAGTACCCTTCCTAACAAATTGACAATGGCAAGATTCGAACCCGGATCTCATGGTCAGAATGCGAGCATTCTAACCATTTGACCACGTGCTTATTTATGTATTACAGTGTATGTGCATATTTACTGAATGTATGTCATAGTCTTAGATAATTTAGTGTTATAAATTCCAGTATGAAACACTATTTCACCATGTGATTCAAATACACGTATTTATTCAAATATTCTGGTATAAGACTTCAGTGGTTTCCTTTTCGGTTTCAGTTAAGTCAAATGAATGGGATAAAATTTGTATAGAATATATTTTAATGCGCACTTCAGCTAGCAACATTTTATTTACAGTGCGTTTGTATAATACTTCTGGTTAGATGCTTAAATTTTTGCGATGAAAATTCTGTGCCTAAGTTAGTTGTTTAGTGGATGTCATTATTTAACCAAATGTCACAAATATATTTTTGTTTCGAAGTCCTATGTTTGCGCTCACTAAAGAATTAACGATATTAATTCAGACTTGCCAAGAGAATCTAAAGATGGTGTATAGAAAATCAGTCCCACTCTATTCCTTGGCTGTATAGAAGTTCACCGATTACAAAACGAATCAGGGTAAACTATGACATAAATTAGCGTCATTTCCTTTAACTGTTATAGGCAACGGTATGAATTTGTATAATTTCAGTTGACTTAATTAATTTTTTCTCAATCCTTTTCAATTCTCTTCATACTTTAAGGACGTGGTAGATTTCACTTGGCTGTCAGCTAAGTATTCTAAGCAATGGGTAATAAATTAATGGAGGAAAATAATAACAAATACAAAAACAATACGATGAATTTAAAATTTATGAGTCCCCCAGTAAAATGTTGAAAAGAACCGAAAAAATAATACTTATTTTTAATAATTAATAATAATTACCCACTGAAATAAACACATTTAGGGGAAAGTTAAGTTACTGTTAAAGTTTAGACAATGTTATCCTGATGGATTGAATTTCAACTGGATTTTCTGTATTATGTTGATAACCTCCTTTGCTTACTGAAAAAGTCAAAAGGGAAATACACATATTAATAATTTTATAATTGTTTGTTTTCTTCTAGTGACCTTACGATGTACGCTCAAAAGTTCACGGCTCGACACACTTCTGAACGTTATTTTGTCAATGCAGTTGAAACGTAGATTATTTTATATTATAAAGTACCAATTTGCTTGATCTTTTCGCTTCACTTTTGAATTTCTTTCCGGTTAATGACCGAATCATGTCTAAAGTATAATTTTGAAGGGTTGCTGGTAATATGGTGGTTGTTTTGAAGAAATTCTAACCTGTTCACCAGAACCTGTTACTAGTGTTACATCTGTTTATTTCCTGTTTCCAAACTTTAAAATGAGTTTCAAAAGGAGCAGCAGCAGAAGAACAGTATTTCATTGAATAAATATCAAAAATTTATTTTGGGAAGTATTAAACTGAGGAATGAAATGTCAAATGTGCTGGACTGTGGAGTAAATATGTGAAATGACACTCTCGGTCGACCCGAGGACTTTTCAGCGTCCCCTAGTATTCCGAAATATCACCACTTAAATGGCATCAGCTAGAGTGTTAATGCATTTACATCTTCAAGTGTTTTGTAAATTCTAGAAGAAAATAACATACGAAATCGTTTTTCATCGTCTGGCTATCGGTTAAGTAGTGGCGCCAAGACTGACATTTGAAGAAAACTGAAGAATCTGTTTTGCTGAGTGTGCCACTCATGGCCGTACGCAAAAAGGAAACTGAATCAATGCAGCATAAAGCAAAGAAAAGAATGAAAATTGGGAAAATTCGAAATAAATCGTCGATAATTATTGGAAATAGAAACGTACCAACCATAAATGAAATTTCTAGCATCAAATACATTCCCCCAAAGTTCACTTAAATCAGAATTTCAAAGTTCTGTCATATCTTCGAACTATATGTCTCTTCTCTTTATTTAGAAAGCAAGTCATAACTGATAATTTACTAATCATATGATAGTGTACTTGAGATGGTCATCTCATTCTATGAAAAGGTATAAATAGCTACACGATATACCAATTAAATGATATATTTTTAACGAAGGCAACTTGTATTACTTATGTAACAGTAAAGGTTTCAAAATGAATCTTCGTATTTAAAACTTGTTTCTCTAGTCAGTTAAAAATTCATACATTAATTAGGAGGGAATGTTTTCATTTGTCAAAACCACATAGATACTGTTAAAATAATTTTTCGGAATGTTTTGCTTTTCATGATCTGATCTGTTGATTGGCACAAAATCTTTTGAAAATCCAGTTTGGTTTAATACTCGAGACTGGAATTCAGAAACTAATCTAAAACGCCTAAAAACTAATCTAACACGCCTTGTTTTCTTTCTTGAAGGAGAACGACTCTTAATGATTCTCTTACACATTTACGAGTAGGGGCACATTGTTTTAAGAAAGGCTTGTTAAATTAAAATTGAAATAATGAAACAAGAAATAAAAAGAATTGCCGAAATCTGGCTCATGGTGATATTGATACATTTGTTATTAAATTTTAAAAAAAATATTCAGTTGATAAAAGATATTAAAATATCTACAAGCATAAACTTTACAGATTTGAAAAGTATAACATTTTTAAGGAAAAAAAGATTGTTTTGCGTCAGTTTCTCTTGAGTTCATAATCCTGCTAGTACGATGTGGGCGCCGTGAATAAAATCAGTACAATTTCAAGCAAAAAACTTTTTTAGTCATTTCTTAGCACAAGGTTTATGCCGTACGCCCCAAGTATTAATAATTATACCATTTAATTTTTCAAATATTTAATAAAAGAAAGTCAATTCATAGTAACTGGTTAGCAAATAGAACATTTTTCTCGTAATCTTATGAGTTGGAAATTTTACTTTTCATATCTTAAAATATTTTAAGTTCATGCGTACACACGTAAACTGCCGTGTTTACAGTGATTTTCCAAGCGTAGCTTGGATGTGGTACAAGGCCGAAAGTAAGGGGCACCCAGTGAGTATCGAACTCACTACTCATTCGTAATTGTTCTAGCGAGACAAGCTTGCTAACTATTGCACCACATGTTTAATGATGAGACATTTTATCGAGCATGGATTATTTCGAAGATATTAAAAATACTACAACAAATAGACAAAATGTAAATCTTCTTTGCATAAAATTATGCAAAAATAATCCCCCCCACAAAAAAATCGCCAAGTTACATTCTTCCAAAATTCTTTGCTGCTTAAGACAATGAAAATTCTGTCAAAACGAAATAAGTGTATATAGAAATGTCAGACGGGGACAAATTAGTGGGGATTTGGTTGATCTCGTCGGCATATTCAGAGAGATAAGTTTGAAACATTACAGTAGTAAAGAATATTAAGAAGAACAATAAAGTGATCCAATATCCACAAATTCTTTTCCAGATATTTAATTGACTTTGTATTATTGCATCACTGCAGGATTTTACCTTCTGTTATAGTTAAACAATTTTCTTTTTATGTATCTTTGAGATTATTCATTGACCAGTGATTGTTTACAGACATTACAGAGTATTAACACGAAGGTTTTCGTAGCAGCTCTGATCATAACTGACAATATAATGTTGTTTTTTTTAATCATACGTCAATTAAGGATTTGAATTTATCATTTTGTGCAAAAATTTTTACAGTAAACTTTTGCTGAAATTAATTATGCAGTGTTTATCAAGATTTCTAATGGGAAGGATAAAATATATGAAATCTGAAAATATTGTAATTGTCGTTAAGGTTCAAAATATATTTTTGATCGACAGGCATAAAAAGAATTAGTCTTGTTACACAGGCGGCAGGAAATGGGCAATTTTTTCCTTTAACCACACACACACACACACACACACACGCACGCATACATATAGAAGCCTACTTTAAACTTTTTGCCGTATTTGCCCTCGTGAAAAGAAAAAATAAATAAATACTGAAATTTATGCTACTATGTTATATTCAAATGTCTTGGAGAAACTATTTTTTTTTAGTGATAACAATTAGAAAGTCCCTTCTTCTATAGTATCTAAGATAAAAGAACTAAAATCACGTATATTTTTGTTTCAGCGAAATTATTTGATTTTTTTCTTTGCTTTCTTGAATCTTGTTTCTGAGTGATTGTTGTGCGGAAAACCAAAATAGTTAGATTCAAAGATAGAATTTCAATTTTCCTCACTTAGCACAAAATTTCCTTCCCTTTTCACCAAATAACAAGAAGGTGGATACAGCACCGGTTCGTTCTACTTCAAGTGGAGCAGATACTGATTGTTTCAAAGGAAAAGCATATGTTTGTTTTAGAAATTGAGTGGCAGCGGCCCCTTTATTTTAGGAGAGGCATCTGCTTGGACTTTGGCATACATAGATATGTAGGAGAGTATTCGAGTCACTTTCAACATGAAGATAAAAAGAAAAAGTAGCTAAAGTTCTAATTCCAAACATTCAATATTTCGAATATTGATTTTCCAAGCAGAACTATGAAAGAAGAATTTGAAAGATTGGCACAGCACGATACTCATCTACATTTCCTTGTATATTGAAAAGAAACCGTTGAAAATAAAATAAAACTAAACAAAAGAGTGGAAATAAAATGATTGGGCCATTTATTACCAACATAGACTACTATATGCTAAACTTTATTTTGACTAGGTGCTTCACTCTTGTGACTTGTGCTAGACGAAAGTAAGCTTATACAAGGGAATGCTTAATTTTTCAGCTCAACTCACTTCCCAAAATCAGATCATATTATCGAAGATCAGGGTGTTTTTTTTTCTTCCGAAGAGCTTCTTTGTCGACCAGAAATGTTTTCAGTACCCTCTTGTATATATTCAAAATTTAGACTTCAAAGATAACAAAATGGAAGAAAACATTAAGATAGTGGAAGTATAATTAATAAAAGATATATTTTATATTTGTTTAATTTGGCAATTTCCATAGCATAATCTCAGCTTCATCCATTAATACCCACTGTTCTATTTTGGTCGTCGGTTTTAGATAGAAACCTATAATTAATACTGGTTTTTTATTTTCATTTTTATAATTAATACCGGAGATTATAGTGAAAATTAATGGATTAATAGAGAATTATATTTTTCATCGGACTTTGTTGAATGAAGAGGCTTTTAAATAAATTTGTTTTATCAATCTGGAATAGATTTATTTACAAAAATATTTCATTGTTATATTAAAAAATGCTCTTTGCTCAATTAGAATGAAGTCAATGCTTAAAATATATGGATTAATTCCAAAAACACAATATTAAAATGTTATTAAAATGCTATATACTAATAAGAGCCCATTGTATTACTTATAAAACATATAAAACATATATAAAAGCTCCTATTATAGATGGTCACCTATCGTAGTATGATAGCAAACATGTCTTATAATTTTAGTAAGTTCGTTTCACACTGAGCGCTTCCATTATTTTTACTTGTACCTATAACTTGTACCAGTTGTGGATAAGTGAATCTCTACTTCGTGGTGGTTGAAATGGGAATTAATTTGACGAGTTGATATGAATTATTTTGGATTTTATTAACATTCCAGAATTACCATGGCTCTGCTTTTCTCGTAGGCTGTTGGAGAAACGAAAATCATTTAATTGCAATAAATTCAGTTAGCACTTGGGTATGAAATCATGATTTAACCAGGTTTTAACTATTAGGGCCAAGTAAAAAGCCACCCCTTACCCAACCCCCTCTAGAAAAATGACAATTGTGATAAACCAGCTTGCCCATTCTTGGTTGGATCTTGGTCAAAATTCAGTACTAAAATGTTGTCGTTATTGAAACTATCCACCATTCTAAATTGGTGTCTACTGGATTCAAGAATTAGGCTGATCCTCGCTGTATTTAACAAGAAAGTGACGTCGCCAAGTCACTTCTCTCGATTCTGTTACTCTTCAAATATTCAAAATGAATTTTAACCTTAAACCTGAAAGAAATGAATTTCCCACAAATGCAGGGATTTCTCCAGTAGTAGTGGACAACCATACAGGTAACGATATGATGTAAACACAGGCTGTTGGGACAAAATGTAGCAACAAAATCACCACCCCTTTCTCTATATACGCCATCATCCCTTGCAAGAAATTGACCAGAATAATTTTATCAATTGAAGAAATTTTCCCCAACCTAAGAAGTTTTCGCATGCAGAGTGGAAGATTTGGATACAAGATTTTGGAAACAAATTTTGCCTGCAAAATTTCCTGATTAAATTGTTGAACCAACTTCCAGTGACTAGTCCAGAGCATTGCTATTGTCTTTGCAATGTGTTGTCAATAAAGCCGATACTTTCTAACTCACAGGCCTGTCGTAGTTAAGTAGATCACATCATTTCAGGATTGGGAAGAATTAAAATGATCATTGTAATACTTGACAAATAAACTCTACGTTATTGTTTCTACAAGCAAAAGTCGGTAAATGACACTTTCTTCTTTAATTTTCTTTTAACTCACCTTTTTCGCTACTGACGGTGTTTCAAGCAGCTTCGCCTTTGACTTCCTCAAGTCAAAACGTTAAGCACAACGTGAGTGGAGAAGACTGACAGTACAACGCCCAAGCAGCGGTCTCAGAACGGGACTCGAGAAAAAGAATTGTTTTATAGTCTCAGATTAAGATGATCATAGTAAATATCTACATTAAAGACACCGAAAACTCCTTCTGCCGGATCGTAAGCGGCAAAAATAATCTGTTTCGTCAGTATATTAGCAGCGTAGATTTTCTTTTTCTAGAAAAAAAAATCGCATTTTTACACTCGAGTAGAATTCAGATCTTTGAGGTAATGGATTAAAGAATATGATTCACTTTGATTTGTGTAAATATCTCAAATCAACTCATAAAATTAACAGCCTTAGATGCTGAGCCACTGACAATGATCGCAAGGTAAATAAATTTTGCATTCAAATCTTTTAAAACCAAATTCGCAAATACAAAAGTGAATATATATATTTTATCTCGGTTGAACATAAGAGTAATTTTTCCCAATTCAGTTTGTTTCACTTGACAGTTGTGTTCAAATATCAGGGCGGTTAACAATAAATGATTTCCCTTTTCAATAGAACGAACCAAATGAATCACCGTAAGATTTCATCTATTTATTTGGGTTTGAAATGTTCCCCTCTTTCTCAATTTGTTGTAATAAAAAAGCATGCACCCACGCATGTAGGGGGGTAGATAAACAAACGAGAAGTGTCATAATTCATGCACATTCTACAAAATATATGCAGATTTGGGAATAAAGACATCAATTGACCCTTAATATATGTTAACATTTGTAAATATTTGCACGCTCACCTGTAACATTTGAATATTCTAGTAAATGCAATATACCAACGTAGAATATATATAATCTTTTTGTATTATTTATATAAGTCATAAACTTTAATATATTAGATATTTCTACATTAGGTCACTGAAAAAATGCATATTTGCCGAGTTGATTTTCCGATGTTCACAAGATTTTATCCAGTAATTCTCCGATTATCAAGTGAATTAGTTTTTATGGTAACATATAATCTTTTCGCACTGATGGATTTCGATATGACTCTGTTTAAAGAAGCGAAAGTAATATCACAAATAAGAAAACCACATATAACAATTGGCTAATACAATATTATTCCATTTTAAGCCTGAATAATAATAATGTCTCGCTCAATATATTTCATTCACTGCCTACCACTAATTAGTAAGAAATCAGTGAATTGTCAATTTTTTAAAGTAAATGAATAAAAAGTCATAAGACATCTCATTAATATGTACGAAAAATTGCAGAATGATGATAAAAAATATGTACATAGATACAAGCGGGCCATTATTTTGGCATATCTTTTGAGCTTGTATTCCGAAAACAGTATACTTACATGAGTATCAAAACTGTTCCATAGTTATTCTAAGCAAACTTGTTTGATTTCTTTCCTCCATACATTGAACAATGGATATGTACTTATATAAAGGAATAGATTTGAAACAAACAATGATGTTGGGAAATTTAAGAAGCAGTTCATGTAACTATAAGCATAAACATGTAAACATGCTATATATAAAACACTTCCATATATATATGTATGTATGTGTGTGTGTGCGCGCGCGCGCGCGAACATATTAATGTAATGGTACTGTGTACAATAGGCAACGTATTGATCATCTTGGAGATTTCCAATCGAAATTTGATTTTCTTGCCTTCCGCTGATAGCCAAAATCTGGGTAATTTCTGTAGCATAGTGGGAAGTAACAAAATGGTTGAATTTATTGACCATAAAAACATGGGCATGTACACAATTACAACTGAATCTATTCATTTAATGAACTTGGAATGCACAATTGACAGTTGCGACTCTTCTGTAATCAGCCTCCCTTAGTAAATGTTATACAATTAAGATTTGGCATTTGTTTACTTGGTACGACGGAATTACATACCTGCAATATAGCTGTTGCTTTTGTTGATTTCAGATGTCTGTGGAACAAAGATATTTTTATAAATTACTTTTGATTCACTTATGCATTTTTGATACATCCAAAACATTTTAATACTTTAATCTCGAAAGAGATGGCGCTCTCTGCATGTCTCATATAGTCTGCGGTTGAGTTGCAGTTGTATCAATTCTCGGAATTTATTCAAAATGAAAAGCATTTTAAAGTCAAAATAGAAAGTAATTCATTTCAATAAAACTCGCATTTTAAAAATATCAAAAATTTTATGTAATCATTTTTTACTCAAAGAAGGAAAGGGAAATGTTAAAAAGGAAAAAAAGAAAAAAAAATTAAAACTGTATTGCTATTTAATAGCAGGAATTAATGAAACACTCCAAGTTTACTATTGATCTGGGAATAACAGCTGTCTATAGGAACAGAAGAAATCCTGAATGAATTAGTTAGCTGGCGGTCTGGAACCCCTGCCGAACAAAGCACCTCTGTATAAAGATCTAATAAGTCATGGGTACACCCTACTGTCTGCGGCTAAGACCGAGAGAACCTAATATTTTTGTTGTTTTTCAGTCACTTAAAGTAAGAATATTTACAAAATATCTACCTGCAAATTCATAAAGACATAACCACAAAAGGAAAAAGATATATTTCTTTGCTTCCTGACTAAGGTTTAAGGTAGGCATTATCATAATTAATATCCTTTTGGCAGAGATTAAGATTAACTTACAGAAACTTTAAATATAAAACATTTGTTTTCTTTTGTTCTGTTCAGCAACAGATTTTAGAATTCTGATCTGTTTATCTGCACTGAAACATCACTTTGAATTTCACTAAGCAATTATCCACAAAGTAGTAACAATTTGAGAAGTACAATCAAATAAAAAGACAGAATAAAGCGAGTAGAGAAAGTAAGAAAAGGGATTAGAAATAAATATAAGAGAACGACGATACATTGGGAGGGCAAAAACATTTGAAAAACATGACTGTACAATCATCTACAAGTCTTGCACAAATTCTAGGTGACCTTTCTCAAGTAACTTATCGATCTGATAAATAAAGGTCAGTAGGTTCTAATGTTATAGTCAAGTCATCCGAAATGGAAATAATATAATTTGATTTTGCAAACATCATTGATTTTACAGCTGTGACATTTTATCGCAAGGGGCATGAGGTGAGTAAGGAAATAATTTGGAAGATTTTACCAAAAGCTCCATGCTGTAAAATATTTAAAGTCTATACCAAAAGACATTTGAAAATCAGAAGTTTTGTGTTTTTGTTGTTGTTGACGGACTGACAAAGACAAATTATGAGAACCTTTGTTTTGATATTAAGGCTGGTTATGTAACGGCCAAGTGTAGCCGACATATAAGAGTTTAAATGAAATATATTGTAATTGTATAAAGAATCTATTTGAACGAAAGACTTCTTTCTATAATCGTATTTGATGTAAAAGATTTAAAAGGCACATCTTAATGAATGGTAAAATGTTCGATTTTGTCTTTGTTCACTTAGAATGAATAATGTCATTTCTCTGTCATGACGTCTTATTTATAAAATCAATCAAATGAAAGCAGAGAAAATGTGTTCAGATAAAACAAAAAATGCGACAACAGCAGCTAACATGTTAAGAAAAACACCATGAATAAAACCTAAGTCGCCGGAAGTGCGTCCATATTATTTTGAGCTGTTACAATTGTTATCCACCGGCAAAGTTTCGTCATGACTGGGAATCTGTTGACTCGGTGTTAGGAGTAGTTACTGTATGTTCTTCAGCGAGTGTCATGTTTGTGAAATTGGCAAACAGCGTAGTTTCCGTAGGAGATACGTAACTTGTGGTGGGGTAAGATGGTGTAGTACTGTAAGCTGGAGTAACAGTTGCTGCCGTGGTTGCCAGTGAAGCACCATTGTTTCCTACTTCACGTTCATTTGCGACCGTGCAAGAAGCGCAACAAATGCGATGGTAATAGTGGTAACTGCAAAGGCGGGCTCTTACCACAAGATGGCACTGTCCGAGAAGATCACTGCATCCACTTACTGAAAATGAAAGAGGAAAATTGATTATAATGAAAACAAAAAAACAAACAAACAAAAAATATATGCAGTTTTTGCATTCCCTTCAATAGGTCATTTATTGTATTTTCTCAGTCTGATGCTCACGAGTTACTTTCTTTTATGGTTATCTAGTGACTATTCTGTTGCAAACAATGATGTGTCATCGCAACCCATACGTTGTGTCATAAAGCTTGAAGCTTTACAAAATTACAGACGGCGGTACATTGTATGTTTTTGCCCACCTTCACCTGTAGGAATAGATTCAGCCGAATGATCTATATGCGACGTAATAGCTAGAGGTTTTTATAGCAGTGGCAAATATGAGCTGCAAACAAGAGATAACACTAGCCATAGAATTATTTTTGGAAAACTATATCTGAACTGGCAAATGCTTTAGGCTTCAGCAGCAGCGCTTAAAAACTGCAGATGCCCACAGATGATCAAAGAAGGTGACCTCCAGTGACTGAAAATGATGGTAACCAACTAACGAAGTGATACCACTCAGCCCATTAGTTAACCCACTGAACAGCATACAATTGAATTCCATGGGGTTTATAAACAAAGGCCTTGTAATCCATTTGCACTCCTTTTTAAGTTCTCTATGTTTTTTGGGTGGTGGTGGTGTGTTTCTGCAAATTAATGCAAACCCACATTGTGCGTTGGTGACACGAAAATAGTACAAAGAACACTTTACAGACCACATAACATTTTTTTACAATAACACCTAGCAGTAGAGCTCGGGAATATGCTGGATAGATATCGCTACGGAATAACTCCAGTATCTCGTTAAGTCCATAGCACGCCTTAGAATCCCCGTTATTCAGGTGAAGGAAAGATCTACATGTGGTTATAGAGCTATGTCTAATTTTTTGATATTTTAAAAAGTTTGTTTTTTAAAGCAAATATTTTTAGAAAGGCATGTATGTGACATTGAAAAGTAAAAAAAGTTAGCAAACTAGACTAGCTGACGATTGTAGTGATTTAAATCCTCACTGGGTACTTCCAAACCTCCTTGTACCAGACTGAGCTAAACACAGTAAATGTCAAGGATACAATAAAAGTTAAAACTACAGATAATAAGTGCACCATTTAGATATTAAAATAAAATGTTAAATACGTTGAATAATGGAAGATTGTAGTGAATAAAATTTTAAAAATATTATCCAAATATTAAAAAGGGTTTTCTTTATTGATTAATAACACAGCTGATGAAATAATGTATTTATTAGGCATTATACAAAATATGGTTTAATGTACGATTTAAACTAAGCTCTCGTCGAAGATTGCAATAGAGAGGCATTATTTTAGGGAGGTATAATGAGCTTCCTGAACCCACATTGTGCGTTGTATTTAATTAAACTAACATTTCACATAGAATATGGCAAATTCAATAATACAAAGTGCAAGAGCCACTCAAATTTGAAGGTTACTGAATGAGGTTGTTGCATGGACATTAACTGAGAAAATAAGTGGAGATCAGGAGTGTATGTAGGATAAATAATGGTTGGCCGTAGACGAAAAGGTTGAGATTGTAGTGCTTGGGTCTGAATAAATCAACTTTCATGTTAATCACCAAGGAACATTTAATGTACTACCTGATATCTTAAGAAGGAATTCTGAATATAGTTAAAAAAAAATATAGAATTCCGTCCGCTAACACAAATGTGAATTACCGAAAAATAAGCCAAATATCAATTATTTTGTTGAATTTATGTATGAAAAGCCCTGACATTTAAAAGCAAAAGTACAAAAGATAACATATTAAGAAAGTCGCTTTCAGATAATTAGTCTTTGTAGTCACTTAAAAAGAGTATAATGCATAAGATATTCTCAATTTTTCTCATATCTTTTTATTTTTTTTTGTCTCCCATACCTGACTAAAATTTAATTTTCATTTAATATTAGAAATGACATCATAAAATAATTCCAAAGATTTGGTTTTCTAGAAATTTCAACAAGATTTATAATCTATGTATATATTCAATAAATCAATAAAAGTCCAATGGATATATCTCATTGACAAACTCTAGTATGTATGTATGTATGCATGATCTTTTCAAAGTAGCAAGCAATGAAAAATAATAATGATGCATCTAGATAATATATGCAATTTTCTGTTTACCTGTGACATTAAAATGCAATATCAAATATGATCACCAACAATATTAATGATTGGAATAATATTAATATTAATTGTAAAAAAAATGGCTTTGAAAAGAAATTTGGAAGAAGGTCAACAGAAAATCAAGTTCGGCTCCAAAACAACTACAGATTAGTGGTTTTGTATATATACATTTATACGCACATATCCTTCAAAATACATGGAGTTATATATATATATATATATATATATATATATATATATATATATATATATATATATATATATATATATATATATATATGTTTAATTTATATGAATTAAGTACTTATAGGAATATCGTTCATCATTGTGCCGTGTACTTATAGCACTTAATTAGGCACTCACAATGGTGTAATAATACTAATACTACTACTAATAATAATAATTCTTTTACAAACCTGGTGCAGCTGTCGTCATTCCACAGCTTTGTAAGTTACAACTCTCTCTGGTGCTTGGTTTTATTCGAATATTACAGGCCAAATTCGGTTTTCTTTGGTTGTCTAAACATTTAACTTCTCGTGTTCGATGGCCAAGATCACAGCTTTTGGAACACTTAAATCACAATAGAAAATAAAAAAAATATTTTTTATTTGTTTTTATTGTTTTACATAAATCGATGTAATATAAATTAAAGAAGCTCGATTTAAGAGTTACTCTTTCATGCTAATGTCTTAAGAGTAGATAAAGGTTTTTAGAAGCATATAAATATATAGAAAGAAGATTAAATAAACTGAAGTGTCAAAGACAGTTATCTAATAAAATGTAGCTCCTCCCTTCACATAAATGCAGCTGCTATGCGACGTGGCATGGAGTCTACCAGATGTTGGAGTCATTTTGTATGTCAAACCGGGCATGTTTGAGTTGACCGATGTGTTGAACAGCACCAGAACTGAATTGCAATATGCATTTTTTTTTTTTTTTGTTGAATGTTTATCGTCCTTGTTAATTGCCAGCAGCACCTTTCTTGCGGCACCTTTCTTGCGTCCCCTATAGTCGTCTTCAGTTTTCAGGTGTTACTAATATCTTTTTGGAATTGATTGATCCTGTCTGGCGGATGCATCATCTAATGTATTGATCTCTCTATTTCTAAAACATTTTTTTTCACTTCAGTTTATTTTTCTTATCGTGGATGTTACGAAAACAAGGTTGAACAAGGGAGAATAATTTCTTTTTTTCTCTCTTTTAAAGCATATACTTAAATTTAGTATCATGATATTATATATGTAACACAATAACGTCTTTCTATGGACTTTATAAAAGTATTTCTTATTTGTTTTCAAAAACAAATCAATTTGTGAAACTTTGTAATTTGATTTATTTTAAATAAGTTTAATAAAGTAATCTGCTCTATTGTTTCTTGTTATCTAGTTTTGACTTGCTAAATACAAAAAGCATACAAGTATAGCAGAAACTTTACAAGTTAGACCAATAAACTACCATAATTGTTATTATTTTCGCAGTAACATTGCAGAATGAATAATATTCATGCAGATGGTTCTAAATGACTGATAACCAAAGAGTAGCTTAAATAAATGTTCAGAGTTGTTATGATATACATTAATACTTTATGAGTGTCTTCAGATAAGTCACTGTTTATTAATTTAGAATAATAGAATAGTAAAAATGAAATCAATTTTTAAAAGATTCTCGACACCTTAACAAACGGGTGTAAGCTTTTCTCAGAGAGACTGCGAATAGAGTTAAAAAAATATGCATGAATGGAATATGTTAGATGATCGGACCTTGTTTATACTTTTTCTTTTCTTTTCTGCATTAATCATTGTGGTAAGCTGGTGACAAGACATTTTATCTGGTGATGGGAGAGTTCAAAGGGAGGAGCGGATTCATGACTTTCTCAATGGCATTGATCCGAAAACAGATTCAAATGTAATACGAACTCCGTTCTCCGAGTTAATTACGCCAGCGAATGCGTTTCTGTGACAGATGCATAGCCAATTATACGACAATAACAAATTAGAGACGAGGAGTAAACCAGAGGAAAACTGTAGTATCCCAAAACAAAAATAAATGATAGATATGTAACTTTCAAGTGGAATATTTAATGTAAAAACTCTCTTCAAGGGCCATGAAAAATGATAAGATATAATGTCTGACTAAAATCTATTATGAAACAATTTTCTTAAATGAAAAACAAACCATAAAGTGCAGATTATGAGGAAAATGTAGGAAAGAACTGGTAGAATTAATAAATGTTAATCGTCAGAACATTTGCTATGAAAATAGTGATAGATTAGCGAGAAGCTTGCGAAGTTTCGTCTGCAGAAAAAGGGTTATAAAGGGGAAAATAATTCATCATTCACAAAGTCGTGTAGATGATTTTGAACTTTATCAAGACTGGAAAGTGAGGACTTGGTAGCTCCAGCCCAGATATGGCAGCAGTACATCATTTTTGGTTTGATATTGTTCTTGTAAAGATAGATAATAGGAGGAGGGGGGATAGGTATTTTCTAGAGCGGATAAGGAACCGACCATTACCAGCATCTTTTGTAGATATAAATTCCACTTGCAGTCTGGAAGAACGTGAGTACCAATAGGCTTAAAAAAAAGGATCCTCCTTGAAAGAATACCCGCTCATCATGTCAGGTGAAAATGCATGGTTGGTTTTGAGGTATTAAAATCCACAATCTAGGACTTGATAACTGTGAAAGCTCTTCCAGAGTTTCTAAAACTGGAGAGTCTGTGCAGTAAATTCCTATGGAAAACCTTGTCTAAGATATATCTAAGGTGATCGCCCTCGTGAGGAATGTATTATCTAGTGTTTCACTGAGTTTTTGTGTAATGACAGTTAGGACATCAGCACTGGAACTAGAAGCGAAAATCCATACCGTTTTTAGCTCATGAGGTTGATTCTGTTGAGGTGATCAACAACTTGTTGGCCATAGACTCAAAGAATTTTATGATGGCACTTAGGAGGCTGATCGATCGATATTGCGACGGGCATGACAGCTCATCCACATTCTTGAAAAAAGGGTATACAACTGACCCTTTCCATAGAAGTAGAACGCATATCTCCTTCATGCATCGGTTAAACAATTTTGACAAGATTGGAGATTACCTTTGGGCTAATGCTCTTAAGAACAACGACTTGGTGCCGGTAGCCTTAACTGGCTAACCAGATTTGTGTTTCTACGTAAAATATTACACAAGTAGTTTGTGTGATAAGTGTTTACCTTACTCCAGTTCATCATATACCATTGAGGAGGGCATGGTTCCCGTTGGCAAGGAAGAACAGTTTCTGGCTTCTCTTCCATGGCACAGTTATTTTCGTCGACAACCATGAGAACAGAACCGCTTAACTGTTTGATGCACACAACATCTCGATTCTTCATACCTTCACCGCACGTTGCATTACACTTCAAGATGAAATTATAGAGAAACAACGAGAAAATGATATTTAACAAATGAATCAATAAAATATTAATTTACCGAAGTTTAAAAAACATTTATATATGATTTTTATGATTAAGCAATAACTAAAATTACTTTTTTTTATATCATGAAAAATCCGGTTAAGTCATTGTGAAGAAATATATTTTTATTAGCCTATAAAATATTAAAAATGTACAAGAAAGTTTTGATTCGACAATTATTTAATGGATGAGAGTATAATTTTAACATAACGTAATATCTGAACATAACGTAATAGTTTAGTTTTCGGTTGAATTTGGTCCTATAACTCGGATTGATTCAAGAAGATAAAAATAACCAAAAAAAAAACAAAAACAAACAAACAAAAAAACAAAGACTTGTATTGAGATGAGACTAATTTTGTTTTCACCTTGGACCAAAGTCCCAGGAACCATTTTCCTCCACAGGGAACATCGACTTTACATCTATTTTCCAAACGAGGGCGTGGAAACTTGCTGCATCTTTCATCTGGCAGAGTTGTATTGTTGTCTGCAGCACAATGAAGATTTCGTCTCATGATTCCTTCTCCACACTCGACTGGACACTGTCAAAACGAGACGACTATTTATACATCGTATAGTTATATTTATAAATATTGGATAACCAAATAGAAAATATATTTTTAATATTTTAAGTAATTTTTATTTTATCATAATGCTAATTTATGCTGACAAGCATTATCAACTGAACAGTTGCGATGAATCATATGAAATTTCTTCCTTTATGATCAATTTTTTCCATTCGTCAGTTGCTATGATTCTACAATAGTTGTGTTGAGAAACAAGAAAACGAATGCAGATTATATTTCTTAATTGTGTCCTGCAAAAATAATACCCAATAGCTTTCCCCAGAAAAAGAGGAAATTCAAATATGAAAAGAAATAGGTGACCTATAAATAAGAGATGATTCATAATCAGAACGAAGATGCTCCTTCAAAGTAAATCAACAGAGTTCTTTACGGCTAAAATACACAAAAATGTACACTTTGCACACAAAAACATAGGCACATAAAAATAAGCAGTAGTGACATCCAAGAGCAAAATTTTATCATCTTGACTGTTAACTATAATTAATATAAATAGTTTGCAGATACAATAACAATTACCTATGAAATTTCAATCATGAGTAACGAAAACATGTTATGAAAGGTTGTACTTGCACAATTGCATATACACGTTGTGTTCCTTAACAAAAACAGAGAAAGTTTTCTGACGTCATATTTATAGAATTATTTTTTCATTGATGAAAAGAGACCGCGTCAACAGTTACATTTTCATTTGAATTACATTAAGAAACAATAACATTTCAATAGTTAAAAAATGAAGAATTCAATAAGTGGATCGGATTATCTAGGTTAGAAGCTCAGATGTAGTCATCTTAAGGAGATAAGTCACATAATAAATTTCTCTGTTCCAGCTGTCCACAGAATAAAAAAATGTGAACCTTGCAAGGAAAACTGAAATTATAAAGAAAGAAAGAAAGAAAGAAAGAAGCAGAATACGTAAAATATTTATAATATTGTTTAGCGTTAAGGAAGTACAATTTATACTAGACTTCTCACTTTTTGTGGCCAGTCGGTGAAGAACCAGCCTGTAGCACAGGATCCCATATCACATAGTTCTTCCTTAATCGGCTTTATTTCTTGACACATGCTCTCCTCTGCCGGATGTCCTTCAATGTTCATGCACGTCACGGCTCTTACTCGCATTCCTTTCCCACAAGTTGAAGAACACTGTAAAATATAAAATTAGTTCTTAGTATTTAGGTTAAGGTGGAAGGATTTATTTAGAAATGCACAAAATCTTTGAAGCATTTTATCAATTTGTAAACTTAAACTGATAGCATCATTGATTCATGGAATCTTTTTCAACGTTGCTTCATGAGAGAAACCATCTGTATTTGATAAACTTTATTCTTTGTCAGGTAAAGATTTTATTATTCCGAATACAACTGCAATGATTTGAACAATATTAGTTTAACTTCAAGAACTGTTCATATTTGTGCCTACCTAATACATAAATAAAAATAGAAATGGTTTTGCAGATATAAAGATGTGACATTCTTTAGGCTTGCTATATCAGTAATTTATTTTAATGGCTATATTTTTCTTGCTATATTTCTGAGATAAGGTATTGTAATTATTTACATTATCTACATTGTTCGGACTGTTGTCTTCATCTTAATGTCATGTTCACGATACAGCTTACAATGGAACGAGAAAACGACAACAAACTCATCTTCCTGGATCTATTAATATTTCGAACAGAGCATGGGTTCAAGACATCCGTATACCGCAAGCCAACATTCATCTGACAATATTTCAACTTTAACTCCCACAACACATACAGTATAAAGATAGAGACCCAACACGACCTGGATAAATCCTTCAGACATGAATTCGATGCAGTCAAGGCCCGCCAAGTACAAAATTTAAACAGATTGAAAGATCAGAATGTGATACACAAGGTTCATCCCTCCCCCTAGTGAAAGCAGTAATCAACATCAGTCAACACCAGCTGAGTGCCTGTGAGGAGTCAATACTAAACAAGGGTCTCAATTTTGCCATAGTCATCAGACGGATACCATCATTGCCCGAATCGAGGAAATAGACTTGAACATCCCTCAGTCTTGGGCGGATGAGCTAAGATGGAAACTGAGATAGATACTGGAGAAAGCCAAGCTTCCCAAGTCAAACATCACGATAATGGAGAAGGTGACAATAGGAACCCTACAGAGGAATGAAAACATCATCATACTACCAGGTCACAAAGGTAATGCGACTGCAGTGATGGAGAAATCGGAATATATAGGAAAGCTGGAAGACCTCATTAGAAATGGTAGCTATAGTAAAGAAAGATCCAACAATGAAAACAGAACGAAAACTCGCAGATCCTAATCAAGAACAAGAACCACTTCCCACCAAGATATACAGGCAGTTGTCACTGCGTTACACCAAGATACGTCACACACACACACATATATATATATATATATATATATATATATATATATATATATATATATATATATATATATATATACGGTCTCCTCAAAATTCACAAAGAGAGCATTCTGCTCAGGCCGAGTGTTAGCTGGCAAATCTCTGTGCCATCCTCTAAGTCGCTTCCTTGCAGATAAAACTGATCCATTAGTAGGAACGTCACCTTCATGCGTCTGAAATTCGTCCCACTTCGTGGAAATAATCAAAGATGGTCACAACAATCCAACAGATAGTGAACCTGGACGTGTTTAGTTTATTCACCAAGGTACCCACGAGGGTGGCACTATCGGTTAGGGCTAGACATACTGGCCTCATCCCTAGGAGAACGGACCAGTATACCAGTAGATAATCTGATGGAGATGATAACTTTCGGTACACAAACAACACACTTCGGAATGGGATTACACATATATCGACAGGATGAAGGCTTAGCAATGGGCTCGTCATTATCACCTACAGTGGCAAACATATATGGAATACTTCGAAGAAATGGCATTAGAATCAACATCACTAAAGCCAACCTTATGGCTGAGATACGTAGATGAAACCTTCATACTGTGGCCACACCAAGACAAGGTCCAGCTATTACTGGACCACGTGAACTCAATAAGATCATTGATACAATTCACATTGGAGCAAAAAACGACAACAAATTCACCTTCCTGAATGTACCAATATCTGGAATAGAGCATGGGTTCAAGATATCCGCATGCCACAAGCCAACTTTCACCGGAGAATACCTCAAATTCAACTCCCACCACCAATACAGTGTAAGGAAAAGTAAAAGTCATGTGTCGACCCAGAGACATATGATCAAGAAATGGTCAGTATAAGCAGTACCCTACAATGTAACAACTACTCTGGGTACATGGTAGCAGCTCTGACAAAATAGAATAGAAGTGAACAAGAGAATAACAGCACTCAGAAAACAGCTTCGCTCTTCCTACCCCATTTAAAGTGATAATCGGAAACGATACAAAAGATCTGTGGTTCATATAACATCAGGACGACCTTCATAAGTCTTTCTACACTTCACAGACACCCTCTTCCGAGTAAGTCAACGATAGAGGCGCACATGACTAAGAGCTGTGTATGCCATCCCGTGCAGCTGTGGTAAAAAATATAAAGAAGAAACAGGCTGCCCACCTTAAGGTAAGACTGCAAGAACATCGTAAAGCCGTAACACGAGGAGAATTAGAAAAATCAGGCGTAGCTGACCACATATGGAGGAAAAAGGGAGATCCCCGCCCCCTGTGGGATGAGGTTGAAATAACAGAGAACATCACTAGAAAATACGAAAAGTTATATTTTTTTAAAGCAAATATGCTAGACCACAAAAATTTCCTAAGCCGGCCAAGCATAGAAATGAATACTATATGGGAACCAGTAATACAGAGCCCTAGAGAAAAGCATTAATAACAATAAAATTGCAATATGAGCTCTGGTAAAAATGGTTACTGAGACATTAAGTTTATAAATCCCCAAAATTTGTACACTGATCCTCAAGGCCTTGTGGATAAAAGCGTCGATTGGATCCAATGACTTGGCCCAAAGTGTTGCATGTTCAATACCTGGCTACGGCAGTGGTGAACAAAACTTGTTGAGTTAAAGGGAGATAACTGAGACATCCTAAAAGAACATGGCCCGGTGGACGAAATAAAGTGTTCAGTTCGAAATTCTAATCACTTGAAGAAGGCCGTGGCATACATCGTGTACATGACAATACACATGAGGACAAGAGTCCGAACAATGTAAATGTTAGTATTTTATTTAGCTTTTGTTATGTCAATAATTTATAATAGAAACTTTTCCAGAGAGTATTCATGATTTATTCAATATTAAAACTGCATACAGTATTTACTGTATATATAGAAAGACAAGAATTTTTACGGAATGATTTTCCATAAACAGGTTTACGGGGTTGGGCTGAAAGTTGATGACAACTTGATTCTGAATTTCACGTATTTATTTCAACTTAGTTTTCAACAAAAGTTATTTTCCTGTCTTATATTTTTTGTTTTCTTACTAACAGATGACCTGGTTAGATGTTTCTTACTAACAGATGGATAGACTTGCTGAGGATTACAAGTAAATGTAAATGTAGTATATACAAATTAAATTCTAATCTTAAAGTAAAAGACAGATTTATTAGCGTACCATATAATATATGCAGAAAATTTTGTCAATACCACAATTTTCGAGAATGTACTAACTATTTCTGATTTTATCTGCAATTTCGAGAAAATATAACCGGAAGATGTGTAATTTTAATGGTTAACTTCGTCCTATTAACACGATGGTGATATTAGAGTTGCTTTTTTAAAATTGTTTATCCAGTCATGCAGTTCTTTTAATTTATTCTGATGGTTTAAGAATGAGATATAATTCATTATCCATGTAAACACCGATACTTGTTACATAACTATAGTATTTTGTACGCGTGCCTGCACACGCACATACACTGACGTGTCGCTTTATTTGGTATACTCTTTTTTTTTCTTTTTTTTTTTTTTGATTTTCTTTTTCTATAAGAGCCAACTCAATTATTCTTGGTATTTATTCGACGATGTTCTGGAAACTCTCTTTTGATATTTAGGCCCACGTTGTCATTATGCTATCCTAGATCTTCTAGATTGGTTGATTGTACATCTAAGGATTCGATTCACCCTTTCCTAAGAGACTCTATGAGATTGACATTCGGTGACTGTAGAGGCCACTTTAGCACAGAAAACTCATTTCTGTGTTCCACAAACCAATTTGCTACTATTTATTTGTGACACAGTGCGTTGTCCTGATGAAAGTAGCCTAAAGTGGATGAGTGCAGCACAGTGACAGGTGGATTGAGGCATGTGGTCAGCTACAATAGCTTGGAAGGCTGCAGCATTTAATCGCCCCTTCATTGCTACCAAGAGTCTTAATGCATGTCAAGCAAAGATTCCCTATATCTTTACACTACCATTGAAATTAACTATTAATGTAAATCAGAGTTTTCGTCCATTAAAATCATGGCTATGAATTTATCATGACTGCTGGTGCTCTTTCGGATTGGCAATGGCAATAATTTATTGCATATTAAACAGGATAAAAAGAAGGAGGCAAACTACTTCGTCACTTGAATATTATCTAAGGTGGAATGGAATTGCGAAGAAATTGAGCGTTAAAGGCGCGCAATGGTTTTTGGCCACTACTGAAAGAAGATGGTGTTGTCTCACCCACTGCAAGTACTAGAGTGCAACGTTCGACATTACTTTTTCCCAATTCTCAATTATTACTATCAGTTTGCATACGAACCAGTTAAAAAAATCTCCGAATGTTGATAAGCTGAACTGGTTACTAGTAGAGAACAATGTTACACATTTGCCCTACTTACAATTTCATCTCTAGACTCCACTTTAATCATGGTAAAGTCCTGCATTTTTTACATATTTACTATTAACACAGCTATGCGAATAGATTATACACGAATGACCTGATAACGAGTCTTTCGAATTCAAACCGAATAAAAAGAAGGAAAAAGTTGATATATGCAATATATGATATGATATGATATATACAACTGTGCTGTGTTTTGTGGGGGATCACGGATTGTTATTCTTGAAAGGTGTACGGTGGTTTTCAAAGGTAATATCGAGACCCTTATAGAGAAATTATAGTGAATATTGCGTCGTATATTCGTGACACTCACATATGATTGTGTCTGATATTAGTGGTTTTACCAACGATGAATTCACCAAGTTTTGCGTGTTAAAAGAAATTAAACATGTCTGTATGGTCCATCATCAAACTGATTAGTTGAACTTGCAATTTAGATTATCAAAATTTCTTTAAGAAAGTTTCAACTTAATCTGAAACCTGTTTACTTTGTGTCATAACTCGGTATTGTTTGATTCCGCAATCAGCAATGGGTCAGTCAACAGAAATATTGATGATGCATTAACAGCCCAGATCGTGTTTTGTTTTAGAATTTAGTGTTGGCTAATAAACTGCTCCTTGAAAGAATGTTCTGCATCGGAGATTCAGTGAATTGTAAATTTCCTACGAAAACCGAAATGGATACCTGTAAGTTTAGAGAAATAATTAGGCCCATTGACATTTCGGGTTCGAATAGCGAATGATCGCGTTTGAAGAAGACACGTTGATTCCATCTGTGTATATCTGCCTGTAGAATTTGCTGACTATAATCATTTCAGTAGTTCCGTAGATATTGCCTAGATTTACAGCAAGAGAAATTGCTCATTCCTCACTGAGAGGATGATTCTTAGCCTATTGGAGAGACTGACAGAGCAAATGAAAGTGTGGCAAGACATGATTTGACATATACTAATTCAATGTCACCTGGTTCCAAACCTGTCATATAAAGAACTTACTACTTATTTGATTGTGTGTTAAGCATTAAATTAAGGTGGAGGGGTGCTTTGATTTCATAAGTTGTCGATTCTAAGCTATTCAATTAGTATTATTAGTGTGGTATTTTGCGTATTAAAGAGGAAGCGTTCAGAATCTACGATAATCATTGCACAACGTGACAGTTATAATAATGAAATAAATTCATACAAAAGCTATTCTTAAGTAATCATATCTCAACAATACTTTATTAATCAAATATAATTTGGCAAGCATGATTAATTCAGTAGAAACATCTTACTGAGTCATGGAGTTATTAACATAAAGAATTTGATCCTATGAACGGCCACATACTGTTCTTGTACGTAAATAGATCAATGCTTGTAGGCTAATGTTGAAAAATATTTTACACGACAAATTTTGACTATTCAGTATAATCTTCTTCTTGGCTGAGGCATTTAATTCGGTGATGAGTATAAATGACATAGATCGAATATTATGAAATGAAATTTGTATATAAAATTTTAGCTAAATAAGTAACTATTAGGTTGGTGCAAAAATAATCACGTAATAATGTCGTTTTTTTGACGTGTTTTTTTACGTCAAAAAACGACATTATTACGTCATTATTTTTGCACCAACCTAATAATTTGTTCATTCACTATCTGCATCAGTTTTCTATTTATTAATGTTTTTTAACATTAATTTCGACTTAAACGCAAATATTGTCCTTAACAATATTTTAATATTCAACGTCAATAGATTATCGAACATACTTGACTCCAGTTGGCAACTTTCCAGAAAAAACATGGCTGAAGACTGCAGGTTCGGTTTGTTTGGTTTCGAACTTGACCACGGCATGCCTCTGCTGATACTGTCAGATTTAGAACGGGCGAAATCCGTTGCTGACAGGTTACTTGTCTTGTCTGCGTTCCTGGTCCGCAAGTCGTGCTGCACTCACTCCAAGGGCCAGTAAACCATCTAGGAATGAGATGGAGAAAGAAACCAGATTAATAATACCGGAAAGAATTTTCAAGACGCTAAAAATGCATTATTCATAATAAGGAAATGAATAAGCAGTGCTAAATATTTTTTTATTTTAATGGAAATAATTATAACATTATTAAATCCCATTAACCTTCTATATTGCTTTATTTACGTTTAATTTACATTTCTTTGAAAGTACTTGCAAAAATAAATTCTTTTGGAAGGACTAAACTTTTATTTCAGAACACATTGTTAAGATATTTTATGATTGATTGACTTTTGAATGAAACATTGAATTTTGAAATAAGAAAGAAAAGTTCTCTTGTAATCAACCTAGTGGCGGATTATGTTATCTTCCTCTGCATAAAGGCAACATTGAATATTCACACCAGACTAGTAACTAATATATTTAATTGGAAATTCTTCCAATTTTTCACTATTTTTAATCATTTCACCTTATGAAGGGCAGTAGAGCCACTATAACAGAAGAAGTTACTGAAAGTGTGAAAGAATAAGAAAAAAGAGAAACATTATTAAGGAGCAGGAACAATAGAAGAAGAGTAATCAATAATATATTATGTAACGACTGACATTGCGTTTACATTTTTAAAGATCAAAGATGACTGGGAATCATGGAACCGGAAGATAGGAAACAACACATAACTTATGGTTCCATCTAGAGAATTTAAATTAAAGTCTCGGTACCATAGCGGAGAGTTCATTTTTAAAATTACCATGATAGTATTTAAATAAAAGGTACAGGTAAGTTACATTACGGCGGCGGGAAAGTGACTGAAGCCAAGACACCAGGTCAGGACAATTAATATTACTGATTCTTCTTTGAATTTTATCAAGAATCTTTAAATATATAGCAGGAGCACCGGATCATGTGTCAGCAAAAAATTCAAAGCATGGTAGACTTGTAAATATATATATAAATATTCTGGAGGGAAAATTGCCTAGCATAATACAGTGAACTAATTGCCTTAGCAGCAGACCTAGCACTTGATTCAATATAATCTTTCCACTTCATGTCAGCCAAGAATGTTAACCCGAGAGTCACTCTCCTGAAGGTTAGCATCAGTCATGATGATGGGAGGCATAAAGGGGTATCTCAGATGAGTAAATAGATAATTTTCGTTTTGAAGTTGTTAAAATAAACAAGCTATATTTTCGAGATCAGCTGCAAATTTGACCATATAGAACTGATCAGATTTAATATGGAGACAGGAGCAAATGGTTGTGTCTCCAGTATAGATACCAAGTTTGGAATTGATGCCATCAGGAAGGTCACAGTTGAAAATTAAGAACAAAATAGGTTCAAAGATAGAGCCCTGGGGGACACCTGCATTAGTATAAAAAGATTTAGAAGAGTGGCCGTTTAGGGCAACTGTCATTTCGCGATTTGATAAGAAAGACTGAATCAAATTAAAAATTAATCCAGAAATACCATAATCTTTCAACTTGTGAAGAAGGGAGGTATACCAAATCCTGTTGATCGCTTTCGAGATGTCCAAGGCAACAGGCTTCATCATTCTTATCTAAATCTTGATTGAATCTTTCAATAATAATCGTTAATACATCAGTTGTTGAGAAGCAAAAGCCATATTACTTGTCTGAAAGAAGGCCATGTGAAGAGAGATGCTTTACTAATTCAGAGTTTATCAGGGCCCCTATTAGTTTGCCAAAAATAGGTAGAGGAGTAATAGGCCGACAGTTAGAGATATCACCTGAGTTCTTTAAGACTGGACAACAGAAGAGCATTGCCAACAAACAGGAAATCCAAAGACAGCGAGGCATTTATTGTAGAGTTTAGTGTGAAAAGAGCCAGTTCCGAAGCACATTTCTTAAGGACTATTAAAGGGATAGTATCAGACCTATATAATTTGTGGGAATCCAGATTAGAGATGATAGCAGAAACTATGGACAGAGTTATATGCATATCACAGACTCAGTTCTAAGTGGAAAGTCAAGCAAGGATATTCCAGATGAGTCAAGAGTAGAATTTGATGAGAATTTACCGGTAAAATTCCGAGGTTTGGGTTTGTGAGTATATCACTAGTTGCATAATTACCCGACAATAATATTTCCTACTATGCCGTATATTTTAGTACTGCTTCTGAACTACTTCGCTGAATTTATTTTATGATTGACAGTTTTATTTCATTCTCATTGTAGTATTTTGTCGCTCTTAGCCTTTTAATCATTGGTTCATTGACTTTTTCTGACCTGTCATTAATAGACATTCGGCTTTTTTCTTCAATGTCATTCTTTGCAATCAGGTCACCTCATTTGCCATTCCTTGTCACCTGAAACGCTGGAATTGTTTTTCTTTCTTTTTTAGTCTTCTCATTTTGGAGTTTTTTATTCTGCCTTTATAATCCTGTCCGTCCTGTTTACTTTTGAATATTTATTCTTCAACTAGTTATAGACTAGAAACGAATAACAAGTTAGTCTCGCAGATGAATTGTTCCACGCTAAGCATGGCATATAAGTTTGATCATGGGTCACGCTAAGTAAGCATCTATTGAAATCGAAGTTGTGGAAGAATCTATTGTACTGAATTAGCTATTTCCGCTTTATAACTGATCCCTCTATTCCAGACCATATATAAACTATAATGATTTCTTCTATTCTTCTAAATTGTCGGCACCACTCATGTCTGAGTTTGGTTCATCTGGTGCCTCTACGATGCCTGAACCCGATATGGCTCTCGAGGCCAAGTAGGGAATTGATCGCATAATAGGGCAGGTGATAGTCTTGGCTGTAGTCTTGTCGGTCCTGTGGTTGCCTTCTTCTTACTTCCTCTTCAGTCTTTCTCCTCTCTTTGAACGTGGAACAACCGAAATGAATTACTCTTCGTCAGGATGAAGAATCGGCGGCTTCTGGTTCCCAGATCTTAGGACTGATTTCGGATTTAAAGAGGGAAAACTTCAGTTGATCTTTGAATCTACTTTTTGGAGTTCCGTGATGTTCTTTGCCGTTGACGAGCTCACGGTAAGGGATGATCCGCGGAAGTCTTGAGAATGGCGGCTTCAATGTTCGGCATTTCCGAGCGATTGAGGACTTCGTTGTTAGTGTGTCGATCCTGCCATTTGATGCTGAGGATGTACAGGAGCTTGGCTTGTTGGAAAAGTTCAAGTTTTTCAGGTCTTCTCGATACAGGGTCCATGTCTCGCAAGCAATGTGGAGATGAGAACAGTGCAGAACACCATGATTTTGCTCGTAGCGAGAATTCGTGGTTGTTGAATACGTGCTTTCTGGGTCTTCCAAAGTCCCAATAAATGGATTTGATGCGATGTTCAATGTTTCTTTCGCATGATCTGAATTGTGAGAGAGTGCTCCCGGAGCAATGAAAATCATTGACAACTTCCAGAAGCAAGTCTCCTATGTAAACAGTAATTTCTGGTATTTCTTGCCTAGGAATGGATTGCGCAAGTACCATCATTTTGTTCGCATTCACTTCCATCCAAAGCAATATTAGGCTTCGGAGGTGAACTGCGAAGGTCGACAGTGGAGGAGGTAGAGGTGGCATTGTTGTCTGCTTACTGGAACATCAAATCAACGTATATAAAGGAACTTGTGCAAACGGTAATAAGAAGTTTTAATAGATAAAAAATATACAACAGTATCGGATAATCATATAGAAAATAAAGATACTTGAATTACTTGTTTAAATATAACAAAAGTTGAAAACATGTTACGACAAAGATTCATTACGATTTCACAATAGGTTGTATAACAGTATTTTTTCTTTTTGATCAATTTATCCCAAATAAGGCGAGAATGCTACTAGGACGCTAGGTGTTACGGGGAGTGAAATAGAATAAGAAGTGAAGAGAAATGACAATAAAAGAAGAGGATTCAGAAAGACAGATAGAAAGATGGTGATTGACATTACATTTAAACTTTTGAAGATTGTAGGTAGCAGAGAAACAAGTAATCGGAAGTGAATTCTACATATTAGAATTGTGAGAAAAGAAACTATTAGAATACAATATACGATTGCATCTACCAATGTCAGCGCTAAAACGGTGACACCTAGTTGCAATTCTAGTAGCACGCATAAATTCATGCAGTTGAAGCACTAAGGAAAAAAACTAATCTGAACAATTGCCATGAACAAAAGACAGAAGGAAACCAAGGTGTGTCGGTGAGAAAGTGATTGAAGTCGAGATATCAGGTAACAATCAATTACATTACAGACCTTTGAATTTTGTCAAGAATCTATATAGTAACACCACCAGACCAATATTCAATGCACAAACGAATGATAGATTTATAAATGGACAATATCAATTCTGGCGAGAGATATTTTCTGCCAAGAAAACTTATTTTTCTGAACTTATTTTCCTGGCACAAGGCCTAGCAATTGATTCAATATAATCATTCTACTTGATGTCAGTGGAAAACATGAGCCTAAGAAGGCACAATAACTTGCTCACCTGGAGATTTTAGCATCAATCATACTGAAGGCAGCCAGAAAAGGGTCTCTATAGTGATTAAATGAAAGCATTTTTATTTTTGAGGTATTCAAATTTACAAAACATTCCTTGCCCCAGTTAATCACTGATTGGAGGACCTTTTCGAGAGCAATTGCCGCTTTTACTTCATCGTAGCCCTTGAGCATGTGGCGATGGCCAATATGTCAAACACTGTCGAGCCCCTTCGGGATATCTAGAGCGACAGCTTGATTTTGGCCGTCCTCACCCAAAGTTTGATAGAAAAATTCAGTGATAGCCGTTAACAGATCGGCAGTAAACCTGGAGAAAGGGAAGCCATTTTGTTTATCCGAAAGGAAGCTTTTTGAAGTGAGATGCTTAACCAATTCGGCGTTAATTAGAGTCTCTAGTATTTTGGCAAAATAGGTAAAAATGTAACAGGGCGATAATTCGAGAGACGAGAAGGTTCTCCAGAGTTCTTAAAGACAAAACTACAGAGGATGATTTCCAACAACTGGAAAGCAAGAGGCATTTATTACAAAATTTGAAAAGAACAAAATCAGTTCAATAACAGGAATAATTACAGAACAGGAATCATTTTAGGACAATTGCATTGAATTCGCAACCCTTGTGGGAATCTACTTTAGAAATGAGAACTGAAACAATGGACAAAGTTATATACTTATCACTCAGTAGAGACTTTGTTCTAGGGGGGAAATTAGACAAAGATACTCCTGATGAGTCGAGTGCAAATGTAGAAAATTAGATAAAACCTTACTCTGCCGGACATGGAGTCAGGTTGCAGCTCACGGTTTTGGGACCTGGTTTCTGGGTATGTTCACAGTTCTCATCCGTAACAACAACTTGCGAATTTTCCTTTACACAGACGACAATCGTTTCCTCAATGCCTGGGATAAAAAATGAAATCTAGCAGTAATTTTTCTGTAAGAAAAAAAGAAATTAAATCACGAGTCGATATCAATCTAACTCAGATCAATATTTTCTGCATATGTCTGTTTAATGAGGTTGACTGCCTTTCACAAAAATCATGTGCAATAATAGCATAAAAAGTATTGTATCAGAATCCCTGTTTAAAACAAGCAGGTAACAGCGTAGTTGAAACTAAAATTTTCTAACCCTAACCATCTTTTCTTTCTTTCTTTCTTTCTTTCTTTGAAACAAAAATGGCGAATGTGTGTATATGTGAGAGAGAATATATAATTTTTTAAATAAAATGAAACAGAGAAGTTAATGCTTTAAATTTTACTTTGAAAATTGTAGATTAAACGAAACGAAACAAATATTTAAAGAAAAAGGGGCAAGTTGCTTTTTTTCAATTAACTAGAGTAAAAAGGCAAAACATAACGCTGAATATGTCATGAATTCGGTGAATTTAAACTTGATATTTCTCATGTAACTAGAAGCTAAAATCAAATTTGAGTCAATATGGTTGTTTGAGGTGTTTCATAAACAAGTTGATCCAAGGGATTGTTGCCCTCGCATTGTAAAACAAATAGTTTTCCATTGAAGCAATAAATTTGATAAATTTATTCAAATAAATAAAATCAGATCAAATGCCTTTTAGCCTAAAAATAAGACTTAGATTTGGAGTATTATAGATAGCGTGTTTAACATGCACGTATTTATACAATTTATATCATTGATATTTTTACATAGTTTAAAATTGTTATTTAAAATAATAACAAAATGTCAGAATAATTATTTTATAAAGAATCAGAACTAAAACTATCGTACATTTTTAATGTATTTCTATATTTATATTTCTCATTTATTTTCTCATTTATTTTCTCATGGATTTTCATATCAGTCATTTTATAATCAGGTATTTTGAATATTAAAGTGAAATTCGAAAGATGTTCGCAGAAAATCTGGTAAGATACGCGATAACATCAATCGGTTTCAGAACTCTAATAAATTTATCTCTGGGTTGCAGAAATACAAAAAATAAATATTAATTCATGAACCGGTTAAAATGTTAATAAATCAAGTGACATTCCTCATTCCATTGTAAAAAGCGACAAAAACGCGGAAAGAAATTTGAGGACGAAATAAGCAGTTTACAAATTCTGGTATTATTTCAGATATCACTTGAAACGCGCATGATTCCCTTTATTTCTCTTTCTTGTGTCGATGTGGATCTTTGGATTAACAACATATAATTAGTTAATAACGCAAAAGACACTATTCTTATTTAGTCAGTCACGATTTTAGTACATTGTGCAAAATAAGTTCAAGACAATCAATTCTAAGAGCTCTTACCTCCGCCACAAGTTTCAGAGCATTCAGTGAATCCAGATATCCTCCATGAATAACCCGTGTTTGCACCGGCGAAATTGCTGCCGGATTTGCTACTATCCAGTTCTCCTGGTAACTGAGCACCGGTATGTTGGTAAATTTTTTGTCCAGATGGATTCAACGGATTCGAACCAAGTGATAGCTGCGATGTGTCTCGGTCGGGTTGCAGATGTCGATTTCCGTTTTCTACTCGAATCGGTTGCTGCCTTTCTTTAATTCTATCGGAAGAGAAACGAGAGTTGGCAATAATAATGGTTGGCGATGGCTCTCCAAGAATGACAGATGAACCATGTCTAACTGGCTGGCTTTGTTCTGTCGATGAAGTCGGCCATTCGGATGAGATTCTTCGGTTTGGAATCCGGTGCGATCTGTAGTAAAGTGATGTGGCGCTTGGTTGGTAGTGATTCCCATTTCCGTAATTGTTTCGATTCTTATGACGATTGTTTCGACGTTGGTTTTTCCGGTCAAAAGACGGAGTATTTCTTTCCATGCTTCTGATGGTTGGGGAAATGTAACTTTTTCTCACGTTTCTAGTAGCTTGCGTGCGCCGAGGTGAGGCGTGAGTTGGCTCGGAATCGCTTTGGTGATGCTCACTGCGATGTGGTGTCATGAAACTTTCATTATATTGAAACCTTCGTTTCTTTGAACCATGTCTCATGTGACTATTGCGGTGAGGTACTGCAGCTGAACTTGACTGATCGTGTGAATGCTGTCTCTCGTGAGGCCTGCGATGATGATGTTTTTGGTTGTCATTAGATTGGTGATGAGGCCGATGGTGGTGAGTTTTGCCAGAAGGTTCACCGATAATATCGTACACGTAATTTTGGCCACCATTCATATCTAATGGAGTACTGAATTGATACGTGAAACGGGATGAATCTCTGTAAAATAATAACTGGAAGAGAAGAAAAGAAAATGAAAGGGTGGCTGTTAGAGTGTAAAGATCAGTAAATATAGCTGAAATATTTTGAAAGTTTGAGCATATTAACAATCAAGACTACATTAGAAATTGATGTTTGATTTGATTCTAAAGAGAGTTAACTGTAAATGTTTGGAATTTATCATTAATCAATTAAGTCAAGACAACCAATTCTAAAACCGTATCATTGGAAAACCTAGAAACACGTAGGCACAAACTTTGACATTGGCTAATTAACACATGCTAATTTACATGTAGATACATAGATATATATTGACAGTACAATTCTAAATGACTGCTAAATCAAAACTTAAAAATTGTTCCATTTTTGTCTTCTACAAATTTTTGTCAGTTTCAAAAGAATCACTCTCTTGTTGCCTTATTGGTAGGTATGATATATCCTTTGACTCAATATTTGAATGTTTAAGTAGCGTAAGAATCCGAGCGAAGAAAGAGGTGTGAGTCAAGATCAAATTATGGACGAGAGTGTTCATTTTGTGTTAAATGGGAAAGCATGATATACTTCTTTTCTCTCCATGAATAAAATAACAGATCACACGAGGCGATTTAGCTTCGGTTAGTAATCAGTCTAAGAAAAGAATAGCTATGAATTCAAAAATCCCTACCCTACTATCATACGCGTCGTGAAGTGCAAGATGAGATTCTCTTGCACTGGATTTTGGTCTAGCTGTTAACTACAATTAGTCCTCTACCAGTCATTATAAATCTACCTTGTGTTTGTGTCTAGATGTTGACTGTGTAGAGCTAGATATACACAATTAATCACTACTCTAAATCGAGTCACCTGAACGTTGTTCATTTTGAAGAAATATCATCTCTTGGGATACATAGTGAACGAGTATATTTAATATTTGTAAAGCCAACAACGAACGAGAATGAACTCAGATGGAAAACTGGAGTTGAACCTAATAAGCCTATCTTTTACATCTGTTGTCAAACGAATGATGGTTTCTGTGTTATAATGTTGTATTCGAGCACTGAATTCGATTAATTTAGAAAAACGGGTTTTAGAGTTTTAAATTTATATCATCTGAAAAATACATCCCTCATGAATAAATTGAATCATCTCGAAAGATTTTATTAAATCAACATAATATATTAATATATATTACATGAAACCTGCACACAAACTTCAGTAAAACTGAAAAATAATAGAAATTATAAACAAAAGGTAAATTATTGCGAAAAAATCTTTCTAGTAAATTCTTTTGTTATTTAATGACTATGTTGCCTTCTCGTAATAAATTTGTTTTCATGATCAAACGGGTTTTTCTGATTACCGTTCACAACTCATAAACGAGTCAGAGATAGACGCTAGCAAACTAGGCATTAATTTAAAGTACATGTTGATTTACTAATTAGCATGTAGATAAAATAGATAACATTTTACAATATCAGTCAATTATTTTCTTCTTGTCTTTTTTCTACATTTTTAAATCATTTTTCTAACTCATCGATTAAATGATATTAAAATATGATATACATTGATGGAATATTTAAGTAATCATTTTAAGAAAAGCAAAATTATGTTAAAATTTAAGATAAAAGACTTGCAATATCAATGATAGATAAAATTATATCACAATGCATAATATTTCATTGAGTGTCGATCAAGAACAATCCCTCTACCGCAAACAGTATTATACTCACAAGGAATAACAAGAAAATGTCATAGAGTATTGTCCGTAAATGAATATACACCTATCTTTTTTATAGTAATTTGATATCGTCAATGCTTACAACTGCCAGAGTAGCATTGCATATTATAAATGTAATTTGTATTTCTTAACGCTTTTTTTAAATAAATTTATATTTTTCTGTTTGAATTAAATCCCATGTTTGTCCCTTTCTTCAAGTAAAATATAACCGCTTTCTTTTTTCTTGTTTTGCCATTTGGCAATTTTTGATCTACTTGATATACTTTTCTTTTAATATTTTTATTGTAAAATAATTACTGCTGTATTTTAATTTAGATGGAAAAATATTACCTGTACATGTATATCATCATTGATTGGTCCAACAATGAAAACACACTGCGCAGGGCACGAAATATTCGTTCGGCGTTGATAATCCATAACTGTTCCGAGGACATATTTGTGGCCATAATGGGACAGACGCCAGTGACTATTCAAGATACTGTAACCTGACTTTGTCTTCATTGCTGCAGAAACGTAAAAGAAATATAGGTTAACATTTAATCCAGCAAATTAAAACTGTCTAAATTACGAAAAGCACGTGCGCAACACACACACACAACGCAGATACACACAATCTCTCTTAAACACACACACACGCACATCTCTCTCTCTCTCTCTCTCTCTCTCTCTCTCTATATATATATATATATATATATATATATATATATATATATATATATACAAATACACTACCAGTCGAAAATATTCGGCCACCCTCAAAAATTTTTATTTCTCATCTAAAAAGTGTTATTTTTAATGAAACAAGTTAGGCAGCACTAAGGTTTTATTTATTATACTAAATATAAGTCTTCTTCGGTAACTTAGTATAACCAGATATCTTTTGAAAAATTGATTTGAAGGCGTTTTTCTTCTTTAGTACTGACCATATATAAAACGTTTTCCAAAAGTTATATTACATTAGGTTGGTGCAAAAATAATGACGTAATAATGTCGTTTTTTGACGTATTTCTTTACGTCAAAAAACGACATTATTACGTCATTATTTTTGCACCAACCTAATACTACCACTTGAACTCACATTAGACTATATTATGTTGAATTGCTGCTTGCTAGACACTACTTGTTTTACCTATGCTGCCAATGTATCTTGACCAGTAGCGAAATCTGTTATTCTTATTTTGTTTAAATTAAAAACTATATTTTGCAACTTTCTTCCGGTTCAAAACCTTTTTCTCAACAAAATGCCCAAAACACGTAAACTTAGACTTGAACAAAGACAAGTGATTATTACTTTTAGAAAAGAAGGATATTCACGCAGAGAAATTAAAAAAAAATACCAGAACTACAGTGGATTATACTGTTAGGAGACACGAGGAAACGGGAAGAAATAAGACCAAAAGTGGGGCCGGTAGACCAAAAGCAACAAGAGCAGAGGACAATTTCATCAAAATCACCAGTTTGCGTGAAAAAAGTCTGACTGCTCCAAAAACCACTGCACAACTGAACTTATGTCGTAAAAAATATGTCAACATCCATTGTGAGAAGAAAGACTCTGTGAAGCTGGCTTATATGGAAGAATTGCTGTCAAGAAACCACTGTTGAGGAATCAAAACAATGTCAAAAGGCTCCAGTGGGCGACGGCGCATGAAGATTGGACAATAAAACAGTGGAGTAAAGTCCTTTGGACTGACGAGTCAAAGTTCGAAATCTTTGGGTCAAATAGGAGGGACTATGTGCGGCGAAGAGTTGGTGATAGAGCTGCAACCCCCTGTATCACTCCAACCTTAAAAGCATGTAGCACGCTATGTTATGGTGTGGGACGCTTTTGCCAATTGCAAAGTTGGGGTTTTTCACCAGGTGAAGAGCAAATTGAATCAAACTGGCTATCACCGCATACTGCAACATTACGCGGTTCCATCTGGAATGCGGATTGTGGTCAAGGATTTGTACTCATGCAAATAATGACCCAAATTACACTAGTAAACTCTGCTAGGGGTACATTAAAAGCAAATAGAAACAGTACGTCCTTCAATTTATGTCTTGACTAGCGCAATCAGCGTGCTTAAATCCCATTGAACTGGTGTGGGATAAAAGTCAGAGCTAAACAACTCACAAGTGCGACTCACCTTTGGCAATCTTGCAGGAAAGCTGGGCAGAACTATCTTCAGTCTACCTCCAGTCTTTGCTGGAAAGATTGTCGAGAATCTGTGAAGCAGTGATGGCGGCCAAAGGGAGTCATTTTGATGAATCAAAAGTTTAATAAGTTTTTTGTGTTTTTAGTTTAATTTGTATTTAATGTGGCTCATAGAACGAATAGCAAACATATATAAGTCTTTGATGCATTTATATCTTAATATAGTGACCCTTATTCTCAATAACAATCAGCAATTTATTATTAACTGATTTTGGTAAATGTTTACGACAGGAAGTTTAATTTCCGACATGGTGGTTTGAATTGCTTCCCATAGGTCAACTTTACTGTCATGTTTCCAAACTTCATTTCATCTTCACAATTGACCATAGATTTTCGATCAGATTCTGCCATCTCCTTGCAGCATTTTTTTAGCCAGAGATACATCTGTATCGGATAAAATTCACCGCCTGACCCATCCATCATTTTCATTGAGTGTCAAACGAGATGCGTCCATGAAAATTACTTTAGAAAAGTAAATTTCATGTATTTCGTGACCCAATTTTCACGTTTTTAAATATTTACTTTGCCTAGGAGGTTTCTTGACAGATCCCAAATTTGTGAAGCATTTTACACCTTTTGTCCACTTGACCCTCTGAATTCCAGCATGTTCAAAGATATGAATACTGGACAGAAGTGGTAGCTTCAGCATAACTCGCTTTAATTTACGTTCCTCTCTCGAGGATACAAGTTTTAAACCCACCTTCTTTTTTGTCCTAGCTCCCAACTTAGTTATATTTTCAACAGAATTCTTCATCGTTCGATGATCTCTCTGAAATTCCTTTGATATTTTCACGGTAGCCATTCTCTCATTCAATAATTTTGTTATTTTCTGTTTTCTAGCATTTGTTAGCATTACTGATGTTTCAATATATATTATGGGAAAATAGAGTTTACTATATTTCAGAAGCCTTAAACTAATATTAGTTTAATTTGCGTAATAACTTCAGACTACATTTTTTACAATAAAGCCAATAATTTTAATAAAACACGTTGAAGCCACCTAACAAATTGACACAAGCTTTGAATTGACGTCTAAATTAATCGTTTAAAATTTGCAAATGCAAATTATTGGGATTTATATTGGTTGCATAACTTCAGATGGACTGTATATTCTTCAAAAGGGTAATTGAAACCTATGAGACTGTGATGTTTTCTTTATGGTAAGGTTTAAAGATTTTATCATTAAGGTTAAGGGTGTTGTCTAGGTAATTAACTATTTTAAGGTTAGAAGATATTTCAATCTTAAACCCTGGTAATTTAAACGCCCTAATGATTTTCTTTTGTAACTTCACCGTTAGCGGACCATTATTACTGGGGATGAAGATGAGTCCATCATCTCTATATAGGCCCACTAATTCTGGATCTACGATTCTATAAAGTATATGTAAAATCTAAAAACATACTAAATCAGCAACCTGGACTGAATCATATACTCCCATAGGGACATCAAAATCGTCATTAAGGCACTAAGTCCAGGTGGAATTATTAAGTGTTAACAGTGATTTCCTAGCACTTAAGATGATATTAGTTTAATCATCCGTTATTTCCATATAGTCTTTTGTAAAGTTAGTACTATTAACTAAGATATCTCTGGAGATAGAGGAATAAAAATCTATTACATCAAACTTAATAAGTGTCACTCTCTCCTTATTACTCATATTGTCGAACCATTCGATAGTATCTCACGAATCCTTCCAAAGATCAGCACAGGTTGTAATTAGTAGTTTATCGATTATTGTTTTGATTATATTTTTGAGATTAGACCTAGTTGATAAAAAATATAATATAAAAATATAAAAAAGTATTTGTTAAACTCCATACATTAGAATAATTAGAATAAAAAACAAAAGTATTTGTCTCATTTAATGAATGCATTAGCTTTTCGAATTTGCTTATTTAACCAATTCTAAAACTAAGTTTGTATGCATTATAAGGACATTTCCCAAGAAATCTAAGGCAAAATATATTTATGAGTACTGAAGTAAGTAATAAATTCATAGTGATGAAATCAAAGCCCTGACCACTTAGAAATTAAGGGTTAACCAAGTAAGCTAGGATAAGTTTTATCTTGTTATGAACAAGTTCTTTGTAACTACCATCTTTACATCTTGCTATTCGCATTTTTAGATAATATACAATATGTGTTAACTTGAAGAATAAACGAATCTATCAATCTATCTATTGATAGTTGCATTAGAGAATCATAATTATTTATTTATAGAGAATTACCTAAATATATGTTTGTGTGCGTGCATGCTTATTAATAATCAATTAACCCTTCTGTGCATATATAAAAGAGTAAAAATAGGTGTATACATGGTAATTATAAAAGACAATTTGGAAAATTCACAGAGAACCAAATTTGATTATCATATTTAAACGTAAACTTTCTGGAAATTCGATGAAAAGCATGAGGCTTATATGGACGTTCTAAGGTGACATTATACATCAACAGATGCCCGATACCGTTTTTAACATTGAACAAATAACGTGTACCCCACTGCAAATGCTATGAACGAAGCTTTATTGTCGCATATCAAGGACTTGCTTATTTAGTTTCTTATATATGTGCTGATAGCAAAAGAATTTCGCGCTTTGAGCATTCTGATTTTATCAGCTTCCGCACAAGAAGCCATTTTTAACATCAAATAAAACGATATAAATTCAAGAATTGACTGAGCTGCCGACTGTGGTTCGATAGCAAGCACATTTTATAGTCCTGTGTTAGACTAAGCTCAGCTTAGTATACTTATATACAAGAAATTACTACGTCTCATAGGATAACCTTATCATAAATAACACACAACAGCAGAAGAAGATAAAGTGTTTATCAAAGTTTTCTGGGAATTGGTTTACTTAAACAGGCATAAAAAAATGGCTGATAAATATTATAATTACTTTACATGTAATTTCTTTTGTTATTTCTATCATGGATTTCTATCACCTTCTGTCAGTTTATGTTTAAACAAACCGACCAATAAAGATAAAGTGAACAAGAATTAACAGTTGACAGTTGTATTCTTCAAAGGTATTTTTGAAGGAGGGATAAAGTTTAGATTATTTTAATGTTTGTAAAAATGACATTTTGAAACTAAAATATGTGGCTATTAAATTTTTATCTCATCACTTTTAAGTATAAATTTGATTGCAATAGATTTATAATTAATAGCTGCTTTTATATTTTTAACATGACCGCAAAGATTCAACTACAATTCAAATTCTATTTTGCCTTTTTGCGATAATAATATACTGCATCGAAAATTTTAAAAAAGAATCTGTTAAAAATCGCGGTAAAAAATACCGAAAATTTCTCAATGAAAGTGTGCTTCATTGTGTAAGCCCGCATACATAAACACGCGACGGCTAAACAGTAACCTCATACGACCAGAAATCAGTCAGTTGTTCGGCTTTTCAACTGTAAAACACGTACAGTAGTTTAGGCAAGTCAGCAAGTCCAGCTGGCTTAAGTTAAGCTTAATTCCTATTCAATTTACACTGCTTCCTCGCAAGCGAGGATCAGGCATATATGTGATCTCCCTAGACTCGTTATAAGCTTCACGGGAGGAACAATTATTATGGAGCCACTGAAAGGGTCGTAAGCTCAGTTACTTGAATAAAGTAATGAAAGGAAAGAGAGAAAAAGATACTATGAAAGAAAGAGATATAGACAGAATAAAGGTGGAAAAGAAAATAATTTAGAGAACTCAAACTACGTGTGTGACTCGGAGACAAGAAGAATGGTGTTTGAAAAAGAAGTGATTGGAGTAACAGAGATGAGGAGGAGTAAATAAGCAAGAAAAAGAGAGTTTGGAAGGCACACACATACACACACACACATACAGAAAGAAAGTGAAAGTGTAGCGGAAGAGAGGAAGACTATAAGATTAATATCTTTAAATACAAATTGATGAAAAAACCTTTAAGCAAAAGCCTAAAAGAAATAAAATAATTAAGATTATTGAGAAAGGTTTAAATTCTTAAGTCAGACGAACTTTCTATATTAGATAAAAAATATAAAGAATATTAAGTATCAATAAAAAATCAAATAAAGTTTTAGAATGTTTTTCTGTTTTCGTTTAAATAAAAATCTTAGTCGTTTTCAATACATCTTTGCTGACTATGAGAAGAAAGAAATTATGAAGACTTTTTTATCAACCACTTGAAAAAGATTTTCAACAAGCACGTACACAGATACATACACAAACCTCAGTGAGTGTGTATGTGCGAATTATCTGTATGTATGTTGATTTACCTCTGTATAATGTTTATATACAATTTGAATATACACACAAAGCTATATATTTTTCATTATACTAAGATGGATCTAGTTCCTTAACTCGGTAATTAATACTAGATCTTTTATAAACCTATAATTTATACGAGAAGTTTATAAACCTATAATTAATATCGGATGTTTTAGAAATCTATAATTAACACTAGATTTTTATTTTTGTAGTTAACACCAGATTTGACAGTAGGTATAGAAAGGTTAAACATTCTTTTTTAATCGTTATTTCTATATATAAAAGAGAGGATGTCTATGTGTCGGTCTGTCTGTATGATACCTTTTCACTCGAGATTTATCAAACGATTTTGACCAAACTTGGCATATACATTATACAATATAAGAGATAGGATTTTAACGTAAAAAATCGATAATTTAAAAAAAAATCAATAATCGGTAAAGCTGATCAAATATCGATAAATTCAACTTTTTTCCTCCGATTTCATTCAAATTAGGTTTGTAGCTTACTTACATTATGGTGAGCTCAAAGATACCTCTTTTTTATTTCTACGCTACTGCGTTTAGTGAAAAACCACGAAAAACGAAAAATCGATTTCAACAAATGTTAAATTAAAAAAACTCCTCCAATTTTCAAGCAATATAATACAAACTTCACTCAGTTGTAGCCAACAATAAGTTGATTGTTTAACAGTCATTTTTCTTGATAATTGTATCCACCCATATAATGAAAACCCGCATAAATTGCGATAAATGGCGATTTTTATTGGTTTCTTATTTTTTGTTGATCAACCAATTTTAATCAAACATAACACCTGCTTTATAAATGTATCCTCTTTATATCCCTGGTAGCATATTGACAAATTGAATTTCAAAAACTCCAAAATGATTGTGGTCTTAAGAGGGTCTTCATGTTGCCTGTTTTACCCCTCCATATCCTCGGGTAACTTCGATTGAATAAATACATACTACTTCTGTTATATCAGTAACTGCATTAATTCAAAATGTTTTTCAATGAAAGTACTTATTGAAAGTAGTTATTGAAGAATATAGACTCTGTTACATCTAAAAATGATGCTGTTCCATTCTAACTGAACACTTTTTCTGATCGATCAGCTGGTTATGGTTGCTATATATTTATAAAACAGAAGATTTGTGTTTCTGTATATGTGCGTATGCTATTTATGTACATTCACATTTCGTGACCGATTTCCATGAAATTGTACACACATGTTGCAAATTTACTATGCTATGTCAAGACCAACTTTTCAATCTCCAGACCCCAGGATTGACAGAAAAATCAATAAAACTGAAGGTGGGTACGGCATTTTGCAAAAACCCAGACACGCGAACAAAATTTTTATTGGATGAGCTGATGTTCTTTACATTTAATTCAAAACATAGTTCATGTTACTAGATTTATGAAATGTGCTTGATAATTTTCTTGCGACATTGGCTTCACACGAAAAAAATGCAAAAACTCGGCGTTTTTATACTACTGAAAATAAAAACTTAAATAACTTCTTCATGGTTTATCCGATTTTTTTCAAACATGTCGCAGAAAACTTCATCAGGCAAGCAATAAGATTTTAGTCCTGCTCGCTTCCATGCATATAAAAAAACAGGTAAAAACTGTTCAAAAAGCCCGTTTTTTTTTCGGCATAACACCCTGGTTTTTCCTTCAATGTTTTCCAAATTTGCCATGTAAATTACATATGACACAAAATTGTCTTGCGTGAATGCTTGGTTTAGATTATTTCATTTAAGTGAACGAAATTTGCGACAAACAAGGTCCCAAGTCGGTTTTTGCTATTTAATCAATTGATTCTTCATATGATTCCATCCTAAATTTGCATTCGAAAAGCCTTTGATGCAAAGATTGTTTAAGAAGGATTATTGAAGCGTTAATAGGGATTAAAAATTCCCGAAGAACCTCATATTAGTCCCAGCTTTACAATAAACGTGCGAAGAAGGAGGAGGAGGTCATGCGTTTGCACTTGCAGTTAAATCAAGCTCTGACGGGTTTTTGTTTGACTATTAGATTTGTGAATAATGCCATGCTATTTGAAAGTGATTAAGGCCATAGGAAGTTTACTGAATATCTAAAACATTGAAACAATTTAACCCGAACAACGACCATACAAAAAGGTTTTATCGATGGAATTCCTTTATTATGAACAATCAAAAACTTGTGAAGGACATATCGTAAAAAATATGAGGTGAGGGGTAGTAGCTTAGTATACCAACGGATGATGCATGCAAGCGGAGACGCAGGCAGACATTTCTAGACAGGAGGGTGCGGTTATGCAATTACAGCCATGTACACTCGGGCAACGCCGGGTACCTCGGCTAGTCTCTTAAACTAAATAGTTTTCAGCTCATTTTTTGCTTTGACTTCACCGACCAAGGAATGATTACTAGTAAGAATGTTTCTCGGCAGGTTTTTATGTGTTTTGTCTTGTATGTATGTGTATTTTACATGATTCTTAAATGGTTAATGTTTCTGAAGTTTTGATATAAAATATTTGTACTATTATATAGAGTATTCGGACCAATGCAACATTTTTAACACATCGTTTCAACTGAGAGAGTTTTCAGTCTTTTTACATTTTTTTTACTCTTTAGAGTTTAAGAAAAAGTAGCAAGCGAAAGCTTTTTTAAATTCTACCAAGTTAGCTTCCAGATTTGACTAACATCGTAATCGAATAGTGGGCTGATTTTGCTCATATTCATTTTTTTCTTTCACTATTGGCCAAGGTGAAGGAGAAGTTTACTTTAAAATTCTTCAAGAATTAAAAATATGTCGTTTAGGACTGTAACTCAGTGAAAACGTACAATTAAACTTTTCCCTCTTTTGACAGATGGTTAGCAACTAAATCGGGTTCCCCGCCTCTCTCTGAAGGGTGCGAGGAGGAAGGTTAGCAACCCGATGCAATGAAAAAATAAGATCTATCAAAGGGCGGAAAAACTCTTAATGTTCCAACGGCCAGTTAACTACAGATGCTGTTTCGATAAAATCATTTTGGAGAATGTAGTAGAAAAACACTCCACTATCAACCCCAATAAAATTCATAGTAATGCGCAAATAAAATATAGATAACAACATCTTGAAGGAGATCAAATTCATTGGTTCTAACCCCTCACTTGACAAGGACAAACATGCGAAAAAATGTGTCACAGGACTGTGCTCCAGCGACTATCTGCGGTAGACATAAACCCGTAGTTAGGACTTGGAATATAAGGACATTCCATCAATATGGGAAATTGGAAAATAGTAATAAGGAAATGAACAGGTTAAACATCATCATTATGGAGCATATGAAATTAGATTGGAAAATAATGGAGATTTCAGAAACGACTGACACATACGTAGGTGGAGAGAAAAATGAAAGAGGAACAGGACTGATACTAAACCAAAACATGATGAAATCTGTTCTGGGATACTGTCAACTGTCTAAAGCAATTCTTCTAGTTAAACCGAAAGGGAAGAGGTTTAATATATCCATTACTGTAGTATCCGCAACAAAGGTTTAAAACACGAAATACGCAATGTCTAATAATACATTGGATGACACCAAAACTCAATACAAATTGTAGAAAATTATCATCATCACAGAAAACTTAAATATTAAAGTAAGAAAGGAAAGAGATGATGAAATATTCGAAAAGAAAATTTTGGGCAAACATGGTCTAGGATCCCGTGATGAGTGTAGAGAGAAACGTATCCAATGATACACAGCAAATAAGCGAATAATAACCAACATTTCGTTTCAAGAGCACCCAAAATACACGTGCAAAAGTATGAAAAAGTTCTGGCTAGATACGAAGAACAAAACAGACTACACAGCAATCAATAAAGATAAAGAGAATTACGGAAATTGAAAAAATCCAAATGAAGGCGTAAACTCGAATACGCCAGACTTCAGGACGACTCTTACAAAGATTATATGTTGAGAGGACTTTTATTGAATATTAAACATAATCATTAGAAAAAATTCAGGCAAGCAAAAGATGAATGCCCCCACCAAAAAAAAAAGGAGTGCAGGAACAGAAATAAGGAGCCTCATAGATACGGCAGGTACACATAAATGAATAAAAGAAATAACAGGATAATAGCCACTATTTACATTAATCAGACTATTGTCCTCATCTTTGTTGCCATATCTATTACAACGTTTCGGCTGTTGTAAGCTACGGCCTTCTTCAGGTGGTTGGAATGTCGAACTGAACCTTTTATTTCATTCACTGGGGTAAACTATTCTAGTTCCACGTACCATGTCTAATGGATGTCGGTTATCAGTTAGCTCCTGTTAATTCCTCCACTCGAAGTTCTCCACTGCCTTAACCAGGTATTGAACTCACAACTCTTAGGATCCTGTCACTGGATCTAACCAACGCTTTTATCGGCCGAAACGTTGATAAATATGGTAACAAAGATGAGGACAGTTGTTCGAATAATGTAAATAGTCTACATAATACCACATCTCAGAAATATAGACAGATACTTCAACAGAATGCATAAAATCTTAAGAGTGAACGCATACGATGGCGAAAGAAAAATAATTCAAAGATGGAATGAATAATACATCTGCAAACTCTTCCACGACAACAGAAACGAATCTACACTACATATAAAACATGGAAGGACTTGAAATATTAATGTCTGGGGTAAGAACGACACTGACCAAGATAAAGAGTAAGAAAGTAACAGGACCAGCTGGGATTGGAAAGAGATACCACTGGCCTTAGACAATTTGCAAGATCAATGAGTAGCTATGTGCAAATGAAAGCTCTCATAGGGCAATCAGTTTAATGAGACACTTAATTAAACTTACCATCTAGATTATGATGCATAGAGCCTCATAGATGCGATAGGTATACATAAAAGAATAAAATGAATAACAGGATAAAAGCTGTTTTCCTCAACAAAATGCATGAACCTTTAAGACTGAACGCATATAAGAGAAAGAAATGGAATGAATACATAAGTGAAATCTTCCAGAAATAAACTTACAATACATTAAAAAATCAAAATATGGAAGGTCCTGGAATATTAAAATCTTAGGTATGATCGTCACTGAAAAAGATAAAGAGAAACAAAGTAAAAGGACCAGATTGGAAATAGAGATACCGTCAGTCCTATAATAAATGAGATTACGGAAAAAATAAATGAAATATACAGCAGTAGCGACATAACAGAAGGACTTAGTAGATCCAAATTCAAAGTGCTGACTAAGAAGCTAGGTGCAAATGAATCCGACCATCACTGAACAATCAGTTTATATAGCAATAATTTCCCAATAGTAGTGTAAGCTTGCGGCGACAGATATGTCTTACTATAGAATAATGCTGAGAATACCATGGAATGAGCATACAAGCAACGAGGAGGTTTTAAGGAAAATGAGAAAAAAAAACACTTAGGATCAGAAATTGAAAATTCTGGAAGACATAATGAGGAAAGAGGGCTTGGATAACTTGGCACACACATAAAATGCTAAAGGCCGAACAGACAAAGGGAAACTGCAAGTAACCGACCTAAAGTATTTGTGTAAACGAATTGCAGATGAGGAAGTAGGAAGGACAACAAAATGACAAACATAACTGAACTACAAGGATATGAGGTTGTGGAGGGCTATTATCACCCACGTTTTGAAGGGACACGGCACATAGAAGAACCAATCAAATGTAAACAGCAAGAAAAATCAATATTATACAATTTTTGCTATCAACCTATTCTTTCGTTCCTCAACACTGATAACCTCCTACTCACCATTCTGACCTTTTGTTCAAGATATGCTTAGTAAATATAAAATAAATTCATTCATTAGCAGTGAAAATTAGAATATAGTGTCATCTACAGAGAATTGAGTTTTGTTTATTTTCATTTTTGTTTTTTTCGAATTTGGACGGAATTATGTCATGGATAGAAATATTCGTCGCTGGGAGCCCAACATGCCGTTATATTGATCTGACTCTGTCCCCACTCTCTCTCTCTCTCTCTCACACACACACACACACATACACGGATATAATTAAACTATCTAGATTATTCGAGTACTCATTTCAGCAGACACAGAATGAAACATTTTGTTAATTAGCTTTTTGGAATGTGTTACCGAAAAATCATTTGCGTGTATATATATATATATATATATATATATATATATATATATATGAATGGCTGAATGCGAGTGTGTATGTGTGTGTATGCGTGCATGTGTGTGCGCATGTATGTGTGTGAGTGCGTGAGTTCATCTGGTGAATAAAGTGACAAACTAAAAGAGGGGAAAAGGGAATGACACATAGCAACGAAAGCAAGAAAGAAAAAATTGATTGAGAATAATATACGTTCATCATACATGTTTATATATATATATGTGTGTGTGTGTGTTTGTATATTTGTGTGCGTGCGTGTGTGTATTTGTATTTGAACATATTTATTTGTGTACTGAATATAAGTTTAACATGAGTGTCATTGACATATTTGAATAAATATAAACACATGTAAATTTGTAACAGAATAAAAGAAATGAAAGAATAAATATTTAATATAATTTTTGTGGAGTTTTTTAAAAAATTTTTTACAAAAATCTCCACTTCAACTCTTTGAATTAGCAAAGTCTAAAATAGTGCGTGTGCCTATTACCCTCCACTTTTAACATAAAGAGAGACAGAGAGAGAGACAGAGAGACAGAGTAGAAAGGGCAGAAGCAGATTGACAAAGACACTTTAGTAGTTTGATGGATTTCAGTCTTCTTCATTGTAGTGTGTCCCTTTAGGACATCGGCGATAATGGCTCTCCACAACTTCTATACTTTGTAATTCTAAGCAATGAGTTATGGCATACATTTACATCAGATCGTTTGGAAGATTATGTCCTATGATGGCATCTTTTGCTTTTCTAATGCGACCTCGGTGAAAAGGCCACTCCTTGTCTTATGATCTTTTCTACGTTTGTGTGCTTTACTCAATTCATTTTCTATCCGGATGGAGGCGGCTTTTTCCCACAGTAAAGCTTCTGGATTATTCTAATATCTTTCACAAATGTTTTCATAGAATTTTATATACATTCTTGTATTGAACTTTATCAAATGCTGTTGTGTAGTCTATGAATAATAAGTATATGCCCATTGCATTCGTAGTGATCGCTCTATTAGCATTCTGATAATAAAGATCGTACTGTCTTCCATTGTCTTCAACGAAGTCACACAATTCTTGTATTATTTACAACATAATTCCGCTACATCTACTATGTACCATAACCTAGTTGGTAAGCTTAGTTAAGTGTCTTATTAAGCTAATTGTCCGAGGATCTCGCATTTGCATCTAGCTTCTTAGGCAGCGCTATAAAGTTGAATCCATTAATGTGTTGCGGCATGTCACCAATCTCGTATATTTCCTTTATTGTTTCCGTAATCTCATTGATCCTAAAATTGTCTAAGGCCAATGGTATCTCTTTTTCCAATCCCATCTAATCCTGTTACTTTCTTACTCTTTATCTTGATCACTGCCGATCTTACCCCAGACATTAATATTTCAAGTCCTTCTATGTTTTATATGTAGTGTAGATTCGTTTCTGTTGTCGTAGGAGAGTTTGCAGATGTATTATTCATTCCATCTTTGAAGTATTTTTCTTTCGCCATCATATGCGCTCACTTAAGTTTTATGCATTCTGTTGAAGAATACGGCTTTCATCCTTCTTTTTTCGTTTATGTGTACCTGACATATCTATGAGGCTCATTATTTCTGTTCCTGCACACCTTTTGGGGGCCATTCATCTTTTGCTTGCCTGTATTTGTTTTTAATATTTATGTTTAATGATTTTAGCATCGTTTGCTATTACTTTACCATTTCGAGAATTTCATGTCATCCATTTCTTTCTTGACTCTCTTTCCTTAGGATGATTTCGTTCACCGATCTCATTACAGCTTTCCTTAATGGGTTCCATGCTGAATTCCTGGTCGCATATAAGTTAGTGTGTTTGATTTTTAGCTTTGTCAGCATATACTTTTTGTAAGCGTCGTCCTGGTGTCTGTTGTATTCTTGTTTAGGCGTGGTTTTTGATTTATTAAATTTCCATAATTTCTCTATTATTGATTGTGATGTAGACTGTCTTGTGCTTTGTGTCACCTCTTGGTCTTTTCCATGTGCACATGTTCCTTCGGTGACCTTGAAACGAGATATTAGCTTTATTTCGTTGTTTGATGTGCACCATTGGATTCATTTTTCTCCACACACGTCACGAGGTACTATTACGTATTTACTGAATATTTCACCATCCATTCCGTTCCTACTTCACCATTTAGGTTTTGGATAATGATAGTAATTTTCTGCGATTTGTACTGAGTCTTGGCATCATCCAATGTGCTTTAAAAAAGTTCTACTTTTGTGCTGTAAGCCGTTGGTATGGATACTAGAGTAATGGATATATTGAACGACTTCTCTTTCAGCTTAACTTGAATTACATACATACATACATACATACATACATACATACATATATATAAAGGTGCTGTATGGACAACTAACAAACTCCAAGTGTTCAGTTGGACGTCCACTCTTATGCTATAAAGACAAATTGAAAAACAACTTGAAACGTCAAAACTTTGATCTGGAAACCTGGAAAGCCTAAACATCAAACCGAAAGGAGTGTTGTAAGACATTTTCATTAAGTTAAAGGGTTTTGAAGACAGTAGACTGAAGTAGACTGTAATCAGCTCCATCAAGCTCTGAAGCAGAGACGCCATCAAAATCCTGCTTTAACAAATTTCATCTGTCAGTGTAGCTTTGTCGCTCGTAGCAAGGCAGGGCTAGTATCGCACTAAAGAAAGCGCAAATGAAATATGTCTTTCCTTTACCTGATTTTATCCACATTAGCCCTTTCTAGCATGCATAGGTGCAAAAAGAAAGACACCATCCAATGCTGACCCTCTTTTATCGTTCACCATATATATATATATATATATATATATATATATATATATATATATATATATATATATAGAGAGAGAGAGAGAGAGAGAGAGAGAGACGATTTCACCACTACTTTTATTGAAACACCACCTCTAGTTGATTGGCCGTTGATTCATTGACATTACTAATTGGTGATTAATATCGTTAGACAAACACTATAAGTCGCTTATGTTTTGCTAGAACACCGTAATAGAAAAAATGTGTAATACAGTTTTCAATTAATGTTGTAGTCAGATATTTGTTGTTCTTTTAGATCAGGAGTAAGCATACTGTAAAATCTATCTATCTATCTATCTATCTATCTATCTATCTATCTTACCGGTATTCATGTTAAAATTAAGCATCTGTTAATATATTTCATTTAGCCTAAGTTCATGTGAGTATGTTTGTATATGTTGAAAAATCTTATTTTTTTTCCGTATAGGCAGTTAATTAATTCTCACCCTCTTCCACTAACAGCTCTTTAGAGTCTGCAGAGATGGTTGGCCAAAAAACGCCAAGTCAGCCCAAAACGTCTCAAAAACAAAATCCCACTGATGATGGCATTAACTATGGCATCGTTGATAATTGGTACAAGTCTATAAATGAATCTTTACTTTTCTTTCTAATTCTTTTTACTGACAGGTGGTGACACTTACAATGAATAATGGAATGGGGCTTATTCTGTGTGACGACATTAAGTAGTGAAAATAGGTTTGTGAACTTTAGGAGTGAAATTAGGTGTACGATGTGCTGTACGGTGAAATATGAGTGATTAGCAATTTGTTGGTAGTCAAATTTTATAACGGTAATATACATTTGGATTATATAATTTTGGTACATTAATACATTAACTTTGAAATAATAGTTATTTACGTTAATGTAGTTAAACAAACATGATATCATATGTAAATTTAAAGCAATTTTTAGAACATCATCGACACTTAAGGACATGGTTCAAAATTGCATTTTATTTGTCAATAATAAATTGAAATTATTTATGATCTTTTCTATTAGAACTGAGGTACAGCGATGGACAAATAAAACAGTTTGTCATAAGGAACTAGGATGAAAATCGTGCAACTACATTAGTTTATTTAGTCATAGATGGCAATAATTTCCGAATGTAGAGTGCTGCTTACAGTGCCATTCAGATCTAAAACACATCATATGGTTATTTGGATCGACGGCGAGATGGAAAACCGACGAAAAGAAATATGGATAAGTACATTCAACAATTTTTAACGAGTAATAAGAAAATGACCAGAAATGACAGTTTGAAATGAGTGTGGTCACAATTAAATTTTGCATGAATTAATTTTATTTCATGGGATATGTATTCCGCAAAATGCCAAATTTTTTCAAAAAAAAAATTGGCTAGCATGCGTCCCCTTCATCAACGACAAGAGCTTGGAACAGTGGTCTAAAGTGATATGAACTGATAAATGGAAATTCAACATTTTTAATTTTGTTGATCGGTCGAAAAATGTTTGGGAAGGAGTATCAATCGACATACATTAAATTAACAGTTAAACATGAAAGTAAGAGTGTAATGATATAATATAGTATCATATATCTAGATACAGTGTAGTATTGAATTAAGGGAATTATAGATAGTAAAATAGATATATTTACCAACATAATACAATCATTAGCCCAAATCAGCTGGGCTAGTCACGGGTTTTCCAAAATAATCTGAAGTACATCACTGCACCAGTTAGAATCTACATTGAAGGTAATAACACTGAAATAGTGCAATGGTCAGTCTAATCGCTGGATCACAATCCTACTGAGAATTAATAGCTGGGAGATTGAAATTTATATTCAACACAAAAAATTAACAAACATAAATTAGCTATAAAATAATGTAATGAAATTTTGAAAAAAATAATTGGAAGGATTAAGTTATCAAATTGGCCAATGCATCGTAGATGTGATGCGACGTTAAAAAACTTTCGATTACTATATGAGTTATTCAAGTTCTTTCCTTTTATCTTTTTTATTTCTTCATGCGTTTGTTATTTCATAAAATTAATAGATAATTGGAATGTCCCTAAAGTACTTAAAGTTATTTTTGGCAAATTGATATTATATTATTTAGGCTGAATCAGTATCGTTAAAATAACTATCAATAAAAAGATTATATGTCTATGCACACACACACACATACACACAGAGAGAAACACACACAAACACATACACACAAACACACAGACACACACACAGACACACACATATATATATATATATATTTTAATAATAATAAATGTACATTTTATTTCTCACCTGTAGCACAACTCTGAGTTTCATACAAAATGCAATCGTCAGGTGCTGATTAAAAACTGACTGGCGGGCCAGTTTTCAATCAGCACGCAGAGTTGTGCTACCAGTGAGGAATGAAATTGATATTTATTATTAGTAGAAATTACAACTCTGTTATTATAAATCGAGCTCCATTTTATTCGCATCAGCACTCAATGTTCGATATTTTATATTCATATATATATATATATATATATATATGAATATAAAATATCGAACTATATATATATACATATATATATATATATATATATATATATATATATATATATAGAGAGAGAGAGAGAGAGAGAGGGGGAGGGAGAGAGAGAGAAAGAGATAGGGAGAAAATAAATAGGCCGGTTAATGAAATTTGAAGAATAAAAAACAAAAAAAATGATACCAATATTGTCAATAAAATTGATATTTATTATATATTAACCTTTTGACTGAACTGAAGCACGAAGAGATACATTTTAAAGTCGGGGATTTGGAACACGCCTATATTCTTTTTCAACGATGCGAAGAATAAGCAAAGAAGTGGAACTTGCTCTTTTAAGGAATGTTGCTGGTTAGATGTCTCCCCGTGGAAGTTGTACTCTCTGAGTAAATCCAAGTATTTGTTTAATCTCTCAATGTTTGAATTTATTTTGAATATAAATTTCAACTTCGCTCTACGTCTCGCCTCTCGGCTGTTGAACGAAGACGCCAAAAGCTTGCATCCGATGTCACTTGCGTTGTGATGTGGCTTTTTGTTCATCTGAACGTGCAGCTTAGTTCAAATGATTTCAGTTAAATTGAAATTCTTTTTCTATACAGAAATGACAAATGATATACTTACCAAGATAGTTTCTACTACTTTCCAGTTCGGTTATATTGATGTTAAAAGCACCTTTTGGAACCGTCATTATTCGGTTGTAGCCATATTTCATTAGACTTGCATCCACCGTAAAGTTGGATCGAACAACACGGCATGATTTCTCTTGTCCATTACAAACACCACATAAGTCAATCTTGGCTGTTGATCCGATAATGTCATCACAGCCGACTTTCTAATAACAGAAAACAATAACAAGTCATTTAATAAAAATCGACGAAATGTATTAATTGGAATATGTGATTTTTGCAAAAAAGCAAACATTATATGATATGATAGAGCTTGATAGGCATCTTCAGTATAAAATAGATTATCTATAACATTTCTTTCCTTGTTACAATCATTTTATAGATTCTATTGGATTATTTATTCACTACTTTTTCTGAATGATTGCTGATACAAATTTGGCAAATTCAGATAGAATATGTATATACATAAATTTATCGTTTAATATTTGTAACTATTTTAAAACTGCATAAACTATAAAACATAAAACCCGAGACATCCACAAATAGATTTTGCACTGTTTTGGTTTTTATATACACGACTTCAGAGCATTTTGTGACAGGAAACAAACGATTATACACTATTTACCATTATTTACACTAATGCTTAATTTCTCTCCAGGGGTGGGGAGTGGTTTTCGCATTTGAATAAAACGCTATCCTAAATAGGACTCCATGTGTCGAACTGGTCTGGCGCCTATTTTATAATTAAATATATTTCCCACATAAGCCTGGTCATTTTCATTGACCTAAAAGCAGCAAACTACATAAAAAAGCTCAACTTGTACCGGAAGCAACTTGACAATTTGGAAAAAGATACCCCATTTTATTGGTTTCCACGAACTTGCGGAGGACATAGAAAACTCTTCTTCGTCTTTATTTCTGCGGAAAGATCGCCACAGACAAGAGTCGTATAAATAGCAAGGAAAGCATAAAGTTTTATTCTTTTACATAATCAGTTTAAGATAATTCTTTTAAATAATAATAATGATCCTAATGCTAATGCCAATAAAAATAAGTGCCTCTTAGTGTACATAAGACAAAGCAAAGATATACTTCTTACATCAGTTAAATCTTTACTTTAAATGAAAAGACGTATAAACAAACATTTAAGACATAGAAAACAAGAACCCAAAAATGAGAAGAAAAACAATTATATGGACACTGGAGAAAACAAATGATAATAATGGCAAATAAATCGACATGGTCATGGCAATGTAGCAGAAATGTTAAACGGGAAAATCACTTACTTTTCACGTCAAAATAATCAAATATTTAAATACCAAGATAGTTTCAAAAGAGGAAACGACACGTGGACACTGCGGTACTCACTCACTATTATTTTATTTAGTATGACTAGATTTAGTCTCTTGGCCTGGACTGGGTGATATTTTCAAAGTTCCAAATTTTTAAAAACATTGTTCTCTATAAAAAATGTTTTTGCTGATCCCGTTAGTTTTTATACTCAGGCCAGAGTCATTTGAACACTTACCAACAGATCAATGCTCCTATCAAGTAAATTTGTTTTTCTAATCAAATGTATAGAATAAATGATCCCTTTTTATTGTTTCTACGTACAATTATCCATCAGTCAATCAAAATGTATGCATAAATGTGTGTACTGGTGTATGCGTACATAATGTTATTAAGGTGTATATTATTTATGGTTTATAGCATTTTAGGATATCTGTATTGACAATAGTAATCAAGTAAAGAAAAAATGATGAAAGTTAATGGAAGTGAGCAATTTATTTTCTTTGTTTCCCCCATTGATTCCTATGCTGGAAAATTTCAGTAAAGACAAATGAAAGTAAAGGAAGTACAACTGAAATAGATTGAAAGATGAAAATAATTTTTTAGAGAGACTCGGTTATAAATTTCTAAATTCAAGTGATAGTCAAGAAATCGAGAAAATAGTACAAACAGATCGACAAGTAGAAAGAGAATAATGCAAAAAATAACAGCCGGAGAGACGGATTTATTGATGTAAAAAAAAATGCATTAGTCTCATAATTATCTGTTAATGCAGCGAAGTTTTGTCAGAGATTAAACAAAACACGTAAAAAGTGTACCAAGCAAAGCTATAATAGAAATAAAAATAACCTAAAATATCCTCAAGTGGTTTAAGTTGCTTATCTCTTGCTAAGACACAACTATAACGAGTGGGCGGAGATTTAGGACAGTGAATAGACAACAAAGTGTAGAATTACTTGAAATAAAAACAAAGTAAAAAAAACCTTTAAGGATACAAAAACATTCTGTTTGCAACTCAGCACATTTTGAATTAAATGTACTTGGAAAAAAGTTTGCTTTTAAACAATTGCTGAGTTTTTTTCTTTATTTTTAAATACAACTCCAGGGATTGAAAAAATATAGGCTTACATGTCGGTTCAGACTGGCACCTGGTTATTCACTCATTTTAACTGCATAAAAAAGAAAAAAGTGATCTTGACATGCACGTGCTCAGTTATGTGAGTACGTTATATTAGGCGCACAAATTTAAGCGCCATGATTAAAATATATTCTGGTTATAATTATTTAACCACGAATGATAAATGAATAGAGACAATAATATGACTGACGGGATTTTCAGACAGGCTATCGAAATCGAATGAAGAATTGAAAAAGTGATGTACAAATAGAATGAAAACCAACGGAAAAATTGAATTTTGCAAACAGGAAATCATTAGGAAGCAGACTACACTGGACGGCCGTTTCGGGAGCCTCAGTAATGAGCATCCACTACCGAGAATCGAACCCGGACCATTTCGATACAACGAAAACGTCATACCAACTGCACAGGACGAAACGGCTGTTCCGTTGAAGATTATTCTAGGCTCGATGAACTACTATATATGATGACTCTAAATCCCCCAAATTTCTTCACTTGCTTGACCCAGTTCCTACTCATGAGGAGCGGCTAAGTGTGAAAAGAAGACGTGGCTCTTGGGACACTGTTCCGTGAGTATTCGTATACTTGGAAGAGTATCACTACGGAACTAAGTGAGTAGCGGCGCTATATCGAGTCTGGTCAGTTCTATCTTCGTCACGGAGGCCCGTGGTACAGTTGTTATGATGTTTGCGTTGTATCAAAACAGCCGGGGTCGATTCTCATTAGAATATATATATATATATTCTGTTTTATATATGTGGATTATTAACTATAAATTCTTTTCTTGCGGGTTATTTTATAATCTTAGATTTCATTTCGGTATTTAAGAATGAGATAATCCGTTATTATGATAACATATGGTTGCCTCGAAAGGCGCCTGTTACTTTTACAATAAGAATGGATTGTGATTTTAGTAAATAGTGAAACCAAGTAGATGATCGATAAATATATAAAGTCATGTTGTGTTTTATATATGTTAATATTTTAAAAGACCATTTTGATTCTGTGGCATTTGTCTCTTGAGAAAATGTGCAGTAGAAATCTTTTTCAAAATTTTGTTATATAGTCACATTTGATTGATAAATTTTTGCCATTATCCTTATTCAAAATCCTATCTGTTTATGAGAGGATAGTAGTTCATCCACATTGCATTAATACATCTTGTTTTTTAGTAAATTTTTCTTTTGTCTTTCGTGTTTAGAAATTCGCAGCATAGAAACTTAAACGAGTTTGATTTAGAGGGTTCTATGAAAATAATAAAGTACTTATATGACTACAAATATACGAGGGTGGACTGAAAACTTCATAGACATGCATTAATTTCAACTCTTCTTATTAATAAGTGCATTGTTTATTTCAGGTAAACTGACATATGGCTGTTCAAAAAAGACTGATCATCCTTTTGGTCAAAGAAAGTCACCAATCATCACTGAGATACCGGTTCCCAGTCAAGTATTTTTTTTTCATGTTGAGGAATAGACGGGAGTCAAATCAGAATAGGGAGGGCGATCAACTAGTTAAAAGTAACACTCACGAAGAACAATCATTGAAACCAAGGACTTGTGTGCTGGAGCATTGTCCTGATTAAACAAGACCCCTATCGTTATTTTTCCTGGGCGTTTGGTTTAGATAGTCTTTCGTAACTTCTTCAGAAAGTTGGCATAGTACTCGCCATTGATAGTGTGGCCGTTTGGAAAATATTCAATAAATGCACTTCCTTTTGCATATCAAAAAAGTGAGGCCGTCACCTTCCCTGCTGATAAAACGATCTTAGCCTTCTTTGGAGCAGGTGAGGAGGGATGTTTCCACTACATCCACTTTTTTGTTTTGTTTCTGGCTCAAAATGTTGAACCGAACTCTCATTTTGGGTTAGAAAACGTTCATGGAAACTAGCTGGATCTGCCTAAAAATGTCGTATTTTCCCGTGATGTGATCAGTTTTGTGCGCTTTAGAACAGGTATCAGGAGACCCACCAAGCAGAAACCTTCGTCATACGAAGTTCATATGAGTATATTCTCAACTCTCTCACGGTATATGCTAATGGCATTGGCTATTTAATTTATAGTCAATCGCTTCTGATCTATCACCATGTGGTGAACACGATCAATGTTTTCTGTTGTGGCAGTGGCAGGGCGCCCAGACCTTGATTCATCTTCATGACTCTCCCTTCATCAACTAAATGTTTCTGCCCACTTTGGCACTGTTGATAAAGGTGGAGCATCATCCTCTAATGTGGCATCCATATCAGCACGAATGTCCTTGAGGACTAAACCTTTTTACTGCAGGTACTTGATAACACCAAGATGCCAAATTTTGTCCATTTTCTATTAGTGACTTAGACATCTTCTTTGAACAGTCAGATATGAGTTTACTGAGAAGAAACACTGCAGTTGTTTATAAGAAGAGTTGAAATGAATGCATACAACATTTCACAGCTCTGGCATTGCTTGTCAAGGAATAGATGCTAATAATATGATAAGGCGAAGAATGATATTTCGATAAATACTCGTACTACATTTCGGCAAATAGACAGAAATTAAAGAAATAAATACAAGTTAGAGGGTTTTTAATTGAACAACTTGTGAATAGTAAACGAAATTAATGATTGAAAAAATTTTGAGATGTAGGAGTGAATAACCAGCATCATGTTATTTGGCCGGTTTGAAGCTTGTATGTCGGCTGTTTCGTGAAGGGTAGGCAATAATACATGTATTCCATAACAACAACACCATTCTAACTTCGTTTGCTGTTGCTGTTTCTTTTTACATTTTATTTTTTTATTTTATTGTAAGTCTAGAATGTGTAAGTACAGCAGAAATAAATCCTTTTTAATGAAGATGACCAAAAAGTAAAGTCTGTTACTTTTAAGAAACATATCATTTTACATTCCGAAAGGGTAATGTTTATTAACATACTATTGTACGCTAAGAATTAATATGAAATGTGAAGATAAAAATAGATGTTTATTTAATAAGAATAATGGAAATATCGTTACTAGAAAAATGTATTATTTGAATCTCCACTGCTAATAATTGTGACTGGTATTAAGTAGAAACAATAACCTATTAATAATCACATTTATCTACTGTTTAGTAAGTCTTACATTGCCATTGCAGCCACAAAATATTGCGTTATAGTTTTGTATGTCGTTTTTATTATTTTATGTTAATAACAGCAGTGCTATCCAAAATATACAATACTTTCCTGCGACGTAACAATTTTGCCTGGTAAACAAAGTAACGTTCAAATATATTAGTCGATCATTTTCAAATTTTCGCTTGTAACCGCAGCTGAAAAGTAGGAATCATTTCGAGCGGGTGAAAAAGCTTTTGCTTCTTCCGAAAATGTAGGAAAACTAAAACTGTCAGCCTTTAGAAGCATTGTGTGATGCGAGACTCGAAATTACTCATGGTTAGTTTATCTGAAGTATCATCGCCGTTTAGCAAAGCCTAAACAAACTATAATGACAGGTTTTGATTCTTAGGGAACAGGTATTGTATGACACATACAAGCAGAGAGAGAGAGAGCGATTTGCTTAGAATTTTAAGATAATAGCGGTGTAGGATGACATACTCACATAAGTAACGAAGAAAATAATAATAATAATAATAATAATAATAATAATAATAATAATAATAATAATAATAATAATAATAAATGGTATGAACACCACCCAGTCCCGGTTACGGAGATAGGACCTGTTACAATTCTATGGGACTACATAATATATACTAACAGAACAATCAAAGCCAACCGCCCAGACATTGTTATTAGAGACCACAAACAAAAAAAGTGCCTCCTTGTTGATATGGCACTCCCTGCAGACTGCAATGTATCTTTAAAGGATCTTCAAAAATCTATCAAAATACAAGGACCTTGAAATCGAAATCTCAAAAATGTGGCACATGGGAACATCAACAATCCCTGTTGTAGTTGGAGCCCTAGGAATGGTTGGAAAAGATTCCAGTAGACTAATTGAAGAGATTCCTGGAAGTCCATGCCTCAAAGAGATACAAAAAATTGTTCTGACAAGTAAAGCCCACACTTTACAAAAGGCTTTATCTATGTAATTTTTTTTTTTTTTTTTTTTTGTCAGTGGAAAGTGCCATGATGCCATCTCTAACCTTAGGTCCATGGATCATTTTTAGAAAACAATGAAAATTAATCGCAACTTACGAAGTTTGATAGTCCAGATATAATGTCAATAAATTGGACGTAACCAAGACAAATAAAAAAAAAAACTTTGACATGAAAATATGTGCAGACTCTGTGTACGAAGCTTCGATCTTGATGAATTCTAACATCATACCTTGAAAAGAGAAAACTGAAAGCACGCGGACAAAACTACTGCTGTTGCGATATTTTACATTTTATTTTAGGTTAAATAAATTTTTGCGAACATTAAATATAAACGTCGTAGGGATACAGCTTATAGCTAATACTTTTCAAATACTTTCAAATGTTTAGGATCATGGTATTTTCTGATGTATGTGGGTAATATATGACTTGTCACAGATTTCTGGTTAGGAATGCAAATGGAAATCGTAAGGAAGTTAAAAAGAAGGTATTATATATTACAACGAAGGACACCGACGATAATGAAAAGCGTATTTTAAAATCTGTAAAAACCTAATGTCATTTTATTTTTATGAAAAAAGATCAATATCGAATGGAAAAATTAAGAGGGAAAATTTTGAGAAACTGATGATAAAGAAAATGCAAAATATTAAAAAGGAGAGATAAACAATAACTAGAAACAAGAAAAAGATGAAGACTGGCCATTTTTCAGTGAGACTTAAATGATCATAATATTTCAGCAATAGCACTTAATTGTATATTGCGCAACTGTGAATTCGTATTTATATTTACTAATTCATTAAAAATGCTTAACTATTTAATGGACATTGGCAACGTGAAATCATTTACCTAAAATAAAACTGACATGAAAACTGTAAAAACATGACTTTAGCCAAGACCTTAGAACTAAATTTGTAATTTAGAAACGTCTTGTGCTGTTGATGAACAAAGAAAAATTTTTTTCTAAGTGTCAACGTTTGTCAATGTGTTGCAAATGTGTCACAACAACAAATAATGAAACTGAGATAGAAAAAATTTTCAGATCTGTCATCT
>OZ010571.1:192500-250000 GCA_963932145.1 Acanthosepion lycidas
ACGACGGGTACTGACCAAGCTTGAGAACGAACAAGGATTGACTCTCCAAAAACTGGCAGAGGACTGTCAAAGAGTAATATCTGTAAAGTGTGACTCAAAAACTATCGAGGAATCAGGTGTGGCTCAGATTAATAAAATCTGAAGCAAGTCTACCTCCTATTCCCCTCAAAAAGACAAAAGGCAAATCTCATGTCCTAAATTCCGCAGTAACCAAAACCCAAATAGGTTAAAGAAACCGCCCGGACCATGTTACCATTGTGGTAAATGGCATTGGATGAAATTCTGTCCATTTAAGAACAAAAAATATTGCAAAAATTGCAATAAACGTGGGCATACTTTAACTTCGTGCTGGTACGCCAACAGAACGAGAAAACCCAAAAATAAAATTAGGCAAGCTCAATCTGACAATATTGTCGATAGGAATTTAAGGAAATATGTAACTGTGGATATTTTCAATAATTCCATTAAATTCCAGCTTGACTCGGGTTCCGATCTTTCAACCATTAACTGGCGTACTTGGCAAAAATTAAACAAGCCGACCTTATTAAAAACGGATAAAACAGCAAAATCCGTAACTGGCGAAAAGATTAACATTTTAGGCGAGGTAATACTTACAGTAACACTAAATGGATTTACCAAAAAGCTCAAAGCCTACGTATTGAAAACTTCAGATAACTTATTTGGAACAGATTGGATAGAAAAATTCAATCTTTGGGATTGCCCAATGAGTACATTTTGTCTCAAGATAAAAAGTACAGCGTCCAATTTGGTAAATCTCAAAAAGGAACTCAAACCACAATTTCCTCAGTTTTTTTTCTGGCGGCCTTGGGAAATGTACTAAAATGAAAGCTAAACTCAAGGTGAAGGACGGTGCACAAGCGGTATTCAAAAAGAAACGGAATGCCCCTTTCGCTGCTCTAGAGCAAATCTACAAAGAGTTAGATTGACTCGAATAAGCAGGTATTCTGTCAAAAACAGATTTCAGCGAGTGGGAAGCACCTACGGTCTACGTAAAAAAGAAGTCCAATCAAATACGAGTATGCGCAGATTTTTCCACAGGGTTAAACGATCCCTTGAAAGATCACCACTATCTTCTCCCAAGCTCTGAAGAAATTTTCAATAAACTCAATGGTGGAAAATTTTTTTCTAAAATCGATCTCTCGGACGCATACCTTCAGATAGAGGTGGAAGAAGAAAGTTCCAAATTGCTCTGCATAAACACCCATAGAGGGTTGTACAAATGCAACAGACTGGCTTTTGGAGTAAAGGTTGCGCCTGCAATTTTCCAGCAGGTCATGGACGCCATGCTGAGCGACCTTGACTACGCAACAGCCTATTTGGATGATATACTGGTTACTACTAAAACTACGGCAGAGCACCGGAACCATATAATAAACGTATTCGAAAAAATACAAGAATACAGATTTAAGGTTAAGGAGGCAAACTGTGACTTTTTCTTACCAGGGCACATCATAAATAAAGACGGTCGTCGGCCGGATCCAGAAAGAGCCAACGCGATCAGAAACATGCCGGCCCCAGATAACGTTCAAGCGTTACAAAGCTTCCTCGGCCTAGCTAACTTTTACCAAGGGTTCATTAAGAACATGCAAAATTTGAGAGGGCCTCTCAACCAACTCTTAAAAAAGGACAAACCATGGTCATAGACCCCGGAATGCCAAGACGCATTCGAGAAAATCAAGAAAACTCTTACTTCAGACTTCTCCCTCACCCATTACGACCCTAGTCTCGACATCATAGTCGCAAGTGATGCAAGCTCGTACGGCATTGGTGCTTGCATTCTGCATAAACTGCCAGATGGTTCGCGAAAAGCTGTGGCTCACGCATCAAGATCTCTATTTCCAGCTGAGAAACAATATTCCCAAATAGAGAAAGAGGCTCTAGGGATAATATTCGCTGTGACAAAGTTTCACAGATATCTACATGGTAGACGGTTCATACTGCAGACGGACCATAAACCTCTAATTACAATTTTTGGTTCTAAAAAAGGTCTGCCAGTCTATACTGCAAATAGACTACTTCGTTGGGGAAAGATTCTCTTAAACTATAATTTCAAGATAGAGTTCCTAACATCCAAAAATATTTGCCATGCAGTCAGTTTATCGCCACTCATTCCAAAAATACAGAAGTCTTTGAAGACTCCATCGTTGCTACTCTAAGGACAAATTGTGAAATCAAAAACATGATCGCGAGTACCATAAGGGAGCTTCCAGTTACTTTGGCCAACATAAAAAGGGAGTCTCGAGAGGAAGAATTCATTCAATCTATAAAAAGCAAAATTCGCAACAAAGACCCCAATGTGCCTGAAGATTTCTCCCTCTGCGATAATGTCCTACTAGACAATGACCGCGTAGTGATTCCAAACAGCCTACAAAGAAAAATCCTCAGGGATTTTCACATGAGACATCCGGGGAAGAACCGTACGAAAAGCCTCATGCGCTGCTATGTTTATTGGCCAAACATGGACAAGGACATAGCAGACATGATAGAATCATGCAAAGGATGCGCGCTTGCAGCAAAAGCTCCAACCACGACGTTGTAACCATGGCCAAACACAGACTATCCATGTCAAAGAATTCATGTCGATTTTGCAGGGCCTATAGACAACATGTACTACCTCTTTGTTGTGGATAGCTACTCAAAATGCCCTGAGGTCCTACAATGCAAAAGACCAACCACAAACTGCACGATCGGATTTCTACACAAGCTATTCGCGCGTTTTGGCGTGGTAGATTGTGTAGTTACAGATAATGGCACTCAATTCACATCAAGTGAATTTAGAGACTTCTGCAAGTCATATCAGGTGGACCACATTACAACGCCTCAGTACCACCCTAGGTCGAATGGCCAGACCGGAAGGTTCGCGGACACTCTAAAAAGGGCTTTAAAAAAGGCACTAGGCACACCGACAGATAGAGCATTGCAACAGTTTCTGCAGGTGTATCGGATAACCCCTAATCCGAACACGCCTATGGGAAGCTCGCCTGCAGAAACGATGTTCGCAAGGAAAATCAAGTCTGTCTTCGACAAACTTATTCCACGGCAAGCAAAGTTAAAACAAAAACAAAACAAAACCGTATCGCCTCATAAGAAATATTTCAATCCTGGCGATAAAGTCTTTTTCAAGGCTTACAAAAACAACATAACATTCTGGGAAGTAGGCACCATAAAACAAAGAATTGGCGAACTGGTCTATATTGTCCAAGGACCGAAAAACACTCACAAACGCCATTGGAACCAACTCAGAAAATGCCGTTTGAAGGAATCGGAGGAATCACTACAAAATAGCTGTGAAGAGCCGATCGACGTAATTTTCGATCACTTCGATCTCGACACGCCCCAAGTTTCTCCTGAAGTGCGACGCTCAGGAAGGAAAAGGAAATTTACTCAACTGCTCGACGTAAATCCCAAGAGAAAAAAGTATTAACAGTTTTATGTTTTTTTTCTCCTTTTCAAAAAGAAAAACAAAAGAAAACTCTTGGAATGGGGGTATTGTGAGACCGTAACATACCTACAACTTGGACTCTTCCAGGACTATATAAAGTATGCGACATAACACTCTAGGAGAGAGAAGAAGAAGAGGAGGGGAGAGAGTAATACCGTAGTATCAGCCGCGTACGACTACCAATATTGGACATTAGCACATAGTAAGCTCCGCTTATACATACACTATCTTTGTAACCTTTCTGTTTAATATATCTTTCTTACCTCTAATCCGTGTTCCGTGTTTTCCTTCTGTGGTCCCGACTTTGGGCCCACATCAGTAAATATAAAGATTGGTTTCATGAAGAAATTTTGTTAATTCAAAAATAAATCTATATATATACAAACAAAAGTTGTAAACCGTGTTTTATGCCCTGTCTACAATAGAAAAAAATATAAATACTTTTGAAAGCATAAAGGCTTTCAGAAAATTTAAATTTAGTAACATTTTTATTAGTAATAAAAAATCATTCAAAAAAAATATTTTTCAAAGCATGGATAATTTTTAGAAAGTTAAATTAAATAGTTTAGTCAAATTTTATGATACCCACCCCAGAATGTTTAAAACTATTGTGTATATTTAGAATATTTTGTTCGCTTTTACGTTCATTTTTAAAATTTAATATCTAAAGATTTAAAAATATTAGTTTCAATAAAATCGTAAAGGAGAGTTAAAAATTTCCCGATTAAAAATATTGAAAAAGATTACTTATATGTTCGTGGAATATCTGATTGTATTTAAAGTTACTGATCCCCGCAAATGTGTATATATATATATATATATATATATATATATATATATATATATATATATATATATATATAAAGTGAACACACTTAGAGACGACACTGAGAGGTGAAAGATGTTTTGTTTCACAAATAGTAAATATGCGAACAGTACAATGCTTTCTAAGTAACTGGGAAATTAAAAACAAAACGCACATCACACCAAAAATATCTTGGAAAATAATGAAAAGATCATCAGCCTACAACAACCAATCTGCAACCTGCAAACTTTGCTTGGATGGAAAAAATAGCTATCATTACTTTTGCAGACCAAAATAAATTATTAAATAAAAGATCCGAGCTCATCTCAAAATGCAGACATGAAAACAAATTTTTACTACGTTACTTAAAAAAATTGAAAACGGAAAAAATAAAATAAAAACAAATAAATAAACAAGTAAACAAAATAACAATAAAAATAAGCAAAATTAATTAATCAAATTACCAAATCACACCTGTTAGAATAGACGAAATAGAATAATAATAATAATAATAATAATAATAATAATAATAATAATAATAATAATAATAATAATAACAAAAACAAACAAAAAAAAAAAACAACGAACCCAAATAAATAAAGTAAATAATAAACAAAGTAACAAACCATTATGACCAAAATATTAGTTAGACTAAAAAATCAAACCAAAAGATCGGACGAAAAATAGCTATAACTGTTATATAACGATAAAAAAATAAAATATAATAAAACAAAATAAAAAATAAAATAAAATAAAAATAAAAAATAAATAAATAAATATATACTACGTTACTTAAAAACCGAAAACGGAAAATATGCAAGTAAAATAAATTTACCTAAATTCATCCAAGTAAATAAATAAACTAACCAATCCCGATAAAGTTACCGTTAGAAAAAACAGATAATCAACCCAAATAAACACGAATTAAAAAACTGTTTCTGCCAAAATAATAGTTAGAATAAACTACAACAACCAACCCCCAAACCGAACAAATAGCTTTAATTAAATTCTCAAACCAAAACAAAACTATTAAATAAGTGATATAAACAAATCTTTACTACGTTAATAAAAAAAACACCGATTAAAAAATAAGTAAATAAATAAATAAATAAATAAAATAAACAAAAAATAAAAACTAGCAAAATAATTTAACCCAAATAGATAAATAAACGACTTCCGGTAAAATAACCGCCATAGTAGACTACCCACAATGCACCACTGACACGTATATGTATAAATAGCCGAGAAAAATAACAGCATACGTGGCCTGACGATTGCATATAGCATGAAACAGACTGTCGCCTCTAAGTGTTGACTTCTATGTTCACTTTTATATTTACACACGCTCTATCTCTGATATTGAGCACTTTATCCCATAAATATAGCACACCTTAAGACTATATTTCTTCATATATATATATATATATATATATATATATATATATATATATATATATATATATATCCGGGAATTTATTCTGTTGTATTTTTACAATTTTTGTTCCGAATATTTGAAAAGCTAAATATTAAACTTTTTTCAAATAATTATTTTTAATATTCTTCTTCTTTTCAATTTACATTTTTGTTTTAATATTCATTTTTTTTTTAAGTTACGCTTTTATTTCTATAGATATGGAAATAAATTTAAGGAGATAGAAATTTTTAAAATACTTATATTTGCTGTCACGTGATCAACATCCTGAGCCATGAAATAAAACTAGCGAGAAAAGTCAAAGAATGCATATATTATTATTAATAAAATTGAAGTAAAAAGAAACTGACGTACATTTTTATTTCCAGTATAACATTACATCACTTTCTTTCTTTATTTTCTGTCTCGTCTTTTTTCTCTTTAATATAATCACCAACCCTATTATACAAACCTACAACGTGCCTATCATTATCACTCTGTTCCTTTCCTCATTCCACAGTCTTTGAATCAATTCCCCATCTCTGCTAATTCTAGGATATCAGAGTGACATTCATAACTTTATATTTGGGGCAATTCGATTCAAATGGTGCCTTATTTATTTGTTGCTGCATGTGAATGCATATTTAAAACATGTCAAATAAATGAGACTAAGTAAATTATCATTTGCACATCTTGTACTGAGAATGTAATAATCTAAACGTAATGCGGTTTCTCTGGTATAACGGTCCGGTTAGATTGACATAACAGCAAATACAGACTGACATACCAAGCAGGCTAAAAAGATCTACATAGTTAACGGGAATATATTTATACACTTAACAGTTAGTAACTCGGAACACTGGCTGAACACAAGAAGGTCTTTTTTAAATAATTTTATCATAAGCCACTAAGACACATGAGGTTACTGAGTATGAGAGAATATGAGAAAAAAAAACGTTATTAAGGAAGGAGAACAATAAATGAAAAGGAATTAAGACGACAGAAGATAACGATGGACAATGCAATTTAAAGATCAATGTTGACAAAAAAGCAAGAAGCCAGAAGAGAGTTCCACAAGCGAGAAATGCGAAAGAGGCCGTTAGCATAGAACTTACGGTTACATCTAGCCTTTTCAATTGTAAAGTGACGAGGCCTTGCCACCAATCTAGTACTGCGCTTAAATTCATAAAGTCAAGTTACCAAAAACGAAGGTTCATCAGAACATGTACCATGCAAATATTTATAGAAAAGACTCGGGGAAGCTACGTTGCGGCGGTGGGAAAGAGACTGAATCCGAGATGACAGGTTAGAACTAATAATATTGTAAATTCTTTGTAATTTAACAAGAATTTCTAAATCCATAGCAGAATCACCAGACCGGATGTGGCAGAAATATATTCAATGCATGGACAAATGATAGACCAATAAATATATAAGATTCAGGTGAAAACTAGCTGCAGAACTGGCAACTGATTCAATCTAATCTTTCCACTTCAGTACTGGAAAGTAACTGGACTTAAGAAAAATTGTTTTAAGAGAAAGATTTTATCAGTTTTAACCGACAGCAAATCTAAATACCCGTTCAATGAATGCCAAATATTTCCGTATAAGAAAATGGCTAATTACCATTAACATTATCATAAATATGAATAAACTGTCTTTGTCTCTTTCATATCGAAAGCGGACCCGAAATCTATACAAATTATAACTCAACATACCCAGCAGATAGTTCATAGCACAAACAAAAACAAAACAAAAAAAGTAGGTGTAACAGATTTTCCAAATTACTATACTTCAAATTTTAATTTAAATAGTGAATCCCAGTAAACAGTAGTTGGAGATAATTCTCTCTTCACTATTTACTTATACGTTATCACTTTTGCTGCCGATACAACTGATTAGTAAAGAAACTTAATGATCTATAAATTTTACTGAGTGAAAAAGAAATAATTTTTATTTCTTTTTATTACAGTAAATGTAAAAAATAATATTGAAATTGTTTTATTACATTAAAAAGTAGCACATTCTTCCAAGTACAATTAATTGGTGATTTTTCAGACAAAAACAAATTAAATTAAATTAAAACGGCTATAAAAATGTTTCACATCCCTTAATTTTGTGTTTTAAAAATATGAATTATTCATGAATGTTATTTAATAAAAGTAATTTGCTTTTATTATAATAAAAAGTAGCACATTTTTAAATAACTTTAATTTGCCGTTTTAGCAAAAGAAAATCCCAGAAAATTTTTCATATGCCTTAATAATATAATTTAAAAACATGAATGATTCGTAAATTTTACTTAGCGATAAAATAAGTTTTGTCTTTATTACAATTAAAAGTAGTAAATTAAAAAAAATATCTCTTTACTTTTTAGAAAACCAAATCACTTGGAAATCTTTTCATATGCCTTATTTTTTTAATTTTAAACGTGTGAATGAATTGCAAATTTGATTTAACGATAAAAAGAGTCACTTTTTTACTAATGATTTTATTAATAAACCAAAACTGAGTTTTATTGATCGGTAATCTTTTCATTACACATATGGTAAATAAAAGATAGATAATATTTATTTTAATGAAGCTACTGTGTATGATTAAACTTCAACATCCAATAGGCCACTGAAACGCATAGTTTATTTTAGTAGATACACAGTGATGCATGAAGAAAGAGGTAGGTTTGAGATGCAGACAGAAGAGGAGAGACACAACAGTCAGGGATATAATTGGCCCCAGAAAAGATAAGCCAGTAAATGTCATATGCAAATGAAAGGGATACCAGAGCCAGAAAGAGGTGAACTCTAGAACAGATGCTGACATGGTGAAGCATGGGTCTAGTGCAGCTCGAGTGTACTTTGCAACATGCAGAAGAATCTTATGCAGAGGAGGAGGTGGGAGTTAGGAATTGTGATCAGCATCATTTATGCCGCACCTTCATGAATTTGCTTCTGTGAAGGAAAAACATTTGGAACTACTACAAAGAAAGAGTGTTTGTAAGAAAAGTATGGGAGTATGCATACTTCTGCTACAGTAAAAAAGCAGATTAAAGGAGTAATCTTAAAGTCATTATTGGAGGAATTGCAGTTGTTTGGCAAAACTATCGAGCAAAAAATGGAAACGCAGATCTACAGGATCTTAAAATTCACCACTCTAAAATAATTTTTAAACACACGCATACACACGCATATATATATATATATATATATATATATATATATATATATATATATATATATATATATATATATATACAGACAAATGTGAGAGAAAACAGCGGGAGTAAAAATCCACAGTTAGTAGCATTTACTTTTTAAAAGTGCCCAACACAAAGTAGAGCAAAATATTATTAAATAATATATACCTTTTATTTTAAAATACATTTTTTTTAAATTAAAAATTTCAGTATAATATATAACTGCGACCAAATTGTGGTAACCAGATATTTTTATTAAAATTTAAATTTCGTTACTGTCAGTCTATACTCAGCACCTGAAGATTGCATTGTGTTAGGTTTAGGAATTAGGTTTAGGTTCGTGCTATCGGTGAAGAATAATATGCATATTTATTAATATATATATATATATATATATATATATATATATATATATATTATGACATTTTTTTATGTTTATACGTTTTTTTAGAGATTTAAGAACGTGAAAACATAAAAATGTCTTAAAATAATTGTCGGACTTTGTCCATTTCATATTATATATATATATATATATATATATATATATATATATATATATATATATATATATATATTGTAGTAAATTAATATTATTATGGTATAATATATAACGTTTATATTTTTCGAAATTCTGACCTCAGTGCATTAATATAAATCTAATTATGCAAGAAAAATTATAAATACTTAATTATGAGTCGGAAATTGCAGTCATTGTAATTACAGTGTAATTAATTATTATAAAGTTTTACGAAATTCTGATTTTAATATTTTTATCGTAAATGTAAATGTCAATATATATGCAGTAAGAAGTAGAATTTCAGAACCTATGCAAACAGAATGCGTATATTTGTTACTTTGTCTTAACCCTAGTCTCGAATGATTACCCGGTAAGAAAGCAAAAGATAATAACCAGAAATAATGTTATGCAACTTCTCACAAAATTCCAAAAATGGAAATTCGCAGGAAATGACAACATTTAGTTCTATCATTTGTTACCAACCCATAAAACCCATGCACAAACTTTATCAACGCTGATTAATAACTCCAATGAAAATCCAGAATGGATACCTGAAGATATTATGTATCTCCTACCAAAAACGAGTTAAACAGTTGATCCAAAAAATTATATGCCAATAACATGCCTGTCCACCACATATAAATTGATTATGTCTGTTCTGACGAACTGTACTTACTTTTTTCTCGATAAAAACAGCATTCTTACGCTGAAACAAAAGGGATATCGAAGATGACCATATGGCTACTAAGATCAACTACTAATAAATAAAATTATCTTGGAATATTTCAGGAAAAAAGGTAGAAATCTCAGCACAACTTGGATAGATTACCGTAAACCTTTGATAGCGTGCCACACACTTAGATCTTAAGAATCCAAGAGTATAGCATACTTTGGAAATGTACGAAGTCTCCTCGAGATAGTAAATTTCCTTAAATACAGCATGAAACTATGGAGAAATACATTATACTTAAATCCCAACAAAAGCAATGCCTCTTCTAAACTCCTGAATATCCGACGAGGAATCTTTCAAGAAGACTCCCTTTCGCCCATTCTGTTCTCTCTTTGCTTAATCCCATTTTCGAATGAACTAAACAGTAGTAACTATAGAAACAAAGTCAAAAAGAACGTTTTAATTACCTATTCTATATGGATGATAGCAAACTCTTTGCCAAAGACGACAATGAATTGAAGAGTATCCTAAATTCTGTAAAATGTCTAAATATCAATGATGACATCGGTATGGATTTAGGATTAGGTAAATGTGCAAAAGTAACGTTCAAGAAAGGAAGAGTTGCAGAAATGCACTCAATAGATCTACATTTTCTCACAAAGATTATGGAACTCGAACAACAAAAAGCTTATAAATCCCTAGGAATCAACGAAGGAGATAGAATACAGCATACCGAAGTGGAGAAAGTAACAAAAGAATACTACAGGTATGTGCGTCTGGTGTTAAATACGGTGATTAATTCACAAAATAGAATATAAACACTTTGGCTGTCCCTGTGGTGCAGTACAGTTTCAACATCCTTAATTGGACCATAGCTGACACTGAACGAATGGATGTCAAAACGAGAAAGCATCTCACTTGCCACTGCTTGCATTATCCTTAGGCTGATGTTGATCGTCTGTATGTGTCCAAATCCAAGGAATGTAGAGGATTAGTTCAACTAGAACTCTCTTACGAAACCAAGAAAAAAATCGGTCTTCAAAAATACCTGGAAACTACAGAAGACTGGAGATGATCTGAGTCAAAGAACATGAAATAAATAAGAAACTTTATTCAGTAATAAAAGAAGTCAACATACTCAAAAGAGAATCTCAGTTGGCTGAAGAAGTACAAATAAACTATAATATACCTACTGCAGCGCCAAAGAACCTAAAAAGAAAACAAATACAATGTACCAAATTAAAAAACGATGGCAAGATAAGCATCTACATGGTCAGCACTCTGCCTGTTCCAAACAAGCTGATGTAGACAAACCCCGTATCCACCAGTCAATACGTAGTGCAGGGTTAAAAGCTGAAACCGAGGGTTTTATTCTTACAGTACAGGACCAATGCTTGCCAACTACAAATTACCAAGCACACATACTGAAAAACTGTATTAACCCGGAATGCAGATTTTGTGATAAATATCCAGAAACAATTAATTATGTTGTATCAAGTTACACAGTGTTTGCACCAACTGAATATAAAATTCGGCATGATAGAGTGGCCCAAGATCTGCACTGGAAAATATGCAACTTCTACAGGAAGAAAACTGCAAGAAACTGATATGGAAATCCTCTATACTCGGCTACAGACATAGAAGCTGTAACAATTTTATGGGACTTTACAATTCACACAGATAGAACAATCAAAGCTAATTGCCCAGACATCTTAATCAAAGACCACAAGAACAGAATATGCTTTCTTATTGAGATGGCAGTCCCTGCAGATTGTAAGATATCTTTGAAGATCAAAAACTATCAAAATACAAGGGTCTTGATGTGGAAATCTCAAAAATGTGGTACACGAGGACATCAATAATTCCAATTGTAATTGGATCCCTAGGATTGATTGGAAAAAGGTTCTGAAAGACTCAGTGAAGCAATTCCTGATAGCTCATACCTTAAAAAATACAAAAACTGTACTCACAAGTACAGTTCACGCGTTAGGAAGAGCTCTGTCTATCTAAAATGTGTGATCTTATGTTTTTTTTTTACAGAAAGTGATCAGTGGAAAATGTCATGAAGCCATTTCTGACCTTAGGTCTCTGATTGGGACCTGAAAGGAAATGTGTGTATAACAGAAATTCAAGGAAGGAAGAAGAAAAATATAATAATACAAATAAGGAAGTGTACAAATAGTTTTTAAATTTCTGAATTTTGACTAACCGATAGATTATGATATAAAGAGAGAGAGAGAGAGAGAGAGAGATTCCGTCTATATTTCTGAGATGAGATATTGTAATTATTTACACTATTTACATTGTTCAGACTGTTGCCCCCCTCTTCGTTGCCATATTCACGATTTTTCGGCCGCTGAAAGCTTCGGCCTTCTTTAGGTGATTGGAATTTCGAACCGAATTCTTTATTCCAGCCACGGGGGTAGATTGTTCTAGTTCCACGTTCCATGCCTTTTTCTGGATATCTCAGTTTCAGTTATCTCCCTTTAGTAACTCAACTCAACAAGTTTTTGTTCACCTTTCCTCTGGCGAGCTATTGAACTCACAACTTTGGGTCAAGTCTCTGAATTACATCAACTAATGCCTTTATCTACTGGGCCATGTGTATGCAACAAAAATGAGGACAGTGTAAATAGTGAGAAGGAGTTTGTTTTTCAGTTTGCCGATTTCATATCTAATGCTGAATGACAATACCAGAGACTATTCTGTTTTTATGCTGCAGCTACATGCAAACAAATCATAAATAGTTTAGAATTTAAAAGTATTTCATTTAGATTTCATTGAAGAGAATTAGTAAGTTGCCACTTACATGACATGTTCCCAAAATGCAAACATCATTTCCAGTGTCATCGCAAAGTGTCCCATCGGGCACTGTATCCCCTGTGGGCACATAAAAGTTCCCACTTCTGGTATGACACATTGCTTTGCACGGGCGACGAGCTGCAATAAATGAAAAAGGAAAAGAATATTTATTATTGTATTTGTACAAATTTTCCTCGTAAACAAATTGTGCTTATGGGAATCGAAAACTACTCAAGTTAAATATACGATTCCTACCCAAATATTAACACTGGTTAACTACCTAGGTAACGAAGAAAGATATTGCAAACGATCTTTATCAAAATTGTATGTTTGGCGTATAAAATTACTTTTATTATGTTTGGTATATTACTTGTAGATCCTGTTTCTCTGCTTATCATATGACAAAGGTGTTTATGTTTAAGACATTTAATATTTTTAGAACTTATATTTTCACTCGTAAAGAAATGGTATTTCAACAAGATATTTGAGTGTGAATTCTATATTATTAGTTTACATGGAAACAATTCATATAAACTGCTACGTACTGTCCCAACTGAATGCGACTTTGGTTTTCAATATCAAAATGAAAGACAAATCTCTGGTAGAAGCATTTACCCAAATTAAACAACACAACACGTTTCAGAAAAATGTTAAATATTACGCAGTCAAGATTATCTGTCCATCTATCATAAATGAGCTGAAATCTCGTTGACCAATTTTGACACATTTTAGACTTCAGTTTGAATGTTTTTTGCCTGCCGCGAATTATACATTATCAAGTTTCGTTTCATTTAATTCAGTAAATATTTTGTGTAATCACAATCACAATAGGGGCGTCCATTTTCGAACTTTCTTAATCTCCCTCTCTGTCTCACTTTTTCTCTTCCCACTCTCTCTCTCTCTCTCTCTTTTTGCATGTCTGTCTCTCTTCATCTCTCCTTCACCCGGAAATACTCTCAATCTAACATATGAAAATGGAATGGGAATATAAATAGAACTAAAAAATTAGAACAAGCTCAAGTTTCAATCTGTTCATCAGCATTTCAAATTTGCCGTTCACAATACACACAGATACGCACACACACACACACACACAAACAGACGCACACACAAACACACACATACAAACAGACGCACACACACAAACACACACACACGCATATATATATATATATATATATATATATATATATATATATATGAATTCCAAAATGTTAGGTCGACCAACGGACACCCTGTCAAAAGACCTAAAACCTTACACAAGAAAAAAAACCCAAATGGCAAACATCTACTTTTGAAAATATTTTTTTATATATGTATATGAGTATGTGTGTGTGAATGTATGTATTTATTTTCTAATTTAATACATTTTTAAATCAATTCCGTTTTTTTTTGTAATTCATTTTTTACGATTTTGAATATATAAATATATATATATATGTGTGTATGTGTGTGTGCGCGAGCGCTCGTATGTGTGTGAGTGCGCGTACGTTTATGATTTATTACGGATAAATAGACAGAGATAAGTTTAAGTAAGAAAAAGAAGGTAAAATCTGAATCACGTTGAAATACAATTGCAATGTGAATCAAATAACTATACCGCAAAAGCTATAGTGATAATATCGGTTGACTAATTAACCGACCGTCACCACTGACATCTGTTGAAATCTCCTGTTATCTGATCATAGCCATCCATTCATCAAAATCTGATATTTATTTTCTTTTTTAATTAATAGGGATTCATTTTTATTATCTAGGCTAGCATCATTCATATTTAAGGCTAGTTTACTTGTATTCTTAGAATTTGATTTTTGTAGTTGAATCATCAATGTGACGCTGGAATAGACACATTTCTTTCTAGCACTGCATTCCTGAGAAGTGAATGAGATATTTATTTGTCCACTATTAACTTCCAATAAACGACACTTGTATTAAGAATTAATGTTATTACACTTTAGTATAAATAAAAACGTAAATTTATAATTCGTATCTATCAATAATTTTAGATGCACAATATAGATAACTCAGAGAAATCAGAATATTTGACGTGTAGTGGTGAGGGTGGCCTTCAAAAGATAAAGTTTTCTTGAAGTTTTAAGTCATTCTTTTACAAATACCATTTATAGTTCGACAATCACTTAATCATTAAATAGTTATCCAGATTGAGATTTCTATCTAATCATGCTATGTTAGATTCTAAGTCGCACTGGACTCAAAGGAAACGACACCTTCTAAATCTGCACTAGAAATATCTATTAAAACAGATTAAAAGTTCACATACTGATCTAAAATAAAAATAAACAAGTTCATCCAGGACAAAAGGCATCTACTCTAGAACAACACACATAATAAGCTACTTTCAACAAAACCTACATTTTGCGAGTCGAACTAAGTTTATTTTTGTAATACCCGTTTGTAGGAGAGATTTTGTAAATCACTGATACAACAATAGTAACGCCTTCAAGCAATACGATATTTAGTTGTATTAATACAAAATGTGGCACAAGCCTTAAAGGGGGAATGGGTAACAGGGACGGTCATCATCTGTTTTAACTTTAAACTTAGCTAGCCAGAAACACTGACCCAACAGACAACAGTATTCCTTACACCAAAACAGTACATTCTTACTTACCTTTCTTACTACATCCACCATAATACCTCATTGTCTCTATGAATGGCATCCATTCTCCCATTAAGACTAAGCGCGAAAAATCAACCAGGAACGGCCCTAGCGGCCACGATCAACTGCTCCTCCCGCATCGACGTGGACAAGATCCGCCCTCGCATCAAGTGTAGGTTTAACCAGCAAGGAAACACCTGTGGCCTGCTAATACCCGTATGCTGAATAGACGAGATAGTCGCTAGACAGCACACGAGCATCAACTTTGCAAACAAAGTGTGTTTCCTAGATCTACGCCGAAGGACAGTAGATCACGAATCAGGAGGGCAGTCTTACTCCGATCTCTCAAGCCCCTCACATTCAAACTAGCTAACTTGAGAAACATTTTTCAGATTTGATTCCCCTAATCAAAGACTGGACAGAAATCTACGGCTGTAAGGACCGGATGGATTTTCCCAGGCTCCCATGTGCCTATCTCCGTCGTCATTCGTCCATCTGAGACAATCTCGCGACGTCCATAGGGTACGTTAGTTTTAGTATCCTATATAATGAGGGGTGAAGAAGAACTGGTACCCTCCCTGAACAAAAGTTATATAGTTTTCGAAGTTCCGGTGTATCCATCTGGGCATTCTTAGATCTGGAAAGGCGTCCTTTGCCTCAAACAAATGTGACTACAGCTTTAAATATTACCCGGTGTCCCTAATACAAGAAATAACCCTTGGGGCTTTGGGGAAATTTTGGGTGTCCTCCATTGATTTTCTATTGACGGAGGCTAACTTAAACAGGGGCCCAAGTGGGACTTTTTCTGAGTAGAGAGGTCCTTCTTGAAATCTCTCCTGTCTAATTTACAAATATATTCTGACTTGATGATTTGCATTTTTTTTCCTTTTCTTTTTCTCCTGTTTTTCTTTGGCTGGGTGTGGTGGGGTAGAAGTGGACAGATAGAGATGAAATTGGACGAATGAGGAGGTGTGGAAGTAGACGGGTGAGGGGTGTGGGAGTTGTGGGAGTTGTGGGTGGAAAGGGGCCTCGAGAGGGTGAAGGGAAGGCTTCTTGATACTGAGGTAGTGCCCTTCCTCTTTGGCAGCGACGCAAGAATGGATTGAAACCTGGATATGTCCATGTCCCTCCCCGCTCTACTTCGTCCAGTGCTTTCCTTTTTATCTGAATTTTCCACTTCTTCCCTGCTTCTCTTTAAGGAGGATGACCGGGGAGGAGGTAATTCCTCCACCTCCATGACCACCTCTGACCGTTGCTTTATATGTTGCTGCTGTTATTGTTTCTTTTGTTGTTGCTTCTTTTCGTTTTGCTTTTCAGGTAATTTTCCTTGCTGCTGCTTCTGTTGTAGCTTTGCTTTTTTCTTATATTGCGCCGTTTCCTGTTGTTTAATCAGTTCTCGCGGTTGCTTTTGGAGTCGTTGTTGCTGTTTCAGTGAGACATACTTTTGGGAAAACGAGGTGTTTGTTGTAGACTTTCGTCCCTTGGTTATCACCTCCTTCCAGCCACCATCAGGGGCCTTACCAGACTCTGCCACCACTGTTGCTTTTGCTGTAGCTGTTACTGTTGTGCGTGGTTGTGTCGTCACGTTCTTCCTGGAGCACACATTTGTCATGTGCCCAGAGGCCCATAGGACCAAAAGTAGTGTCGCCGCCCTTCGACCACCAACATTCTTCTTTCCCTACATATTAATATGTTGGGGATGTCTGCAAAGCTCTTTCGGGTTAATGTCACTTGAAGGACAATGTCGCCAGTAGCAATTCCTGACTTGCTAAATACACTCGACACCTCCTCCACTTCTCAGTATTGGACGAAAAAAGCTCCCATTCGATCTTCTGTTTTGTATACGGACACCCCATGAACTGTCACTTTTGTTCTTCGGGTGCCCATGTACTCAGTTTAGAGCCGAAGATTCTCTGTTGTTAAAATATTGCCGGCCAACTGTCTTTGCCTCTTTCTCAGTTGCCAGCAGGACGTCGCACATTGCATTTGTTCGTCGGGCCAATGCAATCTCAGTTAAGATGGTCTGGCTATGTTTTAAGAATGCATGAGCATAGCTTCGGGGTGGTTAGGGTAATGTTGGTAGACCACTCCTGAGATATAAAGATAAACTCAAACATAATATACGGTCAAATCTGATGCAACAAAAACCTGGGGGATGATGTCCAAGATCGGAAGAACTGGAGACTATCTTACAATGCCTGAATTAATCGCTATGTGTGGAATGGAATGAAGTGCTTGAGTAAATTGAGGCAAGGATGCGTAAACAGTGATTCAAGAAGTTCAATGAATTTGTAATAAATGTGGGTTATTTTGCAATAGCTTCATGGGTTTGGTGTGGCATGACAGGCACAAATATGAATAACTGGAGTAAAAACAGAGAATCATAGACCAGCATGTGTCAAAAATGACAAGCAAGTCAATCATCTATGTCATAAAAAGCCTATATTGTCTCTATATTCGTTTTTATTATTGTATTAATACAAACAGCCTTTTCTATTTTACATTGTGTTTTTCACCTACGCAACCTGATAATAAATTTGTTGCTATCATTAATAACACGGTTGTCTTTCCATATTAATGGATGTGTTATTGTAATTGTTTATACTACTTCCATGGCCGGATCTTTTTCCTCGACTTTGTTGCCATAATTTAAGGAATCATCGCATATGCTAGGTCACAAACATCTAAGCCGGCCAAGCATAGATATGAATAAAATATGGGAACCAGTAATACGGAGTGCTAGAGAAAAACAATAATAACAACAAATTACAATATGAGCTGTGGTAAAAAAAATATTACTGAGACGTTAGGTTTATAAATCCTCAAAATTGATCCACTGATGTATTCAAGGACACATGGCCAAATAGATGAAAGCGTTGGTTGAAGTAATCCCGTGACTTGACCCAATTAGTTCAATAGGTGAACAAAAACTTGGAGAGTTGAGTTAAAGGGAAATAACTGATACTGAGATATCTGGAAGAGGCATGACAGGTAGAAGTAGAACAATCGATCCGGTGGCACAAATAAAGGGTTCGATTAGAAATTCCAAACACCTGAAGAAGGGCGGAGCATACAACTGCCAAAACGTCGTGAATAAGGCAACAAAGATGAGGACAATTAATGTAAATATCACGGTTGTGTTCCCTAGTATCGCCATATATATATATATATATATATATAAGGTAAGCAAAAAATTCCTTAGCGTTTTTTATTGTTGTGTGGAAAAAAGTGATCACTGATACGCAAACGAGTGGTGCGTCACGTGTCGTGAAAGTGATGGGATTGGAGTGGGGCCATTTCGCTTGACCAATACAGACGAGCTGCACACACGCATACACATCAGTCATAGCTTGGGCAGTTGCGAAAAAGCATATCGGTGTCGAAACAGCTTGTTCGGGCCTGTCTGCTTTAAGGTTGGCTTGTCCGCAGCCGCATCAAGTAGCTGACTATGGCAATATATATATGAATATGATAATGCCGTGAATGATCGTACAGCCAGGCATTGGTTCCAAAATTTCAGGTCAGGAAATCTGCTTCTCTGTGATGAATCCTGCAGTGAATGATGAGATCCTGAAGGCGACCACAGAGGAGGACAACATTCAAGCTTGTGGTGATCTTGCCGAACAGCCAGTCTTCACCTGCATCCTATAGGGAAGGCGCAAATGTCGAGAAAGTGAGTACATGCCAATAAGCTACAACGTACCCATATTTGATCAAGGGCTCACCAATGTCGAAAACTGGGTTCTACATAACATTCCAAAGCGTATCAGACATTGATTTTCACCATTGGATCCTGTGCTCCACATCACAAGACCATTTTTACTCCCACGAAAGATGCTCTCAATCTGGTGGGCTAGTCGACAAGTGGCGCACTATAAGCTGCAACCAACGGTCCAAACCAACACTGCGGACCTGCACTCGCAGCAGTTGGAACGTGTGCAACAGGCACTGAAGTAGAATGAGTCAGCATTGGTTAATCGCAATGGCGTACTTTTCCTCTGACAGTGCCAGGCCACATGTGGCGCAGGTGGCCAGGTATACCATACGACGACTTGGCTGGGAGACAGTGTACCACCCACTCCCGGGGCATTGCGCCAACAGATTACCACCTCTTCCATTCTCTGAAGAAATACCTTCGTGGGAAATCCTTTGCAAATGAGGCAGACTTGTGTTAAGCATTCACGGACCTCTTTGGGTCCAAAACACCTGATTTTAGCATCAGGACATTGCGTAGCTGGAGGCACGTTGGGAAAAGTTCTGGATGCTGATGGGGATTGCTTTGAGGACTAACAGTATGTCAAATTTGCTGCATACCTTTTTTTCTAATAAATCAAAAACAGCAAAGAATTTTTGGTTTCTTGTATATATATATATATATATATATATATATATATATATATATATATATATATATAAATGGGCAGCAATAATTATTCAAACAAATATTTTTAGAGAAGCTAAATATTTGTTCATTTTAGGTGCAGCTAATGTAAAATAATATGGACTAAGCTTTGAGGAAAGGAAATTTGCCATTAAGTACTCGTGGATCGGCGAAAACCTAGCTGAAGTGCAAAGTTTAGAAATAGGTTTCAAGCAAATCCGCATATACGACTCACCAATGCTTTCAGCAAAGCCCCGCAAGTGAAGAAAGTCAATTAAATTGCTTCACCAAGCAGCTAGGCATTTCATATTTTATCGCAATCTCAATGGCATTGATCTAAAACGTTTTATTCTAACATTAGTCCATAGCTCCTGATTGCCGTTATGAAAATCTAAGGAAGGGTTTAGTGGACCAAACCCAACGCCACTGGAAGTTTTTATATATAATGTTTATCGTGAAAAATGGGAAACAATTGATTAAATATATATGCTAATTGAAAGGGAATGTATTCAAATCCAAAATGAAGTGGTTCGTGCTGGATAAAATTTAAAATGGTTCACTTTTAGTATGTCGAGTCCAATTTAACCATCAAACACGATTACTCAAATGTTTCTACATTTATCTTCATAATTTGAATTATAAAAATTAGATATTACGTAATAATATTGTATTAATAAAATAAAGTATGTATGTTTCTGAAAATTACATACACGTACACACATATACATACATATATATTTATAAGAGATTAAAGAAAGAATAATTTTGACATATTAAAATTTATAGGGATTATCGAAATCGACGATAGAAATCCTTAATCTAAATTACTATAAAAAGTGTAAGTAAAGAATAATGAGTATATACCAAGAAAGACACCTCATTTTCATTTTGCATCTTTTATCAGATGCTTTATATTTTTTTACACGCATATAACTATTAAGTATATTTGATCATTGTAATTTTTAAACTTAGCATTTTGTTAATAATTTATTCCCGTTTAAAAAATACTTAAAAGAACAAACAACAGCAGCGCAAAAGCATCGTTTTTGGAGGCAACGTTTGTCCATTTTTCGACAGATATGCTCATGCAAATAATATTCTATTTTGTAGACGTACATCATGTCAATCAGATGAAATTCAAACTAATGAATAAGAAATTCCTTCCTTATGATTTATTTTGTGATTCAATTATAGCCAAGTGTTAATAAATGCAAGCTGGAAACACGAGTTGAAAACTCGAGTTTCCAGCTTTCATTTATTTGCTTGATGAATTTTTAAAAAAATCCGGGAATATATATCCCAATACACAGCAATTCTTTTAAAGCATTATATTGGCAGAAATAATACATGTCATCTTGAATTATCAGAGTTAATCTTTAAATTATTGTGAGGATCTACATTGTTTAACCCAGGAACTATAGTCTATAGAAATGCAGTAATCATTTCGTATCAAGACACTACAAGATTTGTGAGTGCGTCGCAATGAATAAAGTTAATAAAATCAATATTCGTTATAACAAAATGTTTAATAGTTATTTCACCGTTAAAAAAACTGTTTTAGTTGGGAAACAGCTGAAAGTGAATATCTGAATAAAACAACTGCTATACATACGATCGATGAAGGCTTCCCAATAGTAGCGTTTCCCATGGAAGAAACGATTCATAAGTGGTAGGCAGTATGACTGGCGACGGCTTCCCGAGAGACATATCTATAGGCGAATAAAATAAAATAGGGTCAAATTAAGACTACAAGTGACATTATACTTGTAAAGAGAATATATTGAAAATATTGCCGATCAGAGAGATAGATAAAGAGAGAAAGAAAAGAGAAAAAGAAAACAGTAAACAAGAGAAAGAAACATGAAGGAGAAAGCAGTTGATACAGGCCTTCTATACCCAGCTCTGTTCATAACAGTTTCACTGACACACTAAGCATCACCATCGAATAAAATAATAATAGGCAAGTTCATATCTATATTATAGAATCTATCAAAAGAACACATACGGCACGACGACGAAGATGATGCTAATTATGATGATGATGATGATGATGATGATGATGATGATGATGACATATCATCTTTTCACCATATGCACTCATAAACACCTTGCATAACGGATAAAAAAAAACAAACATCTGCATTAGAAAAGAGTTTTCTTGACACAGTAAGCAATCGAATAATTGACTGGGATTCATTGATTGAATCCTATTATGTGCAGTCAGTTATTCTCAGCGGGATCCGGGCCATTTTTAAATACTAAATTATCTGAAAACGGAAACGGATATATTTCAAGATTTCTTTTTCTTCTTTAGATGCCACTTTAGCATGAAGATATCTCGTCAGAGCTGCGTTCGAAGAGATTCATATACATAGACTCCACAAAGTTTTATTCGTTTGTAACTAAGGAATTGACAAATATTTTTATTATTTATTGCTATTTCATAAGTAATGGATTTATTAATATTTCGGGTCTCAAAGTTATTTTATTGAATAATGAATCCAAAATTATATATTTCATTATTTTTTAAATATATGACATAATTCTCTGAATGGAAACGGATTTACTATTTTTTACTGACGAACGCTGTCGGGCATATTTAGCGAGAAGTGCTTAACTCAAGGAAACCTTTTTATCGACTAGTATTTATAGAACTGTCAAGTAGTTTTGTATTCGTAATGATAGTTATTTTTTAATAACCTTCTCATATTTTTCACACAAAGAAATCTGTGGCAGAATACAGTTCCTGTTCCTTTTCCTTCGGATTTTTTTTTTTTTTAAGTGAAAAGAAAAACATCATTCTCAAGGAAAATTGCAATGATCGCCATCTGTTTGCCATTAACAATCGACGCCCACAGGCGCCACTAAAACATGTGCATTTGATGTACTTCAGAAGTTATGATTTCATTAAGAGAAGTGATGGCAAACTATGTTCGTTGTAATAACCCAACCTCCTAGATGTCAAATTCCTGACTCCTAGACATTAAGTTCCTAAGTTTGTAGGACAACAGATTTTCTATCTTCATTCGCATAACGAAGAAATCAGCATTTTTATTATTTTTGATATTCGACACAAAACACGACCATTGTTGTACAAAAATGATGGGAATTTCCACAAGCAATACAAGTAGTTCTCCTTTATTTTTATCTTAACAAAATATTATTTGAAAATGAATAAAAGATTTGGGAAAAACGCATGTACGATTTGTCACAATGAAATCAGATAAAAATTTATAAAATTTTTAGTTCATTTTCTTATTTCAGGGGAGGCTCATTACTAATCCGCTTTAAAAAAATGTAGGTTTCGTCTACAAAATCTACATATTTCAACAGAGAATTAAACAAAAGCATATTTTCGTTTATTACTAGTGTCATTACTCATGAACACTGGAGAATCATTATCCACCGATAAATAACAAAATCATATATTTATATAACGTATTTAGTTACATATAAGACCGAAAAAATATTCTCCTGAATCTTATATACTAAGTTGAAGTAACTGATTGGCTCATGCACACACAGACGCTATAGTGTCAATACTTGTACCTAGACTAATTTCATCATAATGTAATATTAAATATTTGCCATCAAATTTGGTTATTTCGTATTCAGAATGTATTTTGTATAGAAATATAAAGTATTTTTTCGAGCAAGTAGATATTTACCGGCCAAGGAAAGTGATTCTAGGAGCGTAATTTTTCAGATATATGCGCATTTATCCATGGATCTGTGACTAATAAGCAATTCATTCGAAGTAAGTGCTTACAAGTATACACGTTTTAGAATCATATGCAATGCCTACGTGTACTTTAAGATTCTATACATTTTTGTCAGATTTTATATACATTTGACTCATTGGAAATATGGACAAATATTTACGGTTATTTAAAATTGTGTATGTGTGCGTGTTTGTACGTGTGCGTGTGTCTATATGGGTGCGTGTGTTTGTAAAAAATAATGGCGTCGTATCCTCGTTAAATTAGTTTGTGTATTCAAGTATGGATGATTTGTGCTTCACAAATTTATTTTAGCGGTAAGTGCTGAGACGAAATGACTTTATGACGTATTGACAAAGCCACTGAGACAGAAAAGGAATCATAAGAAGAAAGAAAGACAGAAAGAAAAAAATAGTTTGATTAAGAAAAACAGTATTAAATAAAGTGAATAAAAGAAAGTCTTTAGATTGAAACATTAATAAAAATGACGTATAGTCTGTGAGAAAGAACAGATGTATTTTGTCTGGATATTTGAAAACAGGTGTAGTTTCGTGGGTGAAATGTCTGTCTAATCTAAATTCCATTTTTTTGTTATTTAGATAGAGAAACAAGGTTACGTTTAAGTACAAACGCAATGGCATTTAAGATGGGAAGAACCAAGAGCTGCCGCTCTCTGCTGTTACTCAAACTTTCTCGACGTTTCTTTTCAAGAAATATTCAAAGGCAATTACTGGCTTTACTCCGTCTGACCAGTGTATACTCTATAGAATATGTTTTGAGTATTCACCATATCTTTGATACTAAAAACACTAGATACATGAATGCATATAAGTATGAATGTGTGTAAACGCAAAAGAGAATCTACAATAAAAGATATTTGATACTTTTGTACAAATTTGAGTTTGAAAACAGGTGTTATAACGAAATAAATTAATTTTCCTATATTCAGTGTTATTTTCTTGATTTCTTAAAAAGGATTTGTTATTTTTAATCTTTTCCATGATTTTCCGAAGAATTGTTAATAAACAAATTCTAAATATAATTAATTTTCGGTAGGTAAAACAGCATTTAGTTTTAATTTAATGGGTTTTTAGTGGTTATAGGAATAATCCAATCAAAGTTTTCTTTTAATTAAAAAATTTAAAAAATAGTATAATTTTTCACATCGTGATCTTTATTGACTCATTCTTTTATTGGATACTTAACGCGATTCAAAGTAAAACCTTCAGAATATTTATTCTTCAGGGCATTACAGATATTACAAGTACACAAAAACTCTATTTCACATTATTTGACTCTTTGTCGTTTAGATTTTATTGGAACAGAGAAGTAGTGTTTTCGGTTCAATTAATATACATTAAACGAATAACCCGATAGAAAGCCAAAAGCGACAAAAGCTGTCTTTCGAAATAGATTTCTTGATTTTAGTCAGCCGTATCAATTTTACTTACTCCACCTTGATTAATTGCAAGCGTAGTGGAGTATATATGCCACTGAAGTAATAGTCATTCATTCGTTATACAATCCCCGCTAAGATATAATTTTCACTCAGTCAGTAAAAGTAGGCAGTTCTCAGTAGGTTCTTTTTGTGGGTTTAGTCAAAGTTTATATGCTGAGGTTTCCTTTTTATTATCTTCTATCAATTTTATTCAGTTGCATATCGATAGGAGAACAAATGAACTATTTATCGAATAAATTAACAGTCAAATAATATTTTACACAAATTCAAGTGAAAAATGTTTGTTGTTCGTTAGCCTTAGCGTATTGCTAGTTTAAAATCTATAATTAGAATTATATAATATGAATTATATGTGCAATTACATGCACACAGACGTATATAAGAATACATACATTCAAATATATATATATTTATATCTGTCTATATTTCTGAGATGAAGTGTTGTAATTATTTACATTGTTTACATTTTTGAGACTGTTGTCCTCATTTTATTGTTCACGATGTTTCGGCCGTTGTATGCTCCGGTTTTCTTCAGGTGATTGAAATTTCGAACTGAACCTTTTCGATGTAGAAATGTTATATGGTTCGATATTCGTGCCAGCTTCTGACGAATATGGCAGCAAAGATGAAGACAACAGTCCGAACATTGTAAATAGTCTAAATATTTATCTATATTTGAGCAATGTATTCTTTCAAATATAATTCACTAAATATAATAGCCCAATATTAATCACGAAATACCTGATCATTTTCAGTCAGTTCTTCGAAGCTAAAATACTACGCGCGCGCACACACACACACAAATAGAAAGCGTGAATATTTTAACCGCAAAATGATAATTTTCCTTTTTGTAATTCTGTTACTATAATTTTATGAATAAAATGAAAAACTTTTGATATATATTTGAAGAATGATTTCAATTTCGTAATGAGTCATCCTACATCGAAACAAATCAATCACAAGACATATTGGAGGCAATAGGGATAGAGGAAAATAGCGCTACTTTGTAGGTGGTACAGACTTCTCCATTATATCTTCGCAGGTCTGTGATTGACGTAGGACCTCTGACAGTGTGCAGCAGCAGATGCAGAAAGAAGCACTCCTGCTGATTGGTGTGCACAGTGTAAACCAGTCTGATGATCTCACATCTGAAGACAGCATTTTCTTCCCAGTCCTCAACTTGTGCTCCTTGGTTGCGCCTGCTCCATCTATTGTGTGCCCAGGTGTAATAGACGGGAACCTCAACATATATCAGTGTATAATTTGAAGAATGCTGTCAATGTGGTTTCTGATGTAATCTCAACTACGTTTCGAGCAGTATCGCCTGTGAAATATACACACTGTCCATTTTCAAGATGGACAGCTAGATTCACCACTATTGGATATTGCTCGTGGATTTCGAAGTGCAGGATACGCTACATTGCCTCGTTAGAGGAAATATATTTGCCCAACTGATAGATTATATTAAATATTGAATGGAGTGAAAGGTTTAAAAAACAATTCTTTATTAAATTTTTCATTTCAATTTCACTTTTCGTCGCGATTTGAATTGATATCGTCTTAGGAATCTGCATTTATTCGCTTAAAAGAGCATACCACGATGAAAAAGGGTCCCAAACTTAATTAAAAAAATTTCTCATTTAAATGTTTATATTTTTATTAAAAAGAAAGGACAAATTATTTTATTAACTTTTTTTTTTCATCCTTTTTAGAACATTCGAAATTTTGATAAAAAATCTTGTTTTATTTTTTGATCAGCGGAATACCATTGAAAAGCATGTTTTAACCGTGGTAACTTGTTTTGGATGTGTTAACTGACAGTTAAATCGATATATTGACAGTTTAGGTCAGGGGAAGTTATCGAACGGAAAAACAGAAGTGACAATTTTTTCGAATCTCAAGTGAACTAATTTAACTACACAATAATTTTTAAAAGTTAACATATACTTTCGGCAATCTTATAATTTATTTATTTTTTTCTTTTTTAGGTACTTTAGCTTTATAGCCTTACTTTTGAAAATGATTTCTGTAAAGACAACGTTTAAAATACTAAGAATATAACAAATTTATTAGTTCATAACTGAGAGTGAGATAAAATTTCATAAGAGAGGTACCTAATTTTTACGTATATCTCTTATTTTTACTTATTAATTCTTATATCTCAGTTATGAAAAAAATTCATAACTGAAACAATATAAAAATTAATTATTAAAAATAATACCATAAAATTTCATAAATAGGTAGATACCTAATATTATAGGTACCTCTCTCATTTTTATGAAATGTTATTTTTATAATGTGTCAATTTTTATTTTCCCTTATTCTTAATATTAATTGTTTCGTTTCCGTCAATAGAATCGAAACTAAAAAAAGAAGATAATTAATAACTGCAGTATGTTTCTCCCTGAAAAACGATAATTATATTTTTAATTTTATTGAAATAGGAAGTAAAAAAATAAAGATTTTGAAAATCCGCCGCTGATGGTCAAATTCAGAGAATTCAACACCTGTTCGTCAGGAGAAAACAACAGTGTAAAATTCTTTTTTAAAAACATGTGTCACAGATTGTAATAAGGTTTCAAATTTATGATCTGTAAAGATAGATCTATTTAATAACAGCATTCCCTAAACTGCACGGATTGAAATTTAATTTTAAAAATATTTAAAAACTTTATCAAATTTTGTATTTAAAATTAAAAAAAGAAAACAATTCTTTTAAAAATTCATTTTTCATCGGAAAAATATTTTGGCTTCAGACAAAATTGTCCTTAAAATATATTATTCATAAAAGCCATTAAAAGCTTATCTAATTAAATAATATCTTAGTTTCATTGGGTTTTGAATATTACAATTCACAGCTGAATTATGGGTAGCTGTGTGATTCGATTTTACCAAGAAATCGACTATTTATATTCTTCAAAGTTTTCTGCTTATAACTAATATAATCAATAAAAGGCATGACGTCGAATTTCTCAAATTTTCATAAAATTAAGTAAGGGGGGTAACAGTTGTAAAAAATATTTTTACCATGACTTTCTAAAAAAAAACATGTCTAAAATAATTTAATTCCTTTGTGAATAAGTTCTGAAAGTTTTATTAAAATCCGAAAATTAATTTCCAAATCAGTGTGTTTTTCACCTGAAAAAAAGGCGACAAAACACTAATGGCAAATATTACTTAGGCCACTGACGTAAAAAAAAAACAAAACAATTATTTATTTCGAAAGTTCTAGACAGGATGAAAAAAAAATTAATAAATTAATCAAAAAATACTTTGGTCTTTCCTCTTAACCATAACAAATATTTTAACGATAACCCTTCGTTTTTATTAAGTTTGGTTCATTTTTCATCATGCTATGTTTTTATTCCGGTGAATTATTGGAGATGCCAAAACGCCGCAATTAAAAGTAAAACTTATCTGAGAAGGGGACGTGGCTCATGCCGATTAAGGACGTTTGGATATTTTAAGAAGGATGTCTATTTCCACAGCTAGATTGTTTTTACACAGACGGTATATAGCACGAAAGTGTCCTTCAAACAGGTTGTTTCTGTTTTCACATAAGCTCAATTTAAACGTTATTTAACATTTAAATGACCGAATGGATTGAGCCATTTTCTTTGTATTTAATAAATTCGAACCTGGCGAATTTAATGATGCAGATGGCAAAATTTAAAACGAATTAATTTTTTGCCGTGTAAACACACAAGAGAGATCGTATTCAAAGAAAGATTATGCTGAATTAATGTGTTAAATTTTAAAGTGTTAAAGATTTTATTTTGAAAATAACCCGCGAGACCAATTATCCCCTTGCTTAAACACAGTAAACAGCGTTTTTCGTAAGACCCAGCGATGAGCTGCGATCTAGGGGCCCATAGAGGTCCCATTATAATTTTTTATAAAAAACAAACAAACAATTAACCCAGTAACAAACTGGATATTAGTTTAACATATATGCAAAGTTCATCAATATTGGTTGACGGGTTCCTACGGCAATTTTATTCAGACAGAAATTGCCATATATATATATATATATATATATATATATATATATATATGTATATATATATATATATATATATATATATATATATTATCAGGGAAATTACAAATATATATATATATATATATATATATATATATATATATATATATATATTAGGGAAATTACAAAAAAAAGGAAAAAATTAAAGTTGAAAGATTGTATCACCAAAATCTTCTACAAGAGGAGGATTGCTTGTTTTGAAAATCGGTACATTTTATGGCATTTGTGGGAAATGCTTAACTATCTCAGCCACCTGTTATAACTAAACTGTATGAGGTTCATTTAGATTTTATTGAAAGGTGCAAACCGGTTTGAACGTATCTTGATTTAATTTCCGTCTCCGACACAGTTGAAGATAATTTACCTGTCGGTTGCACACACGAACTTCAGTTGCATGGCCACTACAGCTGGTTACTGCCAACTTTGTCTCCAAACTGTAAGAAAGAGAGTAAAAGTGCTAATAGCAACAACAGTGTGCGACTATCAGATTACAAGAATTCATTTGTCGCATACCAATCACATAAAAACAAATCTATTTGACAATCATTTTTCCAGATAGCTAACTTCATCCGTTAGTATAAAGGCTTCTTGTAAGGCTTTTGCTTTTAAGTATTTGCTTGAAAATATTGTGAAATGACGTAATCTTTGGCCAAATCTTATCAGCTCGGAAAATAAAGTTCCTATAATAAAAATAATATAAAATGATAGGACAGCAATACTATACTTGCCTCTCCCTGTTCGATATCAAGAATTTGTCGCCCAAATATGTTAATTTTCCCCTGTTTATCACTAATATGAGTTGTATTTGCTACGTGTAGGATTGATTTGAGTGATAATTACAGGTTTGCTGGAGTATAAATAGAATGATTATATTGGGATAATATACATAATACTTGTAGAACGCTGTCGAACTTTATCAGATATAGCAGCCATTATCAGTTATAAAATACGTGTCAGTTGGGTCTACACAATACTGTCTGAAACTGTGCAGAAGGCACATTAATGCACTTATAATTGTAGTAAACTGATGAGTATCTAGTATTTTTCGTCAAGTATGTATATTGCATTTAAAATTTAAACTGAAAAATATGTTTTAAAGTAAGTCGTACATTCATTTAATCTTTCATATAAGCCATTATTAATTCAAATTAATTCAGGCACCTACGTCTGTTCTACTTTTACAATCGACCAATACTTCAATTGTATCTATTCACTCAATGTTAATATGCAGTACTTCGCTTTTATATTATTTCAATTCATATTCATCTGATTATGTTCCTTATTTTTCTTTTGTTCTAACGGTAAGTATACCAATTCTTTATCAAGTTATGTCGGAGTAAGCATTTTAGAAAAAATCTTCAACTAGAACACTCTTTCACTCTAGAAGTTTTTTTAAATATGGAATTAGCTTATTTGCATGCAGAAATTTTCTATTTATCTTTTGGTTGACTAAAATTACCTAGATCTAATTGATCATTTCATAATAAAATTGTAGTGATATGTAAATGCGGTACTGTATAATAGGCAGTATCGCTACACCTACTGGATAGTTATCTTCTCTTGACGAGACTACAAGACTACATCTGTCAGAGAGAATACCTATCATAGCAATATGACACCGCCGATCGGTTACTTAACCAAGATGGAGGATCCGGAATATGCAAAACCTGGCTTAGTTAGGGAAAGGGAGTAGGAAGAGGAATCAGAAGAACAGACGACGCAAAAAGATAAATGAATCCAGTATTGAGAGTGATCAGGAAGACTACCAGAGATATGAAAGTGAGCAATAGGAAAAGGAGGAGACAATGAATGTATCCAGTAGTAGTAAGGAACCCTCTGAGGATGAGAGTGACCGGGGATATCATGATGATTCAAATGAGTAAAATCAGTTATGCACTAGATCTCATATTAAAAAAAATAAGGAGACTCACTCTGAGAGACATATTATGTCTCCCAGGGTTGTTCATAGAAGTTAAAGGTCAACTAAAGGTATAAAGCCTCTTAGGTTCAGGGAGGTATAGTGATATATAAAAGAGGTACTGTATAAAAGGCAGTATCGCTAAACCTACTGGAAAGTTATTTTCTCTTGACGAGACTACATCTGTCAGAGAGAACACCTATCATAACAACAATAAAGTCTATTTAATGTAAACAACTAAATTGTACTCAGTAGTTTGCATCAACTTTGATTTCTCATGTGTGTAGTACTAGGTGTATAGAAAAGTCCAGACGTCCTTCTTTTCGCAAACTATAAAAGGAAAACACAGTAAAGAGCAGTTTTCCTTTCAATTAAAAACTACTGGAACCTTTTACACATATCTAATATTCAGACCAGATTGTGTAATTCCGTTCTACGCTCGTTGAGAATATTATTCTTTACTTAAAGTAATTCTCCTTTACCAAATTAGGAGAAAGATGAACAAAAGTATTTTTCGCAAAGGATTGAAGTAAAGCACTTTATGGCAAATATAGCCAAACATCTGTTGGACTCAGATTACAAATTATACGAATCCTAGTTATTTTAGTGTTTCTTATGTTTACATTTATCAGCATCCAGTGACCGCAAAATGAGTTTCTAATTCAAAGCAAAAGATTCTATTATTTTTTCGGTGGCCGATGTTAACCGCAAGTTAACATACATACACATCGACGCACAATTGAAGAATAGAAACATGAAGACGTACTGTGATATATATGTGAAAACCCCTGAGAGACAGAAGTTTTCGATTCCAATTTACAATAACCCTCATTAGCTCAGCTACATGAAAACAAACTGTAAAGTAGCAGGCTGAGAATGAGTCAATGTATATTTCATTTTTAAAAATTGTAACTATGATATAATATTTTTAGTTACATTTGATCACAGATGAAAATTGGTTTTCTCTGAGTTTAAATTCCCTGCTCCCCATATCTAAGGTGGGGGGGGGCTATAAACCGAACACTTGAATTGGAATCTGACATATCAGTATACTGATCCTTTGCTTTATAAAATGTATTATCGTAAAGACTAACTTTTTATTTTCAGAATAAGCAAAAGATTTGTTCCATTTTAGAAACTCTACTCAGTGCTAATTTATAGACTTATTAATCTATATTAAAATTAACAGTTAATTAAGAATATAAAAGTAAAGGGAAATATTAAAGTCTGCTTGGTCAGAAGATAATGACGTATTTTCCAAGTAAAACCAGGATTTAGAATAATGATTAATAAAACAGGTGTGTCCTCTCCATTTAGAAGATAATGAAACAAAATCTCCAAACTTCCATCCGCAGTCATTTTGATTTCGACAGAACTAATTTAAGCTTACAAAGTATTTAATGGTTGATAAGTTTATCCCGCAGACCATTATTACTGAAGTGGGTTCAGTCTTCACTGGGTGCTTTGATTTTTGTGGCTTTGCAGTTGATCTTAGTAAATATTCGCAATTAACTATATTCAGGAAACACGATACCAACCACTTTACTCGAATTTTTCAGTCTAAGACACGTATGAGATCCTTTTCTTGACGCTTTACATTTAACGAGCAACGTTCAAAGCACAATGGCTACTTAAATGTTGATTTGGATCCCTTGTTACACCATGTCTCAAGGCTTGTACTTACTTATGAACGAATATTTCGCTAGAAATAAACGATAAATTTAATCGTACTAAAAGAGAAGGATATAAAACAAAATGCATTTTTCAGCAAACATCTACAGTGAATTTATAAGTAATTTTGAAAGTTTCATTATTGACTTAGATTTTTAACGTCGATCAAAAATAGATGAAGCTAAAATAAAATTCTAAACTAAAAATGCAAATTAACTTTGGAAAAGATTTCATTTAATTTTAACCTATTTCGTAATTTTCTTTTGCCTAATTAACTTTTTAGGTGTCAAATATAGTTTAAGTAAAGACCGAAGTAGTCAAAGTTCTTTTCAAAGCAAAGCACTTTTAGAATGCAACAAATTACGAACAAAGCAAAGTAGCAGAGTAACCAGGACAGTCTAATTCTTGATTCTCTAGATAAACATTTAAAAGAAATAAAAACTTATGAGAAAATAAAAAACAAAAAATACAAGGATTTTAATTCTATTTTTACGTTAGATTCCTTTTTAAATGTAATTGTTGTGATGAGCGACAATGACTTATTTAGCAGTCGCCGGACTTTATGCAAAATAGGACAAGTCCATTTTGCCTATGTCACTACAGCAATATTTATGATGCGTTAATTTTTTTATTTCTTGTTTATAAATTATGTACGTTATTAGATTTACAACATATTTTGAAAACAGTGCTGAATTTCTTTCCATGATGGAAGAATATTGATTAACACTGAATTACAATTTGAAAGCGTTCCTATCATAGCTCAATTTTTGATAAATTGCTCTCTATGTTAACGACATGAAGGATAATCATAAGAAATATCGATCATTTAGAATTGAATATGAATTTCTTGTCAAATTTACTTGTATTTCGACGTGAGATGGAAACTGTCGTGATATAACACATTTTGATTCCTAAAAGATTTGAACTCACTCAGTTAAACTAGTACAATGACGTGTCCTGTTGGATAAGCCTCCACCGCAGCTTTCAGAACATTTTGACCACAATGACCAAGACGTCCACGAGGCGATGTCCGTTTCTCCTGTTGATCCTTCTGCCTGAAAAAAGAAACAGAAAGACATCTAGTTTAAGGAAAGTAAAGCCCAAGAATAACAAAACATGTATTTATAATATTATTAACAACAATCAGTTTTCTTGAATCACAAAATCATTATATGTGCGTTATTTATATACGAGGGTGACATCTTTCACTGATATCTAATTGGTCAAACAAAACTTCATAAGTAACTCGTATCGAACCCTCTTGAAAATGGACAAAATTTGACTTCGTGATGTTATCAAGTACCTGCAGGAAAATGGTTTATTTTCCAAGGATATTCATGCTCACGTGATAGCTACATTAGATGATGACGCTCCAGCTTTATCAATTGTGCAAAAGTGGGAAGCTGAAGTTAGGAGAGGAAGAAAGAGTCTTGAAGCGGACCCAAAATCTAGAGTTCCTGCTACTGTCATCACCGGGGAAAACATTTGATCGTATTCATCACACGGTAAGGGATAACAGAGGATTGACTATAAATCAAGTAACCAATATTATTAGCATATCCGGTGAGAGAATTGAGAATATTCTGCAGAATGAATATGACGAAGTGGGTGCCATGTCTTGTGACACCTGATTAAAAGGGCATCAGCTAATCCCATCATCAGAAAATCTGACATTGTTTGAGGCTGATCCAGCTGGTCTCCTTGAACGTTTCCTACACAAGTACACAAGTCCTTAGTTCCAATGGCTGTGGTACCTGACTGTGGCTTTGAACTGGTTTATCCCCCTCCCTATTTAACTGATTTGATTATCATCTGTTTCTCAACAGGAAAAATAACACTTGGCTGGAAAAAGTATCGCAATGGTGATGATGTCATATCTGCTGTTGATGACTTTTTGACCAACAGTATGAACAGTCTACTTTTAAGTCAGATGTCAATTTACCTGAAAATAAACACTGCAGTTATTAATAAGAACAGCTCTAGTATCACTTCTTCATAGTTAGCCGATTAACTTTTTAGCCTACCCTCAAATGGAAATATTATAATTGCTTGTGTTCTCATGCTAAAAATATAATTTTCTATGAGAACTGTATCCAAGTTGTGACAGTCAATAAGGTCAAAAACTATTTACTTAGCACTATTACTGTTTGCTATAGTGAAATTATAAGAAAAAAATAATCCTAAATGCTTTCACTTATTTTATATCTGTTCAACAAATCCTTATCATTTTAGTTTTTTTCAAAATCTTAACTTCCTTTCCTGGTTCATATTTTTTTATCAAAATTATTTTTTCAGTCACTGATTTTTTTTCACCTCCATCTAAAGATGAATGTTCTATTATTATTATCTGCTTTTTGTACTTTGAGATTTTTCTCTTTCATATAAATAAACATGATGCGAATTATATGCGAAATGAATGTGAAGACCGTAGGTTTTTTTTATTTCTAAACTTCTGACCCGTTTCAAATTTCGTAACTATAGAATTCAAACTGGTAAGATTTCTTTCTCTTAGAAATAGAGAATTCCTTATAACTTACAAGCAAAGACGATATGTGTCATCCCAAAACACGCATAGAATTCACGGAGATGTATAATAAAAGCGTACCACAATTGCAACTGAAGAGATGCAGATATTCATTTCCAAATTTGACATAAATTCTTTTTAGAAATTGAAGCTAACATTATTTGCGATTTTTTTCACTTTCTTTTCATTTCTATCGTCACGTAACACAGCTCACATTTTTGGCACTAGCACAGAAGGAAAAAACTAGAGACATAATGTGTGCATTCAGTTTTTTAATAAGTTGAATTGATTTCTCACGGATTAGGTAATAATAAATGTGTTTGAATTTTCACGAAATATTATTGAAGCTTGAATAACACTTAAAAGTATTTGATATCACAAAACGGGATTTTAAATAAAATACGATTATAATCAGTGTTTTATGAGGACTTAACCAAAATCATTTCACAAACGCAGACACTCACACACACACACACACACATATATATAGTGTATTGTGTGTGTGCGTGAAAGGGAGAGAGAGAAAGAGTGTGCGTGTAGGACAGAAATTTGGTGAACAGTTTCTGTTCGCTAGGCGCCGATGATTGTTCTAGCACGAAGACACAAATCAGTATAAACTAGCGTTAAATTGGTGATCACGCCAAATTATGAGTTCTCTCCCAGAAACTGCATCTAAGACGCTAAGATACATTTGCAAACAGGTATACTGGGAAGCGGCCGGCCATTAAGCATGCACACACACACACACATACACGCACACAGATATATATATATATATATATATATATATATAAACTTTCGTGCCTAAAGTCATGGAATAGCAGGCTACAACGGTAATTTTGGTAACGCCACCTTACCTTGACATTAACGAAATGTCCAAACCTATATAAGTTATGATTTGACATGTGATGAATCAGTGTCAGCAAAGGATGTGCTGTTTCCGACAAGGCAACATTAATTATTGCTGTTCGAAAGGGGATGTCTTACGCATAGTAAATTCCATTTCTAAACTAGTGGGGATATTTGACATCTTTACATCTATGGTGTCATGTGTCTACCGAGAATACGTGACAGATATTGTCGACCATCGTGGACAGTGCAATGGATAGATTTTTCTGTGATAATAGACAAACGACACTGTCTCAAATCACATCTACATTCAATGCATGGGATACCAGATCTATCTCATGTAGGACAGATCAACATTTTTATTTTATTTTTGTTTTTTCGCTTCCATAAGATGCACCAGGGTAACCCTTTTACACCTCGACAGACAACTGAGCTCGAGATGTCGCTAATTAGACCCTGGAGGACTGAAAATGTGCGACTTAGGCCAATGATTGATAGTAGTTTCATGCTTATAGTATGGCTGTGGGGCAGATTAAGCCATGAACACGAATTGTAAACCAGGCACCATAAAAGTTTTTGTTAGTTTCATAATAGACGTGGGTTATGTTTACATAATATGAGTAGAGTCTGTTGATCCCTTTAACGTATTAATAACCGATAACTACAATGTTACACTGCTTCATGATCATTTGAACCCATTGCTGGATTCTATGTACCCCAAAAAACTATGAAATATCTCAGCAAGATAATATAACGTGTCATCGAGACCAAGTTGCACAAAATTGGTTTGATACGCATTTTATATATATTTAAAAGTGTGACTACCACGTTCAACTAATTTGAGTTCAATCGAGTATTTATTATATGTGATGGAGAGGTCTATTCCCTTGCAAAAACATCCATATATCATGAAATTGTGCGCAGTTATGATATATTGTATACCTCAACAACTCTATAAAATGTGAAATCGATGTCAAGTTGGTGCACTTCACCTGTGTAAAGAAGCTTCATGCGATAGTAACTAACTATCCCATAACTTTTGGTACGTCAGTGTATCTATACTTATTATATATATATATATATATATATATATATATATATATATATATATATATATATATATATATATATATATATATATATCATTGAATTATCTATTATATCTCTTTCTGTATAAGACGTTCGTGTAATTTCGATTAGAATAGTTACTTATGCATTTCATCACCAAAGTCTGGATTAGGAAATAAAATTACATATGTCAATAAACGACCTTGTTTCCTCTTTTACAAACACTCTCTTAACTCATTTTCTGCTGTCTTCTGTCGGTACCATAATGATTAAAAAGCACTGAAAAACCGACCTTTTTCATACATATGTAATTTTTTAATTCTAGATTAAAATATAAAAAAAGCAGGTGTAAATATAACCTCATTACAGTGATCCTCAAAATCAGCGAAATTTATCAAAAATACTTTGACAGAATGTTGATTTTAAACACCTATTTGGTAAAATGTTACTTTCTATGGAGTTGCGTCCATATTTTCTTTAATCCTTTTTTATCAAAATATCAACAAAGATATAGGAAAAGAGAGAGAGATAGTGTGTGTAGAAGATGGATAGAGAGAGAGATAATGTCTGTATGTGTGTGAGTGAGAGAGAGAGAGAGAGAGAGAGAGAGAGAGAGAGGTTATGATTTGATTTTTCTTGAGAACTCGTGTTTGTTTTTATTACTGTTTATTTTTTTTTGTTTCCACAGCAGTTTTCCTGTTTAGACAGAGAAAAAAAAAGTTTTATTTACTTTGACATAAAACGAAGTGATCAGGAAAAGAGTAGTAAAACGTAAAGAAAGAAGGAAAATTTGGATAATGAAAAATCAATGAAGAAACAGAAGAAAAAGATAGAAAATAAACAGAAGGAAAGAAAAAAAATGACTTCAACAAAGAAAGAAAGGTAAGCAATGTAAAAACTTTCTTTAAAAGAAAGAGGAAAATAATAAATTATGAATGCAATACAGAAACAGAAGTGAAGGAAAGAAATACAGAGTGCGATGGGTAAATTGTCGCCATTTTACATTTTTAATTTCGCACATGCGCGTTTATTCTTTCTAATTTTGTCGAATGCAAAATTTAGTAGGGTCAGTTGGGCACTGTCTGTTAGAAAAAGAGCACAATGATGCAATTCACTCAATCAGAAATTTGCAAACGGCATGCTTTACTGCTTGGCATTCACGCTGCAAGCTTCAATACGAACAATTCAGTTTACCTATCGCACCCTGAGGACAATGCAGAGGATTCGGAAAGATTTGGATGATATATCCAGTCAACATCATGGTGTTTCGAGTGATCATTAGTGGTGGTGACATTATGCTTCCAGTCATCTTCCCACAGGGCCGTAGACTCAACACGGAGTCCTACATCAAGTGCTTTAAGGAGGTAGTACTGCCTTGGGTCAACAGTGTGGCTCCTGGAAGATACTATATCTGGCAACAGGATTCTGCACCATTCCACACAAACCGGAGAACCCAATCATGTCTATCAGACAATTTCTGCGACGACATCACCCCTTATATCTGGCAACCAAACTCCCCAGACTGCAACTCCCTTTGATTATTATATGTGGGGAGCAGTTGAGCGAGGAACCAAAAAACCTCTTTATAACACCATAGATTAAACTGAAGGCCAGGATTATGGCACCATTCACAAACTTAAACAAGGAGACCGTCCAGAAGAGTTGCAGGAGATTCCGAAGTCGTCTGGAGGCCGTGGTTGAAGCCAATGGCGATTTTATTGAAAAAATTTACTCTTTAGTATTTCAAGATATTTTTGTGTAATTCTGGTAAATATATCTGTTAAAATGAGATGTCAGTGTTCTTTTCATTTTTACGAAATTAAATGAAAATTTATCCATCGCATGCTGTATATATATTGAAACAAAAAGAAGCAGAAATAATAAAACGTATAATTTAATAAAATTGACAACGAATAAAAGAAAGAAAGAAAACAAAAAGAAACAATTAGTAACAGAAAAATACAGAAATTGAAAAAGAAGGAAGAATTTGTGAGATTAAGTCTTAAAAAAGAGTCAGTTTTGTGTGAGTTTGTATTTACTCAATATATAACATGCATGTCATAAAATAAAGCGAGATGCATATGCAAGAACAACAGGTCCTAATTTTTAAACTAAACTTGGTTGGCAGTCTCCATTTTTGTATTGTCAATTCTGAGTAAAAGTACAACGGTTCGGTCAAACTCTGTAGACTTGCCAATTCATAATTCACATCCATGTTCAATTAAGGCGACTTTGACCGTTTACACTTAGGGTCAGTTACCACCCAAGCAATAAAGCTTTCTCGGTACGTGTTCTCCCTGCAGAATAATCATTGAAGACAATTTTGTACGTGCGTTGAATCTCGAAAACTCATGTAATCATTTACTAAACGCCAGTGATATAGCGTTTCAAAACCCCTAAGAGTATTGAATTTGAATGATTTCTACGCAGATAGCAAAGGTTGTAATTTAACGTACTTCTGTTGAACATTTTTCATGCTTCATTGGACGGTTATCTTTCCAGAAAAAAACTTTTGCGGCGCCTAACTTTACAACTTGTTTCCATCACCTCAGGGATATGTACTCTGAAAAAATAATACTACTGATCCACTAAAATTTTACCTGATCGTTAATGGAAAACGGAGCGAAGAATTCTTCGAAAACTGCCTTACTGTTCATTATTAATGCTTTAAAAATAAATGTGTGAAAGCGCATGCGATTTTATCAAGTCTCTTTGGATCTTCCAATTTCACGTATAACTAATATATTAGATCTTCCAATTTCACGTATAACTAATATTTAGTTCCCTTTATATTGATGTATGTAGATTTTTCGTTTCGAAAATCGATATCTGTTGATGAATCTCTCACTTTCATTCTTTGTCTGTCTGTCTGTCTGTCTCTCTCTCTCTCTCTCTCTCTCTATATATATATATATATATATACATACATATATATATATATATATATATATATATATACATACATATATATATATATATATATATATATATATATATATATATATATATATATATATATATATATATATGTAATGGTAATCCAAAGTGCAATATCTGGTGAATATAGCAGATGAATGACAAACTTGCTAACCAAATTGCAATAGATTTTGCCTGACCGTCAAGCGTAGCGCCGAGCGTTTTACTGATAAAATATTAAAACATTTCTCTTAAATTCAGGACAGTTTTCCGCGATCCATCCTTCTGTTGATCAAATTAGAAGCAGTAAGTGTTCAAAATAATTTTTTGGCTCATCGGAAGGCGTTCATAACAATGGCTTCTCTTCCAATCACAATATATACACATAATCACGATTTGCAGATTAAAGCCAGCTTTGGTACACACGTTCAATTGTGGGATTTATTTCACTTTTACTGCATGATCCGCTTTTTCATGGCCATCACAGTTTATATCAAAAATTAAATATTTAAGTATAATAAAATATATTTTAAGTGTGGCTTATACAGAAGCCACATATTAATGCGATTAACATAATCAAGCTGGTATAAATAATTTGAATAGTTGATTTGGATATTTTGCACGCTGATTGAATACAAGGTGTCACAGTATAATCAAACAATAAAGTTTTCTTCGCATTCAATAATGATAAAAGAGAAAAACAAATTGAATGAGCTCTGTATCATATTAGAGATAAAATATTTTGGCTTTAAAGACATTTATGGAATGGTAAAAATAAAATTTCTCCGGAATGTGCTTAATTTTTTTGTGTCTCAGCAATTTAATGGAGGTGTTGTCGGAGAACTGAACTGACTGATCTGTGTTGAAAGGACGAAGTAAAAAAGAATTCTGTCTAATGCTCCCTGGAAAGTGACAAACCTTCAGATTATACGCACTTGCTAAATATCAATCATAACCAAGAAAAAATCGGCAAAAAAACATTGTTTTAACATGCGTTAACCACTTGAAATAATATCTTTATGGGGAGTAATATCTCGGCAGCTGCACCAAAATAACCAATGGTTTCATAGCTTTGTTCTTCATCTGCGACTTGTCTTGAATCACTGTTTGATGTACTGTTAGAGTAAGAAAACTCAGAAAATAATACATTTCTTGTAAGGTATCTACCTCTTCAGTACTTGAAAGTGACTAATACGAAATTCTGACTAAGATCTGAACACGTTTACAACACGGTATTTAAACACTTAATCATGAGCTATGAAAAAATATGGATCTGATATTTTTACTAATATATTCATATTAGAGATAAAATATTTTGGCTTCGTTTCAAAAGGTTCATAGAGACACTACTTTAGGAATCTATCTATTTTTGAAACATAGCAGACTATGTTGTTTTATTTATATTATCTATAGTTACCTTAGACTGTAAATATTTTTCTAGTAATGTCTAAGAAAACTCGAAAGTAGGAGAGAATAAGAGACATTTAAGCTGAAATCTTTCAGCTGTTAATTTCAAACGAGACGGAAGAAGAAGTGGATTTTCTTGTCTCTATAATTTCTTCAAGAATGATAAAACGTTTTAATGCAGTAATATGAATAAGAAAAGCAAAATAAATTGTTGATGCTAAATCCACTTTTTGTCAGCAACTACAATTTCATAGAAAATCTAATTTGTATCGACAGATTTTTAAAAATATCAATGACAAATAGAAATGTCAACTGAATTAAATGTCTTTAAAGGTTTTACAAGATTTTATTGACTGCTGACACTCGTTGGTCTGTTATCAATTAGTAGGCAAGTTTTTTTCTTTTCTGTTTTTGACAATTATATCCGGCCTATTTGCTTCAATCTTACTGTCTGTAAAGATGGTGTAATCCCATAGAATTGTGATGTCTTCTATTTTTGTAACCGGTGATGGGTGATATTCATACCAGTGTTTATTAACATCTTTTCCAAATTGTTTGCTCATTATCCAGTATAAGTATTCCCCCATTCTATCGTGACGATTTTTATATTCATTTGGCGCAAGTACAAAACATCCTGAGATTAGATGGTCTATGGTCTCCTGATATTTGTCACAGGGCCTACATTTTGTATACTCTCTATTATATATGATATTCGCCTGAAAGTTTCTAGTGAAAAGATTGATCTTGCTCTGCAAGAATAAAGCCTTCCGTTTCGGCCTTTAATCTCGATGCTCGTAACCATCGTTGAATGTTAACTATATCAACATCAGCTTTATTAGCACGTTCTGCATATAGGTCATGCACAGTTTTATCTTTCCGGCGTTGTTTCATCTGTTCAAGAGTTTTATCCTTGGCTTTCTTTTTCATAATTTTTGCTACAACAGTTGGTTCTTTGGTTCTGTTTTGGTTTTCTACAGAATCTACTAAATATAAATCTCGTTTGTATTTACAACCTTGATTGGATATTTATTATTATTATTATTATTATTATTATTATTATTATTATTATTATTATTATTATTATTATCTTTGATTTCTGGCGTTTACACATTTCTTCTCCGGGTCCCGCCCAGGGGCCTAAGGTTAGAAATGGCATCATGACATTTTCCACTGACAAAAAAAAAAAAATTACATAGATAAAACCCTTCGTAAAGTGTGGGCTGTACTTGTCAGAACAAATTTTTGTATCTCCTTGAGGTATGGACTTCCAGGAATTCCTTCAATTAGTCTACTGCAATCTTTTCCAACCAGTCCTAGGGCTCCAACTACAACAGGGATTGTTGATTTTCCCATATGCCACATTTTCGAGATTTCTATTTCAAGGTTCTTGTATTCTGACAGCTTTTTGAATATGTTCAATGATATATTGCAGTCAGCAGGGACTGCCATATCAATAAAGAGGCACCGTTTTTGTTTGTGGTCTTTAATAACAATATCTACGCGGTTGGCTTTGATTGTTCTGTCAGTGTATATTGTGTAGCCCCATAGAATTGTAACAGGTTCAATCTCCGTAACCGGATCTGGGTGGTGTACATACCAGTTTTTGTCAGTTTCCTTCCCGTAGATGTTGCAGATTTTCCAGTGCAGATATTGGCCCACTCTGTCATGTCGGGTTTTATATTCAGTGGGTGCCAATATCGTGCAACCTGATACAAGATAATCAATCATTTCTGGATATTTATCACAGAATCTGCATTTTGGGCTGACACAATATTTTAGTATATGTGCTTGATAATTCCTAGTTAGCAAGCATTGGTCCTGTGCAGTAAGGATAAAACCTTCAGTTTCCGCTTTCAACCCTGCACTACGTAGCCACTGATGGGTACGGGTTTTGTCTACGTCAGCTTGTTTGGTACGGGCAGAGTATTGGTCATGAAGCGGTTTATCTTGCCATCGCTTCTGTATCTGGTCGGTTGCATTCGTCTTTGCTGTCTTTTTAAAGTATTTTGCAGTTTCAGCCGGTGTATTGTGCTATAGTTGCATCTCTACGCCCATTTGAAACTCCATTTTGAATTTGTTGGCTTCTTTTATTACGGAGTAAAGACGCTTACTACTTTCATGTTCCTTGACGCATACCATCATTCAGTTTTCTGTAGTTTCCAAGTATCTTTGGAGGTCAATTGTTGTAATTTTGTAAGACAGTTCTAGTTTAACTAATCCTCTGCCTCCTTCGGATCTGGGCAGATACAGACGATCAACATCATCTTTGGGATGATGCATGCGATAACAAGTGAGAAGCTTTCTCGTTTTGGCGTCCATTCGCTTAATTTCAGCTATGGTCCAGTTAATGACATTAAAGCTGTATTGCATCACAGGGACAGCCAATGTGTTTATGGCTGATATTCTGTTTTTTTAGTTTAGCTCAGTATTTAGTACCAGACGTACACGCCTGTAGTACTCTTTTCTTATTTTTTCCTTCATTTGGGGGTTGTATGTCATCTCCTTCGCTAATTCCTAGGTACTTATAAGCTTCATCATGCTACAGTTCCCTAACCTTTGTGACAAAATCTAAATCTATTAAGGGTGTTTCTGTAATTCTACCTTTCTTGAATGTTGCTTTTGCACATTTATCTAATCCAAAGTCCATACCTATGTCGTCGCTGAAGTATTTTACAATATTGAGGAGGTCTTTCAACTCATTGTCGTCTTTGGCAAAGAGTTTGAGATCATCCATGTAGAGTAGGTGATTGAATATTTTCTTATTTATTTTGTAACCATACTGTTATTCAGTTCATGTGTAAAAGGGATTAAGGATAAACAAAACAGAAGGGGTGGCAGAGAGTCTCCTTGAAAGATTCCACGTCGGATATTCAGTTGGTTGGATATGGCAGTGCCTCCGGTGTGACTAAGGTATAGTTTGGTGTTCCACATTCCTATGCTGTGCTGAAGGAAATTTAATACCACAGGGGAGACTTTGTACATTTCCAAAGTCTTAAGGATCCAAGAATGTGAAACACTATCAAAAGCTTTACGATAATCAATCCACGCTGCACTAAGATTTCTACGTCGTCTCCTGCAATTTTCCAGGATCATTTTATTTATCAGCAGTTGATCTTTGCAGCCATATGAACCTCTTCTGCATCCCTTCTGTTCCAGCAGGAGAATGCTGTTTGTTTCGAAAAAGGAATAAGTACCGTTCGTCAGTACAGACGTGATCAACTTATACGTTGTGGAGAGACATGTTATCGGTCTATAATTTTTCGGGTCGTCTGTTTCAGTTGTTTTTGGCATGAGGTATGTAATACCTTCAGTAATCCATTCCGGGATTTTATTGAGATTATTTACAAGCGTTGATAATGTTTTTGCAAGAATTTCATGGGTAGATGAGAGATGATAAAATCAGAAATTGGGCGAATATTATTATTATTATTATTATTATTATTATTATTATTATTATTATTATTATTATTATTATTATTATTATAAGACGCATTTGCATGTTAACACAATATGTTTGGCGGGTATCGCTGGATTAACAGTAAGTCTTCTCAAATCTTCATCTTTTTTCAAATTCTAATGATCTTAGTGCACAAACTATTATAGGTATGCTCTTAACCATTATATTACAGTTTTCACAGATCCTGATTTAGGCCATGGTATTTTTCACTTTCTTTCATTTTCACTTGTATTCACTACCTGGATGCTCTTTTTCCATTCGTTACTTTTTGCTTGGAATAAAGTCCATATATATATATATATATATATATATATATATATATATATATATATATATTTGTTTATATGGTTAAAGTCAAGCCGATTTCACAATTCCCGTGAAAGGACTGTCTTTATTCTATCATGCCTCTTTTTATACTCCTTCTGAGCCATCTTAGTGTATTCACTTCGTATGTGGTTGATTTTTTCCCTAGAGGACATAATTGCTGTTTTTCTGTTTTATTTTGTCTTCGATATTAATGATTGTGCATTGTTTTTCTGCACTTTGATAGCAAAGAGACTTTTTATCTTCCAGGTGTCCATCATTGTAAGTGAAATTTTTTTTAGCTCCTCATGGAGATTTTTCACTGCTCTCTTTCACATATTTTACAAATCTCATTTCAGTTTCTTGAACCAAATCCTTGATGTTGATAAGCCCTCTTCTCCTTCCTATTAATTTTACATATAGTCTCTACAGGTATCATTTATGGAACCTTGTGAATAATCTTTATTTCCTAGTTCATCAATCCATAGATCTAAGGTCTCTTGTGAAACATGGGAAGATTTCTATGCATTATCATTATTAATATGGATCTTGTTAAATCTCTACTGTTTAGATTTAGTGTCTTTCTTATTTTCTTAAGGTACGTGTTTACTATATTTTCATTTATTCCTTCCTGTTTTCGGTCACGTTCAAGTAATCCATGATATTTATAGCTTTCTTTCATGGCTAAATCACTCGTTTTGTTATCCTATGTTTTAATTCCGTTTAGCATTACAAGTGTTCCTTGGTGCGTTACTAAAACAACGCATTCCTTTAAACCGTTCTCCATTCCATTGTTCATAAAAAATTTTAATTAACATTTTCAGTTGTTTTTATTTATTGTGTGAATAATTTCTTTTTCAAATTATTTTTATCATCGCTGTCTTTTCAGGTCTGGGTACCAATCATAAATACATAGACACATGTGATTCTGTACATATATATGCTAACAATAACGATTAAGCTTTTTTAAATGATACTTAACACCTTATATGCATATTTTGTTACTAAATAAGTATGGAAACCATTTTACCAGTGTAAATTAATGATGTTGGATGGAATATGAAAAGGAAAATAATGATTTTACAAGTGATACTTATTTACATACAAATTCACACGAGGATAATAAATCATTTCTGAGTTAGATGTAAAATATATTTATTTTCTATGATCGAATATACCAAGAATTAACAAAATTGTAAAGGATTTAGAATTTTGTTGTATTTATTATCAAACCTCTATTTTCCGTTCTGTGATTAAATTTGCAAGAAACATTGCTATAAATTAAATAAATCTTCATTCGTGTCAGTTTTGTGGAGTAAACTTAACGAAATATGGATGGCTCTTTATAATTATGAAAATACTTACCTCATCGATAGCATCATTTGAAATGCATTTGCTCACGCCGATCAGGCAGACATAGATTGCCAAACTGAAATGAAAACAAAAGAATGACGCTCTGTAATTTTATTGTATGTGGAAATGTAAAGAGGAAAATGTTTACTATTTACATTATTCGGACTATTGTCCTCATCTTTGTCGCCATATTTATTACGTTTCGGCCGTTGTATGCTCCGGCCTTTGCGTGCAACGGCCGAAACGTTGTAATAAATATGGCGACAAAGATGAGGACAATAGTCCGAATAATGTAAATAGTGTACATAATACCTCATCTCAGAAATATAGACAGATAGGAAAATGTTTGTCATTCATAGAAAAGTAGAAAAGTACAAGATGGTGAATTTCGACAATTTTAATTTTAGTAAACCAAGTTACGTTTTTATTTATAATTTTATTTGGACAGGCTAAATTAAAGAATTTTTTACATCATTTTTCTTATTTGAAGATTAGATTATACACAAAATCTGGTAAAATCGGGTATTTTTTTGCAATGTATTTTCAATAAGTTATTGAAAACTTTTCGGTTTTAATTAGCGAAAGCATAAACCGCAAAATTCATAAGAATTCAACAATGCAATAAACATATTTTTACTTCAATACTACATTTCAACCAGTATAAATTGCTAGGAGAATCGACAGTTAATATTAATATTAGCGTTGTGGGTATTGACTAAACTTAAGTAGAATGGGATTTCGAAAGAGTGAATCACGCCAATCTTCCAATCTTGTGCTCGAACACTCTCTTAATAGAAAATATTCAACAATCTCAGCGGCTAAGATGATCAAATCAATATGAATAGGTTTCTCATGAAGTGTTTGATGTTGTAGACGACGACGCGGCGCATTCTTTAGCATCATTTTTTTTTTGCGGGGGTGATACCCACCAAATTTATCTTTCTAATGTTGAACTAACTTTCAAAACTTCAATTATTTCAAATAAATCGTATAAGACTGATTCTATGTTTATCTATTTGCAGTTTTTATGCATGAGATTAGGTGTGTGCATGTGCGTGTGTATGTTGTGTACAAAGGAAGACAGTGTGTTTATTAAACGTATTCATCATTTGACGCATTTATGCCTAAATATTACAGATTTTATTTTACAATTCTGTTTTGATTTTGATGTACATCACCCCGCGATTTTTAAACCAAAACCCTGTTTACTTAACGCAGTACAATTTTCCTACTTCCATTTTTATACTTGGCTTTGTGTCAGACTAAACAAATTTTCGTAAATTGCTATTTATCTATTTTAGGTTTGTCTTTTACCGGATTTAGCATGAAAGTGAAGCCTGTAAATGATAGACCTTTTGTACCAATGCCAATTATTAACGTTTACGCAGTTTGATTTTATGTACAGAGTAAATTCAAATGACTTATCAGCCGTTATCACAGGTCTCTTTACAGGCATTTTCTTTATAAGCGATTAAATTTCGAATAAAAGAATGTATTTTATGGATGTGTATATATATATATATATATATATATATATATATATATATAATATTTTCTTAAAATAAATTACAATAAAAATATTTTACATCGCTACACAAAAACTTTCATGTTTCAGTACTATGATGGTACCGCTTCAGGCGATGGTAGATAACTTGTGATAAAATGATTTATTAGGGAAATTTTTAAAACAAATCTTTACCCTTTTTTGTAAGTTAAAGTGGGGCATAAAGTCAGAATTAAAAATATACTTATGGGTATGTCTAGATTAACCAATTATTATGGGGTCCAACCTTTTCTGATATAAATGGACTCGTCCTGCTGCCAGAAAATAGCCACAGTCAGTCAGTCATGTGGTCTGAGTAGAGGAACGAGTAGAGGAAGAGGTGGAGGAACAGGGTGTAGACAGAGTGGAAAGTACATAGACACTGTGATTGAGTTGACGTTAGAAGACAGTTACAAGGACGCCCGACTCTAAGGAAGTTTACTTCGAGACTGTATATAGCGATCTATCATTAATACTAACCTGCGTTCCTAGATTTTACTAACAGCATTACCTTTTGTATTTTGTGTAAATACATTTAATTTCTTAGCTTAAATACTTGCGTTTGTCATTTATTGGAGACCGATTTTTCACGCGGAATCCACAACAACTTGGCGAACGAGGATTCGAAACTCACGCGGATAACCTACAACAACTTGGCGAACGAAGATTCGAAACTCACGCGGATAACCCACAACAACTTGACGAACGAGGATTCGAAACTCACGCGGATAACCCACAACAACTTGACGAACGAGGATTCGAAACTCACACGGAAAGAAAAACTTTTCGTACGTCTAACAACAAACAACTTGGCGAACACACGCGGAAAACTAATCAACAGAAGAAACATCCTTCCCTCGTCGTTCAATAATAAATTAGTGACAAACAATTTCGAGGAGTAATAATACATAAAATTGAGTTATCATGGAAGATTTTAAAAATATGTTGGTAGAACTGATAAGACACCAAAATGAGCAACAATTACAAATGCAAAAATAGCAAAATGATCAACAGTTACAGCTACAAGAAAAATGGCAAAAGCAAATATTACAAACGCAAAAGGAAAATCAAGATAGACAAACAGAGCTCTAGGAACTAATATTCAAAGTACCGGGCAGCAAGCAATTAGACATCGAAAAAGAAGCAACATTTTCGCAAGACGTAGTGTGGAATACCATAGAGATTTTCAAATATTCTCTAGATGAGGACAAAAATTTTGGAGATTACTTCAGAAGACATGAAGACATCTTTAACATAGATTGTCAAAATTGGACAGAAGCAAAAAAGCCACGTCTATTGCTTAAAAAATTAGGAACTGAAGAATATACAAAGTTCGTGGATTATATCTTGCCAAAAAAGACGAACGAATTAAAATTTGACGAAGCAGTGACATGTCTTAAAGAACTCTTCAGCCCCAAAACATCACTCTTCCATAGGAGGTGGAAATGCCTTAACCTGGTAAAGGGCGATAATGAGGATTATTCCACGTTTGCCGCAATCGTAAATAAACATTGTGACGACTTCAAACTAGCGGAATTAACACCGGACAATTTTAAATGTCTCATTTTTGTTCAAGGGCTAGTTTCTACAAAAGATAGCGAAATGCGTAGAAGAATGCTTGCAAAATTACAAAATGAACCGGGTCTAACATTACAGCAATTATCGGAAGATTGCCATGTTTAAGCATAAAGAAAGACGCAAGGGACATTGAAGAATCAGCTGTTTCTCATATACGTAAGTTAAATAAAAGTCTATGTTATTCACCCTCCCCGGAAAGAAAACTAAAATTTTACGACAATGAAAAAAGATTCTCACCCTCCCCGGAAAGAAAAATAAAATATTATAAGAGAAAAAGTACAACATACAGGACAAATTATGACGGATATCGAAACAAATATAAGCCCCCTCCATCAGCATGTTATCGATGTGGAGGATTACATTGGAACAAGGATTGCCGCTTCAGATATAAAAACTGTCATGAATGTGGAAAAAACGGCCACAAGGCATCCCAATGTAGAAATAGAAAATATACTAATAGAATAAGAGCTACAAGAATGAATAATGATGACAACACCAATGTAAGGAAATATGTAGAACTGGAAATTTTAAACAAAAAGATTAAATTACAACTGGATTCGGGTTCCGACCTCATGATAATCAACTTACAGATATGGAAAAAACTCAACAGACCTACCATGTTACGCACTCAAAAAATTGCCAAGTCGGTTACAGGCAAACGAATAAAATTTGAGGGAGAAATAATAGTGAATGTTAAATTTCACGATAAAACAAAAAACTTAAGATATACGTCATGAAAGATACTGAAAATTTAGTAGGTATCGACTGGATGCAGAAATTCAACGTTTGGGACCTACCTATCAACTCGTTTTGCAAAAAGTTAGAGGTTGAACCATCAGATACCATAAAACTGAAGGAAGAATTATGCAAGCAATTTCCTAAGGTATTTTCAAGTGGGTTGGGACGATGCAACAAATTTAAGGCCAAAATAGAATTAAAAGAAAACGTCCAACTAATTTTCAGAAAGAAGCGAAATGTACCGTTTGCTACTATAGAAAAAATAGACAAAAAATTGGAGAGACTTGAACAAACTGGGATTTTATCTAAAACAGAGTTTAGTGAGTGGGCTGCGCCGGTGGTTTACGTAAAAAAGAAGTCAGGAGAAATTCGCGTATGCGCAGATTTTTCGACGGGACTCAACAAGGCAGTAAAAGACCACCATTACTCACTACCGAGCCCAGAGGAGGTATTTATAAAGCTCAACGGCGATAAGATATTTTCAAAAATATATCTTAGTGAGGCTTATCTACAAATCCCAGTACAAGAAGAGAGTTCGAAAATCCTTGTCATTAATACGCACAAGGGATTGTATAAATTCAACAGACTACCATTCGGAGTAAAAGTTGCTCCTGCAATTTTTCAACATACAATGAACACAATATTGGATCTAAGGATCTAAGGAGGTGGGTATTAGGGGGTCCACCCTTTTCTGATATAAATGGACTCGTCCTGCCGCCAGAAAATAGCCACAGTCAGTCAGTCATGTGGTCTGAGTAGAGGAACGAGTAGAGGAAGAGGTGGAGGAACAGGGTGGAGAAACAGGGTGGAGAAACAGAGTGGAAAGTACATAGTCACTGTGATTGAGTTGACGTTAGAAGTCAGTTACAAGGACGCCCGACTCTAAGGAAGTTTACTTCGAGACTGTATATAGCGATCTTTGATTAATACTAACCTGCGTTCCTGGATTTTACTAATAGCATTACCTTTTGTATTTTGTGTAAATACATTTAATTTCTTAGCTTAAATACTTGCGTTTGTCATTTATTGGAGACCGATTTTTCACGCGGAATCCACAACACCAATTAACGTCAGGTCTTCGCTAAAATATAAAAATAAGGTCAGAGGGTAGAGGTGGGTGGGTTATTTTTACATGTCAAGAAAACTGATGCTTAGACATGTCACCCAACGATTCTAGGAGAACAATTTCAGCGACAAATGTATTATATATATATCTGCGGATTTGTTAGACTAGCCTCACTAACGAAGAAATTCATCAAATAACAGAAGTCACATAACTTGAAGATTTTTAACAGTATCAACAACTAGAATGAGTAGCACACGTAACTCGAAGAGAAAATAATGCCATGATCTAGATGTTCCACGCTATTATAAACAAAAAGTTAGGAAGGAAAGCACAATCAGTTCTAAAAAGAGTGACAACTGAGGAACTGAGAAACCTATTTTCCAGTTTTAAATGATTGATTTAATGGTTTTGATCTTGTCAGTAATTATAAAGTCAATTTCATATTTTGCTTCTGTATTTGAGCTTTTCTAATTTTATTTACGTCTTCGCTTTTGAAAATACGTATTCATAAAGGTCATTTTGTCTTCACTAACATTTCGCTTCTTTCATCTCTCTTCCATATTCGTAATGTTACAATACTGGATTTTCCCTCTTGTTCCTACTTTTGCATTGAATTGGCTCGTCAAAATCATCTAATTTCTTTTCTCTTGTCTATAACGCTACTAAAATTATCATAATTGCTCCAGCATAACTAACTGATCCATATACTTCAATTATTTTAGAGATAATCTTTTGCATATTTTTTAAACTACTCTGTCTGACTGATATATTGTTGAAACTTTCTATATTGTCACAGTTGATTAAAAATCCTAGGCTACCAAGCTTATTATTTTCCTTTATCTCATAATAAAATAGATGGCTGCTTGTTCTTATTCAAAAAAATTATCTCCTTTCTTCTGAGTTTCGCTAATACCTATCATATAAAATTAGTGACAACAGGTAGGTTCAATTAGCCAGTTTTCTTTAAACTCGATTTATGTATTTATACTTTTAAAGTGTTTTATAACATGTGTAATGCTAAATGATTTGTTGTCCAGCAGCTATAAAATACAGATTGATCCTAATTATAATAATAAACCGAGGAGAATGAAAAGCAGACCTTTCCGCAAGACAAGCATTTCGTACCTCAGAGAAAAAGTTTTCATCTGCAATAAATTAAACTGTCTTGTCTACAAATTACGTCATACGCCCAGTGATGCTGTGTATTCAGGCATATGTTGAATTTAGTCAATATTCATGTGCATGTGCCTATGTGTACATAGATATAAGGGCGTATCTGTGAGAAAGTGACCTTTTTACTGAGACTTTCGATACTAAAGTCATGAGTTAAATGATTTATTTTGAATAATCAAACATTATAACGGTATTTTTTTTTCAAAATCTCTTCTAAACCGAATAGAATTAAAACCTTCCTCAGATTTTTACGAAATTCAGTTCCAATAAATATAATGATTTAAATAAATATTTCAGACCGGATTTCTTCAGTTCCAGGTTAAGTGTCGATCAACTTAACGGTTTCTAGTAATAAGTTCATTATTGGTCGTTAAGAATATAACATCAGTTGGAAACGTTTTTAATATTCTGCAATTGTCCTCATGGAACAGAGCCTGTAATACATCCCAAAATATAATTCTCTATTCAAAAAATCTGTTATTCGAATACGGAACAACGAGGAAAATTGCGGTGTTCCATACAAATGAAATTTCTCCACGCTAATGGCATAATAATTGCTTATTATGATAATGAGAATGTCAATAGGGTGATTACCAGTCCATCCTTCACTATCCCTGTCACAACTTAAAATATCTTCTCTTGAATCAATTATTTGTTTACTTTCTAAAACGAGAGTTCCTGGTCTTTAAGTAGAAAAACATATTTAAGCCCTTAGAATTTTCATATATTTTAGGAAATTTTAAAATTATTTAAATTTTAAAATTATTATTTTATTTTTAAATTATTAAAATTATTGCACTTGGAGTAACAAAAAGCGTGAAAACGTTATGATAAACCATTTCAACAAAACCAAATTTAATTCTCCTAAATAAAAAAAATATATAGGCGATTCAATAACGATAACTCACGGAAGAAAAAGAACAACTTAATAATTATAAGAAGAGTTATTTTTGTATAACATTCGACACAAGGAATTATTGGCATTAAGTTTTAAAAATGATCACCTTTCTAACTTTTAGAAATAAAAGTAAAAATAAAATCGATTTTCATAACTACACTTTAATGAATTAACACTTTCAGTGTCAACGATTTTTTCACTGTCTAAACCGAGGGACCAGTTTTTCCCATTTTTTTTTTTTTTTTTTTTCTTTCAATGGTGGCCTTTGGGCAGTTCTATCTGTTAGTTGCTCCCAAGCAATATAAACAATTGAATTGATTAATTAACTCTATAATATCTATATCTTTGTCCTTTATATCTCCTTGCACCAACGCCATCGACACATGGAATGATTCGATATTTGAAGCATAGTCATTATCATTACTATCTCAACTCGATCAATTGACTAGACAGTGCATTGCCATGAACATCCAATGTTTTACCATTAACAACCCTCTAGAATTACTTATCATAACTCTTTTGATCCTCGTTGGTCAGAAAATGGCTCATCGCAATGTTTATTTACATCAAAATCGGAATCAGAAAATCGTAAAAATCTGTTTGATCAGTCGTCAAATTATGGCGTATCGCCATTTTGTAGAAAGGAGCATAAATGTGTATAGGTCATAATTAGGACAATAAGGATTCCCAAAAAATAGACAGCAGTTATAGTTACAAGAATGTAGGGATGGGGGGGAATGAATTAAAATCATTTGTCACGAAACCAATAAATGTAGTAAAAGTATCAATTACTATTTTTTGACACTGAACCTTTTTCTCAATCAGAGAGAAAAATATTTCAGTAGCTAACAGAATAACTTCTAAGCACTTCATTGCAAGCATTTAAGTTCAATTTTTTATTTCAATACATATGTCGATAGATTAGTTAGATCTATTTCTTTTTAATGAGATGCAATTAACTTGTCGTCATGTTACCCTAAAATGCGGACGTTACTAAGAAAGCTCAAAATAATGCCCACATTCTTACAGATATCTGACGCGTTGAAATGTGTAAAGTGCATTTTTAGCTTTAGTATGTTTTTTTAACAAATCGCTTTTCTCCAAGGACTGAAAATGTACATGTTAATCATAAACAATAATTGAATGCAATGGACTGTTTTAGCAAATAGAACGCCATCGTTTTACAGTTGACATTGTAACCGTAAGTTCTATGCTAACAGTTTCTTCTCTTGCACTTCCCGCTTGTGAAACTCTCTTCCAGTTTCTTACTTTCCAGTTAATTTTGATCTTAAAAAATTTAAAATACATGTCTATTGTCATATTCTGCCTTCGTAATTCATGTTATCTCCTCTTAATAATTTTTCTCAGATTTTTTCGCAAAGTAATTCCTTTCGTCTTAGTGACTTTGAAATGATTAAAAACAAGTTCAAACGAAAATCGTTAACCATCTCTCCAGCTTTTTTTACTGTCAAATCTAACGATTGTATTTTGCAATTTCTTGTAGCATGGAAGTTTGATGCCTTGTGGGCATCACAGTTGTTATTAAGCTGATTGTTTTGAATATTAATTCCAATCCCAACCCATCATTTATGTGATATGTAAATAAACCTTTTAGTTGATATAGATATGTATGAGATTTGATTTCAAGTTTGATAAATGAAAGATTTCAAATTGCTGACAAATGTTTATTCACTACACAAGTAAATTCTTTCACACAATTATTGGCAGTCATTGTTTTCTTTTCTGGTCTTTCATATTTATTTTTTACTGAAAGTTTGCATAGTTATATTTTCAAAACCTTAGTTAGAAAGAGAAAATAATTTTTTTTATTCATCATGATTTACTTTTTAATGCTCCTTCAAAAACAAAAAACAGACACCTTTTTCCTAATCAATTTAGAGAAGCTCAAATTTCATTCTGTTCGCGAATTTGTTAAATCTGCATATATAGTTGAATTTTTGACATTAGAAATCTGATAAGTAGAGAAGTAAATGCAAAATTTAAAATTTTCAGTATTTAAGGAAAACATTTTAATGTATCGCATTTACTTTTGAATCATGTCCTTTGCTATGATTTAAAATTATAATTATTATTCAACGAAGTCATTTGATGCTAACGGCAGAATATTACAACCTTGTTTGAGCAGCGCATTAGTCAACCGCATTTTTACTAAAACACAACTGGGAATTTTAATGAGAGGGAGACTTTGACGTTTCATTTCTACTTCAAATGTTAACTGAGATGAGATATTTCAAAATAGAACAAAAACAAACCAGATAATTAGCTTTCTTACGTTTCAAATGCCAATATATATATATTTAATATCACTCTATTTATAAATGGTTGTCCCAATGCCTAAGTTAAGCATAAATCACGCGATTGTAGCTGTTTATATTTAAATAGTATAACTTTGCACAATTATCTCTGTTCTATGATGACACACGTTTTGCTTTTGTTAGAAAATTCACATAGAAATATTTGACACAGAAATAACTAATATATCAATATGAAAACATATGATATCCTATATCTGATATTTAAAAGCTGTACAAATACAAATAAAGCAAATATGAATGCTCCTTCCTCTGCAGTAATTTCCTGGCTTTTTTCTAAACGACTATGGACAGATCCTTCAATATTAAAAGTAAAACCATAATTCAACAGGAATATTTAGTTCAGAATGATATTTTTAAAGACAATCCCAAGATAAATTTAAAAAAAAAAATAGGTATATATCATTTATCTTTCTCTTTCAAGACAAAAAAATGACCTGTAATAAAGGATCATTGTTACATGTTCAGAATTTGAAATATTAGGTTGGTGCAAAAATAATGTCGTTTTCTCACATATGTTACTATGTGAGAAAACGACATTATTTTGCACCAACCTAATATATATATTTGGTCAATTCATTAGAAACATTCACTTTTTTTGTTTTTACATAAGTTTTTATTAGGTTGGTGCAAAAATAATGACGTAATAATGTCGTTTTGTGACGTATTTTTTAACGTCAAAAAACGACATTATTACGTCATTATTTTTGCACCAACCTAATAATAAAAAGAAATCACTTCCTTGGTCGATTAACAAAATTGATTAAAACTGTTGCGAGAATAAATTATAAAGTTATATGAAGTATAGCAGAATAGAGTGGAACGGAACAATGAAATTTTGTTCAATAAAGTCGAAAAAAATATTGTCTCTGTTTTACGTAATAAACAGAAAGAAAATTTGAATTTACTAATATTTGTGTGCACGTGTGTCCCTGTATATGTATGTGTATATGTGTGTGAATGTGGAAAATCTCCATCAGTTGGAAATAAAGGACTAGGCAGATCTTTTCAAAAATAATTTTCACTAAGTTGCTGTAAATAAATATGGGTTATTCGTAATTTACTTCAGAATTCGGAATAATAATTTAAATTTCATAATCAAGAGTGAAAAGTGGACAAGAAATTAAAGTTATACGGAAAATAGTTTACACACAGGAATATTTAAGAAAATAATATGTGCTATTATTGCTACTAACCTGAAACTTGAGCTGAATAAAGTAAATACCTCATATATTTATGAGGAAAAATAAAAGCATGTTTGCTTACATGCATATTTATTGAAAAATGCAACAGAAAGTAACAGTTTGGACATATTGCAAAAATGTAAATGAATCAGGATAAAATTACAGCTTGAGATTAATTTCTCTTCAAATGATTAATTTTCAAATTTACGAAAAACCAATCAGTGCACGTCACACCCATGGCTCTCAAGTTTAAAATCTCTACGTCTATTTTGAATGGGCATTGGAGATCTGATAGACACTGAAAGTTTTCATAATGGCAATGACTAATAAGTTCTCTCAATGTTTTTTAAGGTGATAATTGACCATCATAGTCATCGAATGGGATAGACAAAGGCCTCTAAGGAACCCACTAAACTTCATTAGCGCGATTAGCGTCATT
>OZ010571.1:255000-282500 GCA_963932145.1 Acanthosepion lycidas
ATTTTACCAAGAATTATTTGTAGTGTATCCGAGATTAATTAAGCGACCAAATCTAGTGTTTTTGCAAGGTTAAACTAAAGCTAGTAAATACCTATACTTTTTTTAAATAGATGATAGAATTTTTATTGATGTTTTAAAATTTTAATCAGAACTTCTTTCTCGTGAATAAGATCGTTGCGTATTTCTCACTAGTACCAGAGCTAGAATTTGGAATATTGATTTTCAAAGCGAATAAACCGTCCTTATTTGAAATATTAGGGCAACACACTTCCTGAACCCGTTTCTGCTATTTGGCCTTGTTTTGCATACAATTACTACAATTTATTCATGCAAAAAGAATTGAGATCATTTTACTTACATGTGTAAATCAAATGCTGATAATGGCATTTTCATCATTCGTCACACTGAAGTTTTTATTTGTGCAGTTACCAATTGTTTATTTTCCTTGCTTGTGTATGGTGCATAAAACCGTTACTTAATTGTCACAACCTGTATTTGTGCAGAAAGTGTTAACTCAATGCTTTCTATTCAGGTTGCATTCGGGAATTATCGGTTTTGTGTCAACAAAACTTTATCGTTGAAACAATGCGTATAGGACTGTCATATCGCTTAAAAAGAACATTTATTAAACTTTATTGTCTCTAGTGATTACATTCGTTTCCTCCTTAGCAGATAAAAACAAATACGAATATTGTCAATAATTTTTGCATTCCATATGTATTAATTTCGCTATTTCTTAAGTTATGAATTTTTTTTTTTTATGTATACACCAATCTCTGTTTTTCTTACATTGATTACTTGCACTTTGCATCATCATCGAATGTTCAAGAAAACGTAGCCTTAAACCAGAATTAGTTTAGTTGAAACCCTGCATTTTGTATACATTCCTTGTTTAACGTCAATGAACGATGTGTAAATTGATATTGGACATAAGGGAAATGGAGTGAAATTTCGGTGGTGGAATCTCGTGAGAATCGAGGCAGTTGAAATAAAAAAAATGGATTAACAAGCTTAAGTGTAGGCGCAGCAGAAAACGTCGTCATTGCTAACACGAAGCACATAAATTTGTTGAGATTCGCATTCACACAAACACAACATGTATGCGTGTATGTGTGTATGTGTACGCGAGTGTGTTGCGTGTGTGAATTTGTCTATGAATACACAGACTTTCTCTCAGTATCACTCGCGTTCTCTCAAATCTTAAATAATTTCTTTTTTCCCTTCGTTATTCCATTTTTTTTTTTTTATCTAGAAGCATTTGTACTAAAAAGAGATGAGTTAAAAATAACAATCTGACATCAGCAAATGTAGAATATTAACACCTTCAACGCCAGCGATTTTTTCGCTGGCGTGAGTAGGCAATAATAGAACGTTAGGGGTTCTTTGAACAATGAACAAAATCACTGGAAAACAGGTATTAGCCAGAAAAGTTTGCAGAGAACAAATGAAGAGATGACGTGAATTTTATAAAAGGGGCGTTAGATAATTAACACTGTTAGGCGATTAGCAGGTTAATTAGTGAAATTAACGTCCTTCGTATAAAGAAAGAAAGAAAGAAAGACAGAAATAGGAAGGAGTACGCACATACATGCGCACACACTGTGCTGTTCCACACAAAGTCGACAAGGAAAGAGATGGTGAAATAGTTGGCACATTTAGACTAGGAAAACGTAACACGGATAAATATGGGTTCAATGTTGAGCAGCGAATGATCAGTATCTGGTTTCAAGAACATCCAAGGTGTATATGGTCACGGAGAAGCCTAGAAGGAGAAACAAAGATCAAATCGACTAGATAACTATCAATAAGTGATCTAGGAATGCAATTTTACACTGCAAAACATACCCAAGTGCCGACAATGGAAGCTATCACCTTCCAGTGATATGTAAACGACGGAATTTGAAGTAGGCCAAGGCAGCAGCCAAATTGCAATACGGAAGACACCTAAATGATACGAATGTGGTAGAAGAAATATATGGACAGTATTAAAAGCAGATACAATGGACAAAATGAGAATGGAAACATGAAGTGGAACATATTAAAAGAAGACTTAGTAACGTCAGCAATCGAGATTATCACAAAGAAAACTAGGCAAGGAAAAAGGAATGGATGTCAGATGAAATTCTCGACATGATGAAAATGAAGCAAAAACCAGAAGCCAAGGTACGGCACAGAATATAGGAGAATACACAAAGGAATAAGGAACTAATGCATGTGAGCTAAAGGGGAATGGATCAAGGAACAGTGTGCAGAAAGAAAAACAATGAATATTACAAATAAAGCAGATATGTATAAAAAGTAAGAAAACTGACAAAGCAGAATACATGCTCAACAGGATGAATAAAATCCAAGGACGTTACTCTGATAATAGAGAAAGAAATATACTTCAGTAATGGAACGAATACATTAGAGAACTCTTCCATGACGAAAGAGGACAACACACAATACACAGAAATATCGAAGGATCAGAAATTTTAAAATATGAAGTAAAATCAATACTCGCCAAAATGAAGAGAAAGAAAGCAGCAAGACGTGATAGAATTGGAATAGAGATGCTGGCAGCCTGAGATGATTTCAGCACTGATATAGTAAATGATGCTATTAGGTTGGTGCAAAAATAATGACGTAATAATGTCGTTTTTTGACGTGTTTTTAACATCAAAAAACGACATTATTACGTCATTATTTTTGCACCAACCTAATATACAACATTGGTGATATACTGAAAACCCTAAGTAGATCCATTTTCATAGCACTAAGAAGCCATTGGCAAATGAATGTGAACTCCATCGGACAATCAGCCTAATGAATCAAAAAACATAATCATCCGAATTCTGATGAATAAAGCATACAAAGCGGAAATATCACAAAAACAGTACAGTTTCGTTAAAGACACTAGAACAAATAATGCGATATTTATGCTCAAAATGATCTCAGAACGATCAATGCAAATGAAAAAGGAAGCATACTTCTGATTTATAAATTGTTCAAAAGAACTGCTGAAACTGCTAGGTAATCTTGACTTATTTCAGAAGGAGACTAGAATAATCCATAAATTGTACTGGGAGTAAACCGCCTGCTTACGGATAGAAAATCAATTCAGTAAATATACAAAAATAGAAAGGAGCGTAAGAAAAGGATGTGTCTTTTCACCGGATTTATACAACTTTTACAAGACTACCAAGATTCACAATCTTACCACCATATGCAGATGGCACAGTGTTGATAGTAGACACAGAAAGGAAACTACAAGAACTCCTATAAAAGATAGTGAAGGAAAGAGAAAAGAATAGGGTAAACATCAAATGCAGGAAAACAAAATGCATGGTTGTCAGCAAAAGGAACTACCCAACATAGAAATTACAAATTGGAGATGCCAAAATCAAGCACGTACATTAAATTAAATATCTGGGAAGCGTTTTAATAAAGGATGGAAAGAGCGACGCCGAAAGCTGAAGGCACATTAGGAAAGTGGAAGACGCCTTCCTAAAGCTAAACAAAGTATTAAGAAGCAGGAGAATTTTGTTATAAACAAAGAAAAGAGTACTGAATTGTTAAGCAATATCAATCACCCATATATGGCAGTGAATGCTGAACAGTATCATCACAGTTTCTACAGGAGGATGCTGAGAATAGCATTGACTGAGCATATGAGCAACGACGAAGAAAAATGGAAACAAAAAGAACATTTATACTTAAAATCTGAAAGAGAGAGTTTAAATTCTAAGGAAATATAATGAAGAAGGAGGGCTTGGAAAATATGACACTCACATGACAAATTGCGAGCAAGTGAAACAGAGAATCTACGTAACGAATTTGTGCAGATGGATGGTAGACAGTGTTTAAGAGAAATGGCAAAAAGACAAAATTTACTAAGAACTACAATGGACAGGCAATTCTGGAGATCACCAACGTCCTGAAAGGACACGGCACACAGAAAGCGGAATTAACAGTGATCAAAGAACATAATAATACCGTTGTTAAAAGCTGATTTTCACGTAAAAAGCGACATTTTTCTAGTCATTATTGTTGGTGACATATCTTCCAGGTGCTCCCCATTTCGTGAGTTGACAGCTGCTCGGGACAGCCTGGAAACGCAGAATGTCACACATGAATTTATCCACAGGGAAGAATTGTGACTCCCGAGCTTCGTACGGACTTACATGTCAGATGTCATTTTGCCATATTGTCATAAAAACAAGGTAAATATTCACCTTTGACCAGCATCAACGCCTGACGTTGTGATCCAACATAATAAAATAGGAGGCATTATTTCCGAAACAAATCCCGTTTACCAATAGGTAACATTTCCATTTTGAATCTAATGGATGAAATTTTATATTCAAATTTAAAAGATATATATAATGGCAATACGGTACCTTGAGCCACTAAAATTGTAATATGACGAGTATAAGTATAACTATTTTAACAATTGTAAAATTTACTTGATTTTCAATATTACAAATATCCATCAGATGGCTTAAATCAAAAGGATATTGCAGTTGCGTTTGTTTGTTTTTCTCTTTTCCATTTCAAGGTTCTTAAGACTAAACTTACATCTTGCGATCATATTTGAAATGTAATATATACATGAATAAATGTAACGCAAAGTAGTAAAGGTTTTCATTGATAACAGTTCATGCATAGCATGTTCAAAGTATGTTATATTATTCTCTAAAATAATAATAGTAAAACCTTGATTACGAATAGTATAAATAAAAGGAAATACATGTCCCGGTAATAATTGTCACCTGGAGAACGACGTCAAAATTCTTTGTATGGTGACTGAAATAATGATAGATCGAAAGAAAGCAGTATTGTTATAATCGGTGAAAATATTAAAAGGGTGTTAGCGATCAGGCCAGTTTGGAAGACAGTGAAAATCGAGTTCACTACAGTAGCAATGATATACGTGGTATATTTGACACGAGCTGCACGTCAACTCCACACGCATGCTCACACACACACACACACACACACACATACACACACACACACACACACACACACATATATATATATATATAAAGAAAGAAAGAAAGAAAGAAAGAAAGAAAGAAAGAAAGAACAGTAAGATATATAATCCGGTGTTCTTATTGATATTTTTTATTTTTACAAAACAGTGCTCAATGTAAATTTACAGAGCATAAATATTATAAATTAACTGATTGAAAATATGTTTTTTTCGCTATACAGTAATAACCATGTTTCAAAAATGGAAGATATAATTAAATTAAAAGCATTAGTTCCGTTTCATCTTCAAGCGAATATTGGAATAACTTATTTTTAAATTTAGTGAGTTTTTAACGCACATATAAATTCATAATTTACTGTTTCCAAGGATACAGAGAAATCCAATCATTCAGACTGGGGCTGTAGCGTGTTCATTTTTATTAACCATTGTTGTATCAATTATGAGTTACGTTCGAAAAAGAAGTTAAGTTTAGGGATGGTAGGGGTGTATTTTTCAACGAATTCTGACATCCGTTAAATGTATATCGTATGGGGGTTTTTTGTTTGTTTTTTTATTAACGGCAAAAAGTTTTTCGCCATTTTTTCTTACTTGTATACTTAAAGATTGTTTTTTAAGTTTTATTTAACTACAATTTTAAAATATTTTTACTCTTAATTACTAATAGACTATATTTCTTTTTAAAAACAAGTAAATGTAATAGAATTACTTACATTATTTAATTTTTTTTTATCAAATATAAGTATGTATATTACCAGCTCACATTTTTTAATTTTATTTTTAAATATTATTTAAGGGAAATTTTTGACAATGACGGCAAAAAATAGCTATTTCATTTCTCTGATTCAGTAAATTTTTATTTTTTATAAACTTAGTAATATATATATATATATATTTCTCATGTATGCACAAAGGACATGGGTCATTTAATGACCTACATATTCTAGCTTTTCTTATTAATTTCCATTTTACTGTAGGTGTTTTAATTGATTCTTTTAAGTGCCAGAAATACTTTGAAGGCGATGTCTGATTTCTGTATTTATTTATTCTAAATAAAGTTTGGTATTGATTGAACCGCTTTTTGACATCATGGCTTGTGCAACCTACATAGATTTTTATGTTTTCGGGATTCTCAATAGATGAGATATTGCATTGGTATACTAATGATTCAGTGCAACATTTATTTTGTAGAGGACAGTTATGAGGGTTTCTTCAGTTACATAATATTTGTTTATCTTCATCTGGTCTTATTTTTATTTTTATATTGTTTAAATTTCTTTAGTTTTTGTCTAAGTGTTTATTGAAGATATTAACATTATCTTTCTTAATAATTTTTTCTAAGTTTTCAGTACAACTGTAACTTAATTTTAGTGTATTTTTATTGAAAATAGTACTTAGTTTACAATCTTTAGGAAAATGCTTAACTATTAATGCAAGGAATTTTTGTCCTAATTTGTTTTTTACCATTTGGTTGTATGGGGGTGTATACCAAATTATTTTTCTGCTTCTGTTCTTTCTATGCTTTTCATTTTCCTTTTTTACATAAGTTATATAAGTTTGGGGTTTTGTAGCCACTATCTTTTAGCGCTTTATTATAAAAATTAATATGTTCATAAAAAATCTTCTCATTTGCTGAATTTGTACTTATTCTTTTTCCGATAGATAAAGGTATATGTTTAATTATAAATGGAGGATGATTTGATTTAGGCTGTATATATAAAGGATTTGTATTGTTTTTTTTATAAGGTATGTATACATTTTTTTCATTAAATCTTTTTTTAATTTAGTGCTTACCGTAATTTTTAAGTTTAGGCTTTTAAATTCTTTATATAATATCTTTCTAATTTTATCGATTTTAAAGTTAATAGAGTTCCTTATAACTATAAGTCCATCGTCTCTGTATAAACCAATGTCAGTTATATTAATTTCACCGTGTGCTGTAAGATTGTATAATATAAAAAGAACTATGAGATCAGAAGACTCAGCTGAGTCTAGTGATCCCATTGTGATGTCAAAGTGGTCATATGAATTTTTTATCCATGCTCACCTTTATGTATCCGTACCGACTTTTTTGCATTTATAATAATGCTCTTTTCTTCTTCTATAATATCCGTGTACAGGGTAGCAAAGTCCAACGCATTCATGAACAGTTCTTTAGACACTGATTGATAATAATTTTCAATATCAAACTGTATTAAAGTACAGTTCGTTTTCTCCTTTATATAAGCAAACCAGTTTGTCAGGCTTTGGTATTAATCCAAAGTTTCTGGCCTTTTTTCTTTAATTTGTTGATTTACCCTTTCAAGGATCATTTATCCTTGGAAACAGTAAATTATGAATTCATATGTGCGTTTAAAACTCAGTAAATTTAAAAATATGTTATTCCAATATTCGCTTGAAGGTGAAACGGAACTAATGCTTTCAATTATATAATTAAATTTAAAGTTTTTAGCTCCCATTTTTGAAACAACATGGTTATTACTGTGTAGCGAAAAAAAACATATTTTCAATCAGTTAATTTATAATATATATATATATATATATATATATATATATATATATATATGTGTGTGTGTGTATGTGTGTGTGTGTGTGTGTGTGTGTGTGTGTGTGTGTGTGTGTGTGTGTGTGGTTCTATGTCAATGTTGAATATGAGTATAAAATATTTTACTTCTACTGTCTGAGCAGGTAAAGTTAGTTATAAGACAGTCGATGATCAGGTGATAATACATAGACTCTGTTTTTCTTCTCATTAATGTGTATGTTTGCGTATGTCTAAATTATATGTAGCATTAGGATGTTGGCGATAGTGGCTTTCCACAGATTCTTTTTCTGTGAATTACCATAATTTCTTGAAGATAGGGGGTTGTTTACGCGTTGCTTGTTTTCTCCTCATCAGAGTAGTCCACATAGACTTTAGTGCCCCAGACCAAGAATACATTGCCCAGTCTATTCTGCTATTTGCCTCTCATAGTAGAAGAAGAATAACGGCCATTAATGCGAAAGTGAATACAACAGATGAAACCGGAATTTGAACTCGACTCGTCGCTTCCCCTTTTCGCGCAAATACCTCATATTATTTGCATACATGTACGTATATATATATATATATATATAATATATATATGTTTGAGTACATGTATGTGTATATGCATGCAAACTATTTATTTGCGATATAATGCTGTCCTGTCATATCACCGTTACCCGTTAAGTGTATTGCATGCAACCCACAAATTCCAAACGAAATTTCCTACCAAAACGTGTTGCGATGCGATGTACCCCCATCACCGATTATTGCAGAAATATCTGAAAATTCCTTGTCGAAAGGGACTATAATATTTCATTTACTTTTTCTCAGTTCTTCTAGACCAGCTGCAACTAACTAACATTGGTCGTCTGTCAGTATCTCTAACTCTTGTAATCATCTACTAACATGCGCAGATTTGGCATTTCCGTTTTTATGGAGATTGCACCGGAAATGACCCTGGTTGATTAACTGTTTTCACCCAATTTTCACTTTTATTCAAGTGTACTTTCTGAGAAAATTATTTTAGAATTTTCAGTTACGTTCAGACTGAGCAAAAGAACACTTCAGTGGATAAAACTTGTGGTAATAGATATTTGAAATTAGAATATATTTATTATATACAGCAAATATCTAAAAGTTTGGCTAAAAATAATGATTTGAAAGAGAAGTCCTTTGTAACATTATTACTTTCAGCGCTTTTACTAATTACAGATGACTTTTCTCATGGCAATAAATTTATTTAACTGCTAATTCTAAATATGATCTTTTAACAATTTATACGCATAAACCTATTTAAATTATATGCGCGTGTGTGTGTTTTTGTTTATTTATGTGTAGGAGCTATAAACAAAAATATTAGGTTGGTGCAAAAATAATGTCGTTTTCTAACATAGTAACATATGTGAGAAAACGACATTACTTTTGCACCAACCTAATACATGAGAAAGAAAAGCAACATAAATAACGTTTGTGCATTTTTTATTTTTTATTTTTTTGACACTGAGTAAAACTGTTTTGAGCAGGAACTGAGAATGCCTTCCTTCTAATCAATCATTTGCTTTCTCATGCTTATTCTCTTTGTCTTGTCGAATTGTCCATTGCCTTTAATTGCTGTATTTATATTTTATACACATACAAACACACTAACATAGGGACACAAGGGTGACGCCACATCCACTTATTTAGTTAATATTTGGAAATTGGTTATCATTTTACTGCATGTAAAACTTCATTTCTGAATTTCTCGAAACTAAAATATAACATATATAACAGCGAAGACCATATAAATTATGACCGGAGAGAAAATTAGACACATGGGAAAAACCGCACATACTTTTTCATGCAACAATCTCGCAAAATGTTTTTAAAAGATTAACTTACAATCGGTACATGTTTACATCACTCACTTCTCTCTCCCGCACAAATTCGATCGTGTCCGTGCATACACATGCACAATAACAAGTCGATAATCTACTCACACACTCATATATGCGTAAATCTATACCTGCACGCACACACACATACACAAACAAACACACGCACAAACACATACACACAAAGATACACACGCACACACACATATATATGAGGTAAAAATATAGTTTTAAGGTATGCTATATTTCTGATTTAAAGTGCTCGATATCAAGGATAGAACGTATATACATATAAAAGTGAACATTGAGGTCAACACCCAGCGGTGACAGTCTGTTCCATGCTTATACGCAATCTTCAGTCCATGTATGTTGTTGCTTTACTCAGACTATTTATATATGCTGGTCAGTGATGCATTATACATGTGTGCATTGTATTATTCTAACGGCTAAGTTAGCGGTAACGGTTATGTTTCAACTTATTCTAGGCGCTATTGAGTGGAAATAATTGTAGATCTGAATGAAGTTTTGATTCTATTTTATAGTCCTGCGTGTTAACTTTATTATTTGTTGTTGATTGCTATTATTACTTTTATTCGTTAATATGTGAGCTTTCGTAGTTTCTTAATTTGTTTATTATTTACTTAATTTATTTACTTATTTATTGATTTGGATTAATTTATTATACTTATTTATTTATTCATTTATTATTTATTTATTCATGAAACTCATACACCCCCCCCCCATCAAACACTCTCCATAATATATTCAACAAAATCAAAGTCAAAATCAGCTACGGTTGTACTGGGAACATGACACAAATAATAATAATAAACAGCAAGAAAACAACCAATAAACCACCCACAGAAATCAAACACAAGTGTGGCTGCAGAGCAAAGAACAAATGTCCCTTAAATGGTAATACATACATCTGTGTGTGTGTGCGTGTATGTGTGTGTGTGTCTATGTATGTACAAATATACGAAGATAAGTGAAATGCACTTAGCGAAAAAAATGATCTAAATACATATCTGCAAAACTGAGAAATTACAAAATAGTATATATGATTTTGCTGAAGAATGAACTACATTTTTCACCTGTAAACATGGCGCAAGCGAGCCCGGTTTTAACTTTTCTATGTATGTGTCGGTCATGTACATATTGGAATCGCTCTAGTAGGCACACCTCCATGAAAATACAGACAATATTGAAAGAAATAGATAAACATATTTGCTGACATTGTTAAAACAAATATTTTGGCAGAGGTGTTTTTTTCCAGATGGAGAGTGTTATATAAATGTTATTCTTTAAGAAAATATTTATCTGAAGAGGTTATTTTCTTTAGTCTGTTCGAGTTAATATTACAGGAAGATTCTAGAAAAACACTCTCGGTACAGGTCATAAGAGTCTAATCACGACGTACTGAATTGCATAGAAGAAACATCTGACAACATAAATACCAAAAATAATTGGTTCAGAATCAGAATTGCTGTTTTCGACGTAAAACTTCTTCTGGGGAGTGTTTTCTTTTCTTTCATTTTTTTTTTTTTTTTTTTTTTTTGAAAAAAGAAAATGGAATAATTTTCCTGAAATAATGGCTTAAACTTCGGTAGAAGTAATTTCAACAAGAGATCCTATATAAAAAGAAAGCAAATGAAGCTATTTGCACTCTCCATCAACAGTAAATTCTTTATTCTTTGATTATGTAAAAAGATGCTAACTTTGTTTTAAACTTTCTGCGAAAACTTGTCCTGATTCCATTTGACATAACATCAAAATTATGATTTATTGTAATTATCGCTTCTTTTTTTATTTACCATCAGTGATTTTACATTCATAACACACAAACTAAATTTACTCTCTCTCCCTCTCTCTCTCACACACACATACAAATATTTCATGTAAAAAATGAATGGATTATTAAAGTACAGATGTAATTGGCATCTAGCTCAGAGAATATTGTCTGGGTTGTGTACAAAATGCTGCACACACTCATAAAGATACGTGTAGAATTTTAAATATGTATTTGTAAGTATGCATGTATGCGTACTTGTGTATCTCTTTATATATATGCATGCATTTTCTTCCGTACATGTTCACATATATATTTACATATTATAGAACCACAACCATCTACTTGATTCCAACATGACTTTTCCCTTTATCATAATGCGATAGCTCCGATCACAATAGAACATGTTCTCAAAGAGGCTAAGTTGTTGTTTACTGATAAAGTGCAGTAACGTTTAGAATCTCGTTAGTTTTTGTCCCGTGACTATTGGCGGATTTGTAATAGTGTGATAAATAAGAGTAATTCCTCAATCTCTCCATTCATTTTAAGTACTATAAATATACTATACTATCATCTTCTTCCCGCAAATTCTCTTCTTATTCTAATCTCGACTCATCAGAAGTACTTTTGTCTGACGTTCCACTTAGAACTGAGTCTCTACTGCTTGATATGCATATATCTCCGTCAATAGATTCCGCTAATCTGATCTCCAGAAAGCATGTGGACTCGATAGTATCTCTAAAATTGTTCTTAAGAAATGTGCGCCGGAGCTTGCTCCTGTTCTATCCACGATCCATAATAGATGTCTTGCTGCCACTTAATTCAAGATAGTTGGGAATCATATGTAGTTTCTGCTTTTAAGAATTTTACCGAACCGTCTAATCCTTCAAAATATTGATTTATTAGTCTTCTACCTCTCTCTGGCAAATTACAAGTCAATCAACTCGGAATTGGTTAAGCACCTATGTTGCAGGGTCTTCTTACAGAAAACAATATAGCTTTTGCTTCTCTAGGTCAACCGCCGATGTGTTGACGGTTATTACAAAAAGTATCTGTCACGCTTTAGATAATAATGGCGAATCTCGAGCTGTTGCTTTAGATATTTCGGAGGTGTTTGGCAGGGTCTTCACTAGTCGAAGGGTTATGGTGTTTCTAGCCATTTCTTTGAGGTGATTCAATCTTTCAGCGTAATTAAAAATGTCATTAACGGCTACTCCTATAGATCATTTTGTATTAATACAGGCGTCCCCCGGGCTCTATTCTTCGACGCATTCTGTCCATTATTTTCTTCAGCAAGTTTCCAGCTGTCTTCAGTTTCTGACACGGCATCTATGCTGATGAAACAACTATTTATTCTTGTCTTATTAGTAAATCTGATAGATTCGATAAAATCAAATTGGTACATGATCTAGAAAATGACTTACAATCTATTATGATCTTAGGCAAGAAGTAGCTTCCTAATTTTAACGCTTCTAAAACGCTATCTATTAATCAACTTAAAGAACCTATTTTTACCTTCAATCAGTATGGCTGATGCTAACCTCCAGAACAGCAATTCACTGTGCCTTCTTGGTGTACTGATATGAAGTGGAATAATTATATTCAAGCAATTGCTGAGTTTTCTGCTAAGAAAGCTGTTCTATGTCATCTTTTCTCGCAGAATTATGTCTATTTCGCACATTTATAAGTATCATTCGTCCATACATCGAACTTTTACTATTATATCAGATCTGGCGCTTCTGCTGTGTGTCTAGAGACTCTTGACAAAATTAAAAAAAGAGTCAACAATGTTATCGATCATGTTCGATATACCTTCTATAAATATGTTCACATTAATTGTTCTAACCCTTTTCTCGTTGGTACCTCGACTTCAAAAATTTAAGCTCAGTACTAGCTGCTATGTTTCACAGTTGATGTGCTCGGTTGTTCTTCGATACTCTCCTTTACTCACTCAAATAATCCCTCGTTCCTAACCGAACTTGTTATGCAGTTTTGTGGAAGCTCTCTTACTGAACTTTTACTCTCAAAACTTGGAGAATCTCTCACATTGTAGTGGTGACGATATGCTTGTTGAGTTTGAATTACTGATCATTGGTTTTGGTAGAAAGATTTTCCTACTTGTATTCGTTTTTAAGTCGTCTATTTTTACATGATTAATTTCCAAAGATTCCCTTATAAAAAATACTTAAAAGAAAACTAAAAGAATTTAATAAACTAAAATGTTATTAAACTTTTAGACGTCTTGATGACCGTTAAAACACCCTGTATTAATAAAGTCACAGTTAGAAACTTCGGATACCGTCCGTTAAGGAGTAGTTTCAAGCCAGTCGAAAAGCGAAATATATTGAAAATCGTATTTGCCTTTTCAGTGATGGCCGTGGTGATGTTTTTACCTTTTGTTTCCTTATGAATGTACAGTAGGATTTTCTCGAGTTTTGTGCATACTGACCCGAACGAGAAATGAGACAAGACCTGCGATGAGTTATCTGGTCTGGGATAAGAGAGACCCGTTCTAGGATTGCAAGATCAGAGAAAATCAAAGTTGTAAATGGAAACAAAGCGAGAGGCAAAAGAACAAACTATAATCATTCTTCCTTCGATGACTCAAGTCATGTAAAAAATCTTTTGTCAATAAGAAATTAAAACAGGATGACTATTTCTGAGGCATTGACTGCAAGGATGGACATGGGCAAACTTCAAAATTGAAATCCACTAAATAAAATGAGCGTTATTTTACTAATATTTCTTGGGCAAAATCAACGGATTTTACTTGATTCTATAATATATGATTGCACAATTTATCTGTATACATATTCGAACAAGTTTTTCACTTTCACTAATTTCATCGCTAACACATCACTAACCTCCTTACTCAACTATCCCACTAGTCCATTTTACAAACCTGCCTCACGGACACTTTTAGCACACTTCTCCTTGACTAGTTTTACCCACCTGTCTCAATGACGAGTTTTATCCAACTTCCTAACTTACCTGTTTTACCCACTTGTTGCACTGACACATTTTTGCTACTTGTCTTACATACATATTTATTAGGTTGGTGCAAAAATAATGACGTAATAATGTCGTTTTTTGACGTATTTTTAACGTCAAAAAACGACATTATTACGTCATTATTTTTGCACCAACCTAATATCTCCATTTGCAGAACTGACCTATTTTCATCCACCTATCCCATTGATCTATTTTCACCGATGTGTCTCATTGACACATTTGTGTTAACATTTCATGGTTATCATGTAGATAAATTTTCTTTCAATGTAAAAAAAAAAAAAAAAACTTAATTAAAATTCTTTTTACGAAAAATTTAGATATTTTTCTCGTTGTAGTATAAATGTTCTTCTGAAGATAAATTTTATTCTATTATAACAGGACAGCTATAATAGAGCAAATTATAAATCTTATGTTCACGTGAATATCGAGACATAGTTGATTGTATAATAATTATCTTTATAGCGCCTATAAATTCTTTTAATCTTAAATAACAAACAGAAAAATTAACAGAACCGTGTTGGCTAAAGCGAAATTATTTTGTAACTAGAAAATTCAAATCGAATTCAAATTATAAGTTTAAGAATTCGCTTTCTGAGAATTAAAAACCTTAAAACAAATTTCGAATTCTGTAAATTAAATGAGTTTTATTTTTACCAGCTGAGTACTTAAGTGGAAAAGTTACTTTTATATTGGATCAATTTCAACACAGCTATAAAAAGTATGAACACACCTAACCCGATATCTGTCACTCTGAATTGTTAGAAAGAATTGATTGATATATTGTAAGAGGTTGTGTTGCTACTTCCAAACTCTCGACTTGGCAACATTCGACAAAGGAGTTCGCTTGAAATTATTAAGATGAAACGACATATTTTCCGACCAGAAGCAACAAACTTTCGACTAGAAAGCATGGGACATAATTTCAATCAGAAATTGTGTTACTGCTTCGTATATCAAGATTGCATTTTTTATGATTCATTATGATAATGATATTTCGTCAGTCTAGAAATAAAGACCTGAAATTTCATCATTTTTTTTTTAATTTTAAAGAAGCAAAAACAGACAATAACCCCGAGAACCTTTAACACACACAAAACCAATATTGCAAAAAACATTCACAAAAAGAAAAATGCACATTCTTGTCATTAATTTTAACACATGTCTAAAACTCTTATTGTTGTATGTTATTGTTGTTAATTTCCTTTTCAGTATAAAAAAGAGAAAATGGAAATCCTCTGTCAACTACTAATACATGTAACACAGAGTAACTTACATTAACAACCCAACATCAACCTCGTTACAGTGGCGACCAGACTAAATGAACTGAACGCAACTAAAAAATATGAAGAATAGAACAAAGGAATCTTACGTCCAATAGGTGAATATCAAAGCACCAGAATTGACGGAAACTGCAGTAAATGGCTGGATTTCCACAACAGAAGCACAATTTCATCTAAGCCATATAATAGCGTCAACCACAAAATTCTTTACGATGATACAGTGGCAAAAATATCCATATCGGTGTTAGAGTCGCAAAACTACGAAGACATAAAGCGAACAATCATAGAAGCGCACGAACAAACGAAACCGGAACTCCTAGACAAATTAATGTCCACAGCAAATATTACGGGACTACCTTCGGCATAACTACAAGAAATGCTATCAGTAGCAAAACGGATAGGTATCGGCGAAGACATTGTGATACACAAATCTCTCCAGGCATTACCAACAACTATTTCACCAGTCAACGCTTCATGTTAACCGCTACTCAATTTGGCAAATTGGCGGACGAACTAATGCCTTTACTAATCAAAGTAAACGCAACAGCATTCGTTGTTCAAAATAATAAACAACAGTAAATATCCAACAACAACTCTACGCTGAAAAACGTAATCAAGACAATGCAGTGTCGATAGGAACAACAACCCAAAATATTTAGAGGACTTCTATATTTTGCGGAGCATGCAAGGACATGTAATCCTTGGTGCAAATGGCCCAAGAAAAGCGATGTGCAAATGTCAACCACTTCCCGATCACCAATCTCTACAGTAAGCTACACGGAAAACTAATTGAATGAAACAGTACTGGCCCACTGAGTTCGCCGCTGCTAGAAATTACCGCACGATTAGGGTCACTAAAATAAACTTTATAGCAGACACAGGAGCAAGTATTTCGATAATATCGATGTCAATAATAAATGGAATAATATTAGACCCGACTCCTGTGTCTCTATCTACCGCAAATGGAGAACAAATAAAATGGAAATTCGAATACTCAGTTTAAGAAGATTCTTTATCTGGACATTTGTAATCGCAGACATGACCAATCCACTTTTCGGATTTGACTTCTTTAACAAATTTGACCTGACGATAGAGAGCAGTAACAGGATAATTTACGACAATTTACGACAATTTACGACTACTGCAAAAAGGATCTAAAGCTGACAACGCCATCTCCGGTGATCAACTTCCTTCATTCATCTGAACCACCTTGGACAAATACTACGAAATTATTTCACCTCACAAAACTACTAGTAAAAATATTGCGGAGTTTACCACAGAATCAAAACGGAAAGCCATACGCCGGTATTTGCGAAAGCCAGGCAGCTGTCTGCTGACAAACTAGAAGCGGCGAAAGCGGAATTTTAAAAAACTCCAAAACGAAGGAGTGATCTCCCCTTCCAAGAGTAAATGGACAAGCCCACTACAGTTGCTGCCAAAATAAAATGGAGGATACCGCTGTTGTGGCGATTATCGTGCACAAATAGCATTACTACAGGTGACAGATAGCCAATGACAAATAATTCCTAACAAATAAACAAGGATTTTCTAAAACTGACTTACTCTTAAATCTAGATGCACCCAGATGATATTCCAAAAACATCGATTACTTCTCCATTTGGACTTTATCAGTACGAATATATACCATTTCAGCTAAAGAATGCATTAGCGACGTCCCAGCGTTATATGGACAACATTTTCAGAGACATTGACTGTGTTTATATATATATATATATATATATATATATATATATATATATATATATATATATATGTGACATTTTAATTTTTTAGTGTCGATCAAGCCTCTCACAAAAAAAAAGATATAGAAAGTGTTTAAAATTTTACAGGAGAAAAATTTAAAAATATCAACCTCAAAATCTGTTTTTAATGTCACTTCCCTAAATTTCTTAGGCTTTCAAATTAATCCAAAGGCCATTAAACCTAGCTAATACGATAAAAGAAATGGAATTTTTCTACTACCCTAAGGATGCAAAAAGCCTACACAGATTCCTGGGTATGGTTGGATTCTACCGAAACCTAATACCAAAATTTGCCGAACTAGTCTTGCCCTTGTCTGAAAGGCTGAGATTAACACCCAAAGGATCATTTACATTAAATGATTCAGAAAAACGATCGTTCGGTGATGTCGTAAAGAAACTTGAAAAATTAACAGCATTAGCTCACCCTCAAACGAAATGTACATAATACCAGTTGGTCACAGAGAGTAGCAAATATGCAGTAGGTGCTGCATTACATCAGGTTATCAATGGAATCCTAAAACCTATAGGATTTTTCTCGAAGAAACTACCACAAATACAAACCAGGTACTCAACCTTTTAGCAGTATATTTGTCAGTATTATATTTTCGTCACTTTATAGAAGGTTCGCAAGTATTACTGTAGACGGACCACAAGCTAATATGCGGTGCATCTCAGTTTGAAACCTGCTAAATCAGTTAGACAAAAGAGACAGCCATTCTCACGTAATATATTTCAGATATAGCGCATGTAAATGGTAGTAAAAACATAGTCGCTGATGGTCTATCACGCCATACATTTGCTGTGCAAGTAGATGATTGTGATTTACCAGCTTTGCTGAGGCACAAACATCTAAAACTGAAATCTGATCCTTCCCGGATTTAAAGAAATTCAGCTTATCTGGAAATAACCAATTTGTATTGTGTGACACATCAACATCGTACCCGAGATTTTTCGTACCATGCAAGTTGCGTGGATCCGTGTTTGACAGTATACATTGGATATCACACAGGGAAATTAAATCATCTATTAAGATGATGAAGGAGAGGTTTTACCATCAAAGAACTATGTGCAGCATGTACATCCTGTGAACAAGCGAAAGTATAAAAGCACACCAAGTCAGCAGTAGAAACATTGGAAATATCGTCAGCAAGATTCCATACTGTATACATTGATATAGTAGGGTCTCTATCCCCAGCAAAAAGCCCAGATAATCTTTATTTACATTGATATCGACATCATCTAACTTGCATCGATCAAACCAGTCGTTGGATAGAATTCGGAGCATGCTTAACTGCTCTCGGTTTTCTCTCTTTTATGTTGTTACAAACACACAAATGTTAATACTACAGTTAATTATAGACACAACAAATTAGGAAACTAAGTCAACATTTCACAAGAGAATTATATAAATCAATCGTACAATTTGATCTCAGAGATTTTTCTAAAAGATCAAATAAATCACAAAAATCCTATGTTCCAGATATTCAAGTCTTTGTGTAGTACTTAAACGAGTATCCTAATATTTTCTAATCAATACCATCAATAGTGTTCATACCCAAGTTTCAGTAGACAGATCTAGAAATAAAATAGAAACATGCAGATAAACCTAGCGAAGAAAAACAAGATAAAAATAAAATGCATAATAGTTTGCAGCAAGAAGTAACAACAGAAGAAAAGTCGTTCATCAAAATTGATGATTGATGCTATTGTTGTATGTTTTATTCATTTCATTTTTCATTTTCAGTATGAGAAAAGAGAAAAAGAATCTTCCATCAACTACTAATACATGTAACACGGGGTAAATTACATTAACAACTTAACATCTACCCCATTACACATTGATACTTTATCTATGATCGATTCATTCTCTGAATATTTTCATTCGAAGCGAAACACAAACAAAAAATGGAAATATAATCAATATTCGAAGTGGAGATGGTTTGTTTACCTAGAAAATCATCATTTAGAATCCTAGGGTTTACTTGACCTCGAACACTGACCTAAACAGGAGTAAGTGAATATGTATCTATCTCCTCCACGATGTTGCCTATAATTTATGCTGCTTTTTATCAACATTTACACCAACAATCCTGTTGTCATAAGAAAACACGCATTATTATTCTTTTGGTTATTGCTTATATTTTTAGAACATTTTCACAGTCAACGCGTGATCACTTACTGCCATATTTTTTATCTTCTCGTTGTTTTGTTTCCGATTTGCATAATTTTTCAGACTGTTCTCTGCCCGAATAAATGAACGATGCAACTTTGCCGAAAGCATTTCCTCTTATAATATATTGTAAAAATTCAGCTTGGAAGACTTTTCGGTTAGCGAATCTGTCACTGTGTATCACCTGAAAGTACATTTATTGTTAATTTAACAGGAGGCAACAAAACCCTGAATAGAGTCTGACTTTTTTCTTGTAGGGCGCCACACGCCCACCATATTAAGAAACGTATGCCAACCTTTGAAGGCGATTATTAAATATCCTTTTCTGGAGATGTGGGTATCCTTAACCTGAAAGATTAAAAGCTTTTAGTACTCCTGAATCTAAATAACCGCAATGCAGTGTGAGTCAAAGGAAAAATAAAGTTATTTTGTTTTATATTTTTCCAAAAACAATTCGAATTATTTTATTCTATGAAAGATTTCTGACCTTTTTTTTTTTGTCGCTTTGAATAACAAAACTACAAAAATAGTAGCAAACATTCATGCTATTAACAGAAAACCAAACTAAGCCTAGGTAGTTGCTGTCTTAGTTTAAATGTGGAAATTTTGATCACCAGAAGAAAACTTGTTGTTTGGAATCCAAAATTTGAAATTATGGCTTCGGGACGGCTATTTATTTGAACATTACAGCTCGAAAGTATTTTATTGAAATCATCCTATATAAAAATAGCAGTTAGACTTAAATTTTAATGTAAAAACTCCTATGCAAAGCAAGAGTATGACAAAGAATTTCTTTTTCATAATAAACATCTAAAAACCAGAAAATTTCTTCGAAAGATAACATTTATTGCGACGTTTACTATCGTCTAAATACATCAAATAACATCTCCACCATATTTGTATAAAATTTATAATAATAATGAAATGATGCAGGAGAACACATCAACACTAGAATGGTTTTCTCAAGGTGTCACATACTTGCTAATAAAGCATAACGACACAGAAATCCAAAAATCTATCGAACTAACACTTGTTTATTACCATCTACAATACAGCCATCTGGAAGAACACAATATATGTTTTACTAAGCCAAAAGTTTGTCACAAGGGCTCCTATGGTTAAAATGACCAGTCGCTTATAAATAGGACTATTTGAAAAAAAAAACACAGACAAAGCATCAAAATCTCAGTGTAGCATATATAGACTACGAAATAATCTTCGAAAGCATTCTACACTAGTATACAAAATCTTACAATTAATGTGATGGCCATACGATATATGTCATTCTGGAAGGGAGATCTGTTCTTCTCACATTCTAATGGAATGGTCTTATGTAAATACATGAAAATGAAGAGTGAACATTTTCAAGGAGACGTTTTATCTCTTCTTTTTTCTCTTGTATTAGTTCAAAATTATCACAACGTTTCCGCCGTTGTACGCTCCTGTTGGAATGTCGAACTGAACCCTTTATTTCGCTCGCTGGAGTAGACTGTTCTAGTTTTACATGCCATGTCTAATGGATGTCAGTTATCAGCTGTTAATTGCACTCTCCAAGTTCTCTACTGCCTTAACATAGTACTGAACTCACACTCTTTGGGTCCTGTCATTAGATCTAACTAACGTCTTTATCCACTGTGCCATGTGTCCTTGAGAATTTCTGGGTATTATAAACCTAATGTCTTCAGCAACATTTTTTTACCAGTGCTCATATTGCAATTTCTTTTGTTGTTATCATTGTATGTTTTTTACCAGAGCTCATATTGCAATTTTCTTTGTTATTATTGCTTTTCTCTGGTACTCCTTATTACTGGTTCCCATAAAGAAGACCGGAGCGTACGACGGTCGAAACGTTGTGATAAATATGGAAACAAAGATGAGGACAATAATCCGAATAATATAAATAGTTTAAATACCTCATCTCAGAAATATAGACAGATACTTGTTCAAAATTATTAAACATTGTGGAACATACGTATAAAACCAGAGATACATAAAAGTAATAAAGAAAACGGAATTGAATTCAAAAATATAATAATGGCCGTTACCACTCTTGCTTTCCAAGTTGTATATAAATTTATAAATTTGAAATTCAAGAATCTCAAGAATATTGAAAAATTCGCAAACAACACACATACAATCGAGTACACAACCCTAAAGCAGATGTTACCTGCGCCTGTATCTGCGAAGGCGAATTCGGATGGGTGCAGAGACATGCAGCATTTCAATAATGGGACTTTATAATGGGACTTTATAATGGAACTTGCAGATATACAAGATCGGATGTTACAAGTGATAATGGAGAATGAAAAAGTAACAACTTCTGTTCAGTATAAAAAATCTCATACAAATGCAAGATAATTCAGCCGTCCCGAAGCCATAATTTCAAATTTTAGATTCCAAACAACAAGTTTTCTTCTGATGATCAAAATCTCCACATTTAGACTAAGACAGCAACTACCTAGACTTAGTTTAGTTTTCTGTTAATAGCATGAATGTTTGCTACTATTTTTTGTAGTTTTGTTATTCAAAGCGACATAAAAGATTGTATGTTACAAATCATAATGGAGAATGAAAAAGTAAAAAGCTTTATTCTGTCCACAAATATGTAGGAGAATTCAGGTTAAATAATAACTATAAAATATTGGATCTTACAACTCATAATGGAATACAGAAAAATGTAGAAAGCTTTATTTTGTATCAAAAGCAACCCATACAGATGCGAGAGAAATCAGGTTAAATAATAATAACTATAAAAGATTAGGTGTTACAAGTCATAATGAAGAATGAAAAAAATAGAAGGATTTATTATGTATCAAAAGAAAACCATAAATATGCAAGAGATTTCAGTTTAAGTAATAATAACTATAAAAGATTGTATGTTAAAACTCATAATGGAGAATGAAAACAGTAGAAAGCTGTATTCTGCATCAAAAGAAGCACACATATATACAAGAGAATCCAGGTTAAATAATAATAACTATAAAAGATTAGATGTTACAACCAATAATAATAAAAGCAGAAATCTTTATTCCGTATCACAAAAGTCCATAAATATGAATGAGAATTCAGGTTAAATAATAATGACTATGAAAGACTGGATATTCCAACTCTTAAAGGAGAATGAAAAATATATAAAGCTACATTCTATATCAAAAGAAGTCCATACAGATACAAGAGAATTCAGGTTAAATAATAGTAACTGTAAAATATTTGATTTTACGATGGCTGTCGGATGCTGTAGATTTGCCAGATACTGTACTCTTCCGCTGGTTTGGCCCTTGAGATCGTGTAGATCTTTGTCTATTCCGCCATTGGGGTTGATCGCTTTCAGTCTGGTCGTTCATCTTCGATCTTACCGCCATATGAGGCTCTACAGGATTTAGAACTCCAGATGGTTTCGTTCTTGAGATCACTGCTACAAGTAAGACTTCTACCATGACAAGGAATGACCAAATATATTTTACACTGGAAGTCAAACAGCACAGAAATAATATATCAGATAAACGTAGGACGCAAACAGCAAAAATGTGCGTCATGTTTGTTAAGTGTTCAATTATTAGCTAAAAACAAGCAGCTGATCGATGATTCTGTTTTTATATTCTTATATTTTCTTGCAGAGTTCGAGAGAAAATGTTCATAAAACTTTTCAAAAGAATAAAATATGTAAAACTTACACAGCTTTTGATATTTACAACCAAATGTTTATATTTTGAGTGATTTATTTGTATAAATGTGTGTATACGAGAGATAGAGAATCATAAATAGGATCTTTTTGAATGTGTCAAGTCTTATGCGTATCTAAGCGTATCCTGGCACAAGGCCGAAAGGATGGGGCACCTAGTGATGTTCGAACTCACTATTCAGTCGTAATTGATCTATCGAGACAAGCTTATTAACCATTATATCAGGTCGAAATGTCCATGTCTAGTCTTATGTATTAATGTATATTTACATTAGCATTCGAAATTATTTTTTCAGTAGTGAACTTATAGAAGTTCGGTCTCCCCAAAAATATAATAATATTCAAATATTGTAACTTTGAATGATTGCCAGTTTCTGTATGCAGTTAGAATTTCAAGTTTCCTATTTTGAATTCGATTTCCATAACGTCTTTTGTATAAAACTTATAAAAAACAAAAGCAGTAAATTTGGTTGTATTTTGATCAGATGAGAATCTAAGTAGCCACATTTAAGTATGTCAAATAATTTTTATTCATTTTCTTTTTTTATTTAGAATGATTTTAAAGTTAGTAGAAATATAATGTCAATGGATAAAAAAAATTCTGGTTGGAAAAACATCTTTTAAAAAAAACAGAACAACGACATGTGGCTATTTTAGCGAATTCTGTTTCTGGTCAAGACTGGTACATCCTTTAATATAAACTAAATGGCGGATAACAATGTGTAACACGATTTTTGTCTTTGGGTAGCAAGTATTATTTTCTATTTTCTGAAATAAACCTATTTCTATTGGGAAAAAATGGTGAATGTGAACATTCTCGTTCACGCAAAGAAGGAACAAAACGACATATGATTCAAAAGTAGAATTTATGTATTCTAGGATTACACGAGAGAGACCACGAAAAATTTAGTAGTTTTTTGCGATTTATGTTTATACTGTCAATTATTTTCCCGAATCAGCCTTGGTAGCGATATTCAAAGGCCAATATATCCTGGTGGAATCGCTCGCCTTGCTCCTCTGAGTACGCTCCCATGTTCTCCTTGAATTTATCAAGATGAGGGTCAAGTATATCGATTTTGAGTCTTCAACTCATTTTACCGAAGCACTTCACTAGGATCTCAACAAGATTCATTTAGTTTTCGGCCTTATATTCCCAAGGAAGCCCCGAATTTCTGCGACAAATCTATTCCACACTGTTTTCTCCATCCTAGTGAGCTTCTTGGGGAATTCCTTGATTTCATTCTATGATCTTCTTTATTTGCAGTTCTACGAAGAATCGACTTTGACTTTTTCTACAGACAGCTTAGGAAAGAAATCTTGAAAATACATGAAGGCTGCAGATGAGAGCTGTGACAAATTATTTTATAAAACCCAATTTTAAATACAGTGGAGGAAACAATACTTTCCGGATGTCCAACAGTGGTGTTCCTCTCCACACTGTACTTGATCCGCTGTGGTCAGTTCCACCAATGGTAATGGGTCGCGATGTTACTGCTGTTTCAAAGGCAAAGATAACACGGAAACTTCATAAAATCGCCTTGGAGACTCCTCAGGAAGTTAACAATTTTGAAGTTTCCAATAACCTCCCAGCTGCACCCTTCCCATTTCAAGGCATCAAACAAGATCTTGACACTGCTGTATTCCCCTTTGAGCTGTGCCGAGTGGGCCAGAGGAAGAGATGGATTCATGATGAAGAGGCGCCACTCACTGAGGTCACAGGTGATTCCAGTTGCATCGAACAGACTGGTCACATTGTGGCAGAAGCAAAGTCCATTGAAAAAGCTTGATGGCGCTTTATCTAACCTGGAATTTGCCTATTTTCACCTAACAAATCCCACTGCTCGAATCTCGGCGTCAAAAGTTCGACATTGGACTTTATGAGACTAATATCTCTGATCAGGTAGTTGAGGCTTTTTTTTTTTTTTTGTAGTCCTAGCGATTCCTCTCCGCAGCTGCTCTTCTGTAATCTGGACGAATGACTTCATCCTCTTCTGAAATGCTGTTCTCTTCTGAAGATGACTGCTCTGTTTGGAGGAGTAGGTATGGAGATCTCAGGGCTCTGTGGCACTGTGGTAATGACAGATGGTCTGGATATATGATTGCAGACACATTCTTGCTAGTTCGACGTTTAGAAGAAACAATTGCTTGAATTCGTTGGATTTCAAATTTCATGGCTTTATTTCCCCTCTGTACCATACTACAAAAAAGCAAAATAAAACCGTGAGTATAAAATACAAATATATTTCACCCAGTGCTATTGAAAAATTATAAAAAACTACATTTTTGAAATTTCAAAAAATCGTTCATTGGATCTGTCAAATTCTGACTTTGGACCGCAATTAATGTAGCAAATGCGAAAAATATACAGAATCTTGAATACTGAACATCTATAATATTCTGCATTTTATAGTTCTTGCAAATGATGCAGTATAGAAAATAATGCGTGATTTATGAAAAACATTTAATACATATTTTTCAATAACACTGGTTAAAAAAACTAAAAGTAAAAAATATTTAAATTAAAAAAAGTTTTAAAATTTTTACACTTAAAATTCCACTAGCTAAACAAACAAAACTTTCCATCTTACCTTCTAGAGTTCTTTTGCAGAGTTTTCAGGTGAAATGAGGTGCGCAGGCTTTGTCTTCATCCCCGACAGGCTTGCAGAAATATGTCTTGTAGGTCTCACACATTTTAGCTGGTGTTGCTACAGAGTACTTTTCGCTCTTGACTTGATAAATTCACCAAAAACATAGCAAAATGCGTCTGCCCGATGCTTACAAACTCTTGATCCCATCTGTGCCGAATGCATCTATCAGTTGGACAGCTGAAAGTAAACTGAACTGTTGAGTTTACGTTCCATCTATTTATACTGTCATCTATCTTGCCAGAATGTTCTAGAAATTCTTGAAACTTTTAGAAGGTTCTAATAAAAATTCTCCTTCAGCGCTGAGTCTGTCTGGAATGGAAAATAGGTTACTTCCAAAACATCGATATCTAGGTCAGAAAAGCAAAGTTAGAAGGGAATAATAATCATTTCGTTTGCTTTCTAGATAGAAACACTTAGGAAATCATTCAAAATTTTTTACAAAGCTAATCTCCTGGTACAAAACTACTAATGCCACAAGTTATGGCTTTAAGCGAAAGAACTAAGAATATTTTAACATGTTTAATCAAGGCGCATAACATATGAAAGTATACTGTAATGAACAAGTGTATTTTGTCAGTTTTCCAAACGATTAATAATAATTATTTTGTGGCGATCAGAAACTATTTATTCGCCGCAATTGTGTTAGAAATGTGATAACAGTTTTCATTATGTCAATAAATGTACTAAAACAGAAATTCCTTTCTTTTTATTTCTTTTGATTTTCAGAGGAAAACAAGAAATGTTGGAACAAAAATAATTGGATGACTTATGAGATGCCCCAAATAATGAGCAAATATATTTGGTAAAAAGATTGAGTTCAAATATTCACAAAGTCTTTAATAAGTTCAGTTGTGAAATATCCAATAACAAAGTAGATGAATAACAAGGCAGTTTCACTGACGAGTTTTATATTTATATTTATTATTTTTATATTTATACTTACGGCTTTATCACCTTTGCTGTTCATGTCGTTATATAACTAGCACTTATACTTTTGATAATTGAAAACATTATTCGAGCTACTATAACGTTGTTAGTCACAGACCTCCCCATCTTATCTGCGGAAATGCAGCAAGATGGTTTATTCTACCAGCTGCAAACGGAATGAAGAAAAGATTTTACTGAAAGTTATATTCCTTAAAAAGCACATTGAAAGTGCATGAATCTTAAATGTAAATGTGTAAGTTGTTCGCCTACATGTAGTCGTCATATTTGATTTCTGTTCATTATGCTGAAAAGGATTGTGATAAATTACAATATTTTGTAAATAGTGATAATAAAAACGGAATGAACACTGTTCATAAGGCAAATCGAACTTTGAGAAATACAAGTTTACTTGCAATTTTGAACTCCCTCAAGAATGAATTCGTCTCTTAGAAAAGTGAATAACACTCAAAGACCCTAAAGCGAGCTGACCAAAGCTTTTAGTTTTTAAAAGACCCTGTAAGAAATTCCAAATTTGAAAATGTGTCTTTATAATAAGTCATGTTTATTTTCATATTTTTTCCTTGTAAGTTCTTGTAATATAGCAAACAAATACAATGCTAATTCGAACTCTCAGTCCCCAAGGAAGCAATACGGTAAAATTAACTTGCCAGTACGGTGGCGACGTTTGGATCATACGGAGAGCACATTTAGCCAAGGCAGAATTGCCGATCTATATGTAAAAAATCCCAAATTATGATGAGTATCAATTATATTTATATATTTAAAATATCACATGTGTAAATCTAACAATAATAAAGACTTTAAAAAATATGCCGTGCATTTCTCTCGATACGAG
>OZ010571.1:287500-585000 GCA_963932145.1 Acanthosepion lycidas
ACAGGAATATTTCTTTATACTTCTGTCCGGAGTTGCCTGGATCGAACTGGATAAGTCATCACTATCAAATGCGTCTTATCTTTCCGTTCGTGAACCACTGGCGCCTCGGCTTCGGTCTTGCCTTTTCAAAGTCCAGAGAACAACTGATCCTCGAATGAATCTTTGACTGTCACGTGACTTAGGTTTTGGGCGCGAATTCTAACTTACTTCCGTCCCCTGTCTAGCTTCTGTCTAGACGTTTTCCTTTACGGGTAATTGGGTCAGTCACCCTTTTGACCTGCCTTCCCAAAATGTCATAAGACTTCACGTAATCTTTATTCTGTTGCTAGGCGGAAATCAACTTTCATATGTGCGTATATGCGTGTTTAGCTTATCTGTTTTTAATACCCGTCACATCTTCCAACATAAACGAAAAAAAAGAAAAAAAAATTTTTTTTTTTCTTTTTTTTACCAATATATATCCCAACACCGTCTGAACAAACAATGGGTCGTCTTTTCTTTTCTTCTTTTTTTCTGATTACTACATCAACAGATATATACTCTTTATATCATTATACATTTTTTTTCAAATATACACCAGAACAAAAAAATTTACAGCTTTGTCAAAATATACACACACTTTTTTTTCTCAGTTTTAATAACATACACACTCAGTATTATTAAAACATTTCATTTTTCTTTCAATTTCCACATACATATTTTAAATTTTATCAGTTCCACTAAGATATACCTTTCTTTATTTAATACTTCCCAAATTATGGTTAACATCTGCATTCGTTTTCAATATCTCGACAAAGTATCCGCTAGTTTATTTGCTGTTCCAGCAATATGCTTTATTTGAAGATTGAACACCTGCAATATAAGACTCCAACTTTGTAATCTTCGGTTTTTGTTTTTCATGCGATCTATAAACGTTAACGGGTTATGATCAGTATATACAACTGTAGGAGAAAGAGAATTGGTTATATAAACCTCAAAATGTAGAACAGCTAATATTAACGCTAAGGCTTCCTTTTCTATTGTTGAATAGGACTTCTGGAACTTATTCAATTTCTTTGAATAGAAGCTTACTGGATGTAGCTCTTTATCTTCATCTTCTTGGATTAATACAGCTCCGATTCCCACATCGCTGGCATCTACATGCATTTGAAACGGCTTGTCGAAATCTGGGGCTTTTAACACAGGATTTGATTTTAACTTACTTTTAATGGTCTCCAATGCGACCTCACATTCCGTGGTCCACACAAACTTATGCCCCTTTCCTAACAAGTTTGTTAGCGGTGTAGCGATTTCGGCCAAATTCTTACAATATCTCCTAAGAACCTTCTGAGACTTCGGCTATTAGTGGGATGAGGAAAGTTTGCGATGGCTGCAGTCTTTGCCTCTATGGGTTTAGTTCTTCCTTGCCCAATTACATGTCCTAGATATTTCACTTTGGCACTACAAAATTCACTCTTGCCAAGGTTTACTGTCAACCTTGCCTCTTTTAATCTTTCAAAGACTTTTTGTATCGTATCCAGATGCTCACTCTCTGTGTCACTGTAGATTATGACATCATCGATGTATGCATCGACTCCTGGAATATTGGATAAACATCTATTCATTAGACGTACAAATGTAGCTTCCGAGTTCCTCATACCAAAGGGCATAACTTGATATTGATAAGTTCCTTCTGGGGTGATAAACGCTGATATCGTTTTCGCTTTGTCAGTTAACGGTACGTCCCAGTATTCTTTCAGCATATCTAGCTTGGTGATATATTTAGCCTGACCAATCCGGTCGATACAATCCTCCATCCTAGGGATTGGATAAGCATCTGCCTTCGTGATGCTGTTCACTTTTCTATAATCCGTACAAAACCGTACAGTGCCATCCGGCTTGTCTACTAATACACAGTGTGATGCCCATTCACTTTGACTAGGCTCAATAATTCCGTGTTCCATCATATATTTAATTTCTTTTCTCATAACTTTCAACCTTCTGGGGTTTAGACGATATGGATGATGTTTGATCGGTTGTTCCGACGTCAATATTATATCATGTATTGCGGCATTGGTCTGGTGGGTGTATCCGAGAATATATCCCGATATTTATTTATTAAAGTTCCCAGTTTCTGCTTTACATCATCAGTAAGGTGCGCTAACTTTTCCTCCAGATTTTCCAATATTCTGGAATTTTCCAATTTAAGAGGCTGGTCCCTTTTCTATCCAGTGTTTATCTTCCTTATATCTTTCTACCTTCTCTTTCTCTTGTTTACTCACTAGCATTACTGCTTGTTCCTCTCTTTTACAAAACATTTTCAACATATTTACATGACATTTCATTTTACTTCTCCTTCGGCTAGGCATATGTATCAAATAATTCAAACTGTTCAATTTCTTCAATACTTTGAACGGCCCCTGGTACTTTGCCTCAAATGGTCGACCGTTCGAAGGTAACATTAGGAGTACTTCACCTTCTTTGAATTGCCTGTTAACGGCCTTTCTATCATATTTCTCCTTCATATCCATCTGATTACTTCGCAGATTTTTCCTTGCCAGTTCCTGCGCAGCTTTCAACTTCTGTCTCATATTCGCCACATACTCCTTCATATTGCCACGTCTAGGCTGATCTACCATCCATTTTTCTTGTAATAACTGGAGTGGTCCTCTAACTTTATGTCCAAAAATTAACTCGAACGGGCTGAATCCTGTAGATTTCTGAACTGCTTCACGCATTGCGAATAACACAAAGGGTACTCCCTTATCCCAATCTTCCTGATTCTCCATGCAGTACGTCCTCAACATGGTCTTTAACGTAGCATGAAATCGCTCCAACGCTCCCTGAGATTGTGGATGATATGCACTCGATTTCGCATGCGTAATTCCCAATTGACTTGCGACCTCCTTGAATAAACTTGATGTAAAATTGGATCCCTGATCCGTCTGTATAATTTTAGGTAAGCCCATTCTCGTGAAAAAACTTATTAAGGCGTCTGCTACCTTCTTTGCTGATATGTTCCTCAACGGAATTGCTTTAGGGTATCTAGTTGAAGAGCACATCATGGTTCACAGATATCTGTACGAATTTTTGGTCCTCGCTAAAGGTCCAACGCAATCAACTATAATTCTGTTGAATGGTTCTTCCATGGCTGGTATTGGTTGTAAGGGCGCTTTTGGAATCGCCTGGTTAGGTTTGCCCGCAACTTGGCATGTTTTACATGTCCGACAAAATGACCTTACATCTCTCCTTATTCCCGGCCAGTAGAAATATTTAGTAACTCTGTCGTGCGTCTTCGCCATGCCCAAATGTCCAGCCCACTGACTGCCATGTGCTATTAATAATATCTCCTTACGGTACCTTGTAGGAACTATTATTTGCTCATATCTATCATATTTATCCGTTCCGGCATAAACCTGCGGTTTCCACTGCCTCATTAAGATACCATTTCTGATATAGTAGCGTCCTGACTTGTTTTCTTCTTCTCTACTTCTCCCAACTAGAGAATATAGCTTCTTTATTTCCACATCGGCTTCTTGTTCTTTTCTTAATTCTTCACTGGGTACGTTCAACTTGGGACGTATCTCTATTCGGTTATATTTCTCCACTTCGTCCTTTTTATCGATTCTTTTTATCGCGGCTGATCTCCCCCTTCTGTTTTTCCTCTCTTCATGTAGCTTTTTCTCAGCTTGCCTTGTAACCACTGCTGAAATTTTCCTTCTCTCGTCTTCCGACTTATAGTGCCTTCTTTTCATCTGATGCGCTGATATTTTTCGAGGCTCAACATTTATCTGTTTTCTGCCTATATCATTTCCTAACAACAACGAAATTCCCTTCATCGGAAGTGAATCTAGTAGTCCGACTTCTATGTCGCCAACTTTCCACTTAGACTTTAGCCTAATTTTCCATATCTCTGTTTTCATAGGTTTACCCCCTATGCCGATCACCGTCTTTATCATCCCTGTCCTATATCTCATATTTTCCGACACATCTCTTCGCCTTGCCAACGACTGGGAAGCCCCTGTGTCTCTTAACACTCTCAGGGTTTTCATCTTTCCGTTCTTATCAAAAATCTGACCGTTTGCAGTGTATGGCCAGTAACTCTTGTCTATCTGTTTCGTGATTGCTGCCCCTTGGAGTTTTGCATTTTCCATCATATCCTTATGACTCCTACAATTTGTAGCGATATGTCCTGGCCTTCCGCATGTATAGCACACTATTTGTGGTGCTTTGCGCTCGGGTAAATTTCGTTTCCCTGCCCATATCTGCGTTCTGGTGCGCTTGGATTCTTCACTACCACGCGTCTGTGTTGAATGGCGTATTATGGGTGTACTATTCCTTGAACGAGCTTTCTTATGGGTAATGTTATATTCGTCTGCTAGCGTAGCTAAGTCATAACATGATTCTATTTTCCTGTCATTCAGGTATGTTCTCATTTCTTCAGATATGTTGTTCTGAAAATCCTCCGCCAGTATAAGATTTCTCAGCCCATTATAATCCTCGACTACTTTCTTGGCTTGGCACCATCTGTCTAAATATATCTTGTTCTGCCTGATATATTCTACGTATATTTGGCCCTCAAACTTTCTATAGCCCCTAAACTTCTGTCTATAGGCCTCCGGCACGAGTTCATATGCCTTCAATATCGCGGACTTCACTATTTCATCGTCTCCGCATTCTTCGGTCGACAACGTTGCGGATGCCTTTTGAGCTTTACCAGTCAATACTGTTTGCAATAATATCGTCCAATGTTGTTTTGGCCATTTCATATTTGTAGCCGCCCTTTCAAAATTATCAATATATTCTTCCACTTCCCTTTCTACAAACTTCGGCAGAAGATGCACTTGCTTGGTGATTTCGAAATTTTTCTCCTCATTTGCTTGTTTGATTTCCAACTCACGTATTCTTGTTTCTTGTTCAATACGGGCTTTCTCTATTTCTGCTTTAGCTAGTATCCTGGCCTTCTCCAATTCTACCTGGGCATTTGACAGACTTGCTTCCTCTCTTGGGAATTCCTCCAGGGTTTCTTCCTCGAACACATTATTATCTACCATATGTTCTGTAATTCTCCTCACTATATCAATTTTTCCCATCGACTTCCTGACGTTTAATTCCAGCCTTTCCCCTATCTCATATACTTCGTCTTTTTTCAATTGACTTAGTTTTTCCGGGGTGGGTTCTTTCAGGAATTCATCTACATTCTCCATTTCTACTTTATATATATATTTTTTTCGTTCACCTTGTAGTGGTCAGTAAGTGTTATCTTAATAGAAGCGTAAAAAAAAAATATGGCACGAGCCCCCATTTGTTTACGAAGCAAAATATATATGTCATATGCCCCAGACGACGAATGGGTTATAGGGCGATCATACACCGACTAGGAGATATATACACTCTCACACCTGTGGAGAGATACAAGCTATCTCTCTCAGATCGTGAGAGTGGACAATTGGTAAACAAAATATTTTTAAGACCGCTGTTCGATTGGGATAATCGAACAGTAATCTTTCCCAGGTGCGCTTCGTTTTCAACACGAGTACTGATCCACAATACAAGGATGAACTATAAGGCTTAGTAATTTTCGATAAATAATTTTAATATATACAAATATACATATATCAAAAATAAACGAACAGATAAGTATGAGTTAAAACATCCGACGATCGGATCTCGAACTTATTTTGGGATATCAAATTCGCCTAACACCAAATGGATTCAACTGAACCCGAACATACAAAATATAAGTATGAATTACTATGAATTGAATGCAGAAACCAACACACATATACAAAAGAGATGGGAGAGGGGTTAAAATTATTGTTTTACATGTGGAAAGGTGTTTGCCAAAAAAAACATAATATTCATGTGTGTGTGTGTATATCTTTTCTACTACGGGTCCAAAATGTGATTACTTATCTTTTGTATTCAGTTCTCTCTCTTTTTTTTATATCAATGTCCTTTCTTTCCTTTTCTCGGCACAAACACAATTTCACACACTGCTAGTCTGTAATAGAGGTATACACTTTCTTTCTCTCTTTGTTTCGTCTTTTTCTTTCCTTCCTTACTTCTGTAGACGGCTCGATTTGCAAAAGTGATGTACACTTTCTTTACGCAGGTTGAACCATCAGCATACATTTTTATCCGAGTCTTCAAATTGGGATTCTCAAACAGGAATATTTCTTTATACTTCTGTCCGGAGTTGCCTGGATCGAACTGGATAAGTCATCACTATCAAATGCGTCTTATCTTTCCATTCGTGAACCACTGGCGCCTCGGCTTCGGTCTTGCCTTTTCAAAGTCCAGGTAACAACTGATTCTCGAGTGAATCTTTGACTGTCACGTGACTTAGGTTTTAATGTAATTTAGGCCTTATTGAAAAATTAGTTATCTTAAAACACTTAAATAACACTAGCTTATTGAACAAGAGAAACGAACGGGTGATTACATGTAGGCATAAAAATAAATATCCGTTGAAATACATTGATCTAGGTTAATTTCTGATGTAAATTATGACATTTCACTTTTAGTTTTTTTTAATTTTAATGTTTTTTTTTGTTTTTTTTAACTCTATAATCTCCATTTATGCTTAATATAAAATTAATATCCACAACTTTAAATAAGAATTCATTTTTAAAATAATAATCGTATAATATATGTACTGCACCAACATTGCGTTAGCCAGATAGTTGTATTAAAATTTAACTTACGTAACGGTCAGTCTATACTCAGCACCTGAAGATGATTGAGTTGTGCATGAAACTCTGAGTTGTGCTACCGAGTCGTACTACTTTTGTTAAATCGGATCCGTTTGAATAGGTCCAATTATAAGCTTTCGAGATGTTAGATGAACATTTCGAAAAATTATTGGTCATGTTGAATGTGATACGTCGATAGTAAATATGTATGGGACATGGTAAGATAACACTTAACTCGACCCGTTTAAATTTATATTACTGTCTTTTTAGGTGTTGAGTTAAATCAAGCCTGATATTCGCAATTTAACTTGTGATAATTTTGGCATTTACGTGTAACACATTGTGCACTTGTATAGGTGATCCTATTTTGATAAGCATTTGTGATTTGTGCAGCACGTGCAATTGACCATTATAAACAAATAATTAGTGCTGGTTGTTTGGACAAGGGTCGACTAAGAAAGATCTTTGGCACTTGTAAAACCACAATATCCGATCGTGATGAAGGGATAATAATGGAGGCAGGTGGAGAATGTCATTAGAAACCTTGGTTTTGAACATTGTATATTATTGTATTTTTCGATATCTAAGGTTTAAAATGAATTTTTAAAAATGAAAAAGCATTCTTGATGATTTCATTTTAGTTTAAATTGAAATCTAATTGATTAAATTTATTATTTCCAGTAAGTAAAATATTCTGGTGTATTTCAGATAAAAGTTCTATAGATTAGAACGTCAAATATTCGCTCGTTTTTTTTTTTTTTTTTTTTTTGTTGTTTTTTTTTTAAAACGGCTATTTTCTTAATTTTAAGAAAATTGTATATGTCATGAAAATTGTATTGTCATGAAAGATTTGCTGACGATCAAAGTGTGTTGGTCATACTACAAGTCGGGTTTCATGTCATTCGTAACAATCGCAGTAAAACTCTTCGGAATATTGATGTCAGAAAATTGTTGGGGAAAAAACTCAAAACCTTAAAACAGAAACAACGTATATCTAATATTATTTTGAATGCAATGATCTTCACGTTTTATCACTCCTACAAAGCTTGCACAAATGTCATAAGATCGGACTGTTTGACAAAACTGGTGTTTCTAATCCTGGTTTTCTGGATAGGCAAGAACTACAATTTTCTTTGACTGATTATTTGGCTATTCGCAACAATTAGATGCATTTAGTAAATATCATAGACTGACGTAAATTCATAAATAAAGATCCTTAGGCAAGCATTGCTCCAATAAATAAATTTTCTATTCAAAATTTAGTTTCCGAATTCTTCTGCAACCAGAAATGTCAAGAGAATGAAAAGAGAGAGTTCACAACTGCGGGTTAGTAGATTGAAAACGATACAGAAAGAGAGAGAGAGGGAGTGGGAATGGATAAAATAGAGAACGGGAAAGCCAAAGAAGGAAAGGGGATATAGGAAGAGATAGAGAGAAACCATTTCGTAATGTACTTTGCTAATTTAACGGATAGACATTTTTTATCTTCCTTAGTCAAGCAAACTCCATTAATATTTGTCGTGTACAGGTTTTAAGCAATTTTACTTATTTCATCGAATTTACATTTCCTTGTTACTTTAAAGTAAGGTCATGTAAGTTATAAGTTTTTATGAAGAAAACATATTAGAACCATTCATATTGAGGACCCCTAAAGTGTGGCTACAGTTTCACGTTTAAATTCAACTGCTTACAAACTGCTGGAGAAAATTAAATTATTTATATTTGCTTTTGTTAAAAACAAAATAGAAGGAAAAAAGAGGATTTTTGTCCAATTATGAAATTATAAAGTTCGCTTTTCTCGCTTAAAAATTTTGATTTTCATCTTAGAAGTCCTAAAGTACTTTTGTTTTAGTTTTATCAACGTATTTATTCTTTTCTTTTTGTATTTCATTTGCAATAAATCTCCTTTAATCAAATTTCAACTACAATGCAATAATTCTACTTTGTTGCATATCCTCTCACACTCATTCTGTCTCCATCTTTTTCTCTTTCTCGTATTTTTCAGCTGTTGAATAAAAATCAAAAATATGTTTAGTGAATTTCCTTTGAAGTTATACTTTATTTCAAAGCGGAAATATGATTTACCTTTTAACTGTATGTAAGTAGTCATTCGTATCTTGACTTTGGGATCATGTGTTTCTGTATGTGAGTCGGTGTACAAAGACAAAAATGTTGCTTTTGGAAGGAAAAATCAGTCTTCCGAAACCAAATCCGATCAATCTTCAATATCTTTTTGGACTTTCTGGAGAACCACATGTGCATAAATACCAACGATGACCGACTAATTTTAACATTTTCTTTGGTTTCGTTGGTTGTGAACAAGAAACATTAGTAGCCTCGAGCTGCATCCGGCCATGAGTAGCATAACACGAGAAACCATTCTCTCCACTTACTTCATTAATTGAAACAATTTCCGCTAAGGATCTTGTTTACCTCCCACCGCCGACCACTAATTTATAAAATTGATTTGCATTTTAATGCAAACATACAACTAATATTACCGGTGTTATTCCTAGTAGTAGAGCATATTCCTTTATATTGGTCGTAAATACTCATTAATTATAGCTATTATCTGTTATACACACAGAGAATCACACACGCGCACACATATATATATATACACACACACACACATGTATCACGGCAAGAACGTATGTAAATATGAAAGTGATCATTGAAGTCAACACCCAGCGTGACGATGGGCTGACGATTGCGTTTAAGCATGAAATAGACTGTTACCGCTACATGTGTGTGTGTTTCGTTGAATATAACAGACAAAAAATATTTGATTAAAGTAACCGTCCACAAAAATGTTCTATCGGTGAGTAATTCCCATTTCTCTGATTATTTCTTGCTCCGTTGATGAAGGATACAGGCGTTTCCGAAAATTCCGGAATTAAAACCTTTTTCCGTGCTTCATTTCTGTCATATGGTTAATAATTAATATTTAATGAATGTTTTTCGTACTGATTATATTAGTAACCTTTCGTTTCTTGTTTTATTAACTAACCTATCTATTTTACATGCTATAAGAAGCATAAGTGGACATTTTCTTCTAATTATATATATATATATATATATTAATAAAAAGAAAGAACAATAAGATATATAATCCGGTGTTCTTATAGATATTTTTATTTTTACAAAATAGTGCTCAATGTAAATTTACAGAGCATTAATATTATAAATTAATTGACTTAAAATGTGTTTTTTTCGATACACAGTTCTAACCATGTTTCAAAAATGGAAGCTAAAAGCCCCGAATTTAATTTTGTAATTAAATTAAAGACATTAGTTCCTTTTCATCCTCAAGCGAATCCGCTTGAGGATGAAAAGGAACTTATGTCTAATTTAATTACAAAATTAAATTCGGGGCTTTTAGCTTCCATTTTTGAAACATGGTTAGAACTGTGTATCGAAAAAAAACATATTTTAAGTCAATTAATTTATAATATATATTTATATATATAATATATATTTATATATATATATATATATATATATATATATATATATATATATATATATATATATATATATTTATATATATATATATAATTTCTGCTTTGATCTACCCTAGAAACGGATCCTGTAGAACAGAGACATTATGAAAAATGAGATTCCATTATCAAAACTGCGATCAATTATGAATATTATTTGGAAAGCTTATGTCTTCAACTTTGCAGACTCTGAGAAAACTCAAACCAACAGACCGATGCCACCATTCACAAACACCGCCTTCGAAGAACAGACCATGTACACTATATGAACAGCAATGGACTTCGGCATCAAATCCTTCATAGTGAACTCAACACTGATCAAAAACGACGCAACTGCCCTTATGCGCTGCTATAAAGATCAACTAAAAAGATTATGGATAGGGCCAATGTCAAGCTGCAAAACTGGTAGGAACTAGAAATAGTACAAATTTGGTGTGAAAATATAGCCGACAATATATATATATATATATATATATATATATATATATATATATATATATATATATATATATATATACTACATCGTTTCAAATATAGGCACTGTTAGCTATCCAGAATGATGAGTTTAAATTAAGAAGTGAGAACTTAACAAAAATAAAAGAAAAAGAAACTTGCAAGTCTTTACGCTATCATATCGCTTTATACCAGAAATAGACACATCAAAATTGAAACAAAATGTATTTCTTAAATTTTGTTTGGCTTAAAAGAAATTTGTAGTATAAGACGTGTAGCATGAATGGTATTATTCCATGTGTGTATTAAAAAGTTATATATACATATATGGATAGAATAAATATGTACATATCTTGACACACACATACAAAAGTTAAAAAACATGTAAACGCACATATATAAACCTGGGCATGTTTTGCCTATTTATTTTCTTTTAATCCTCTCAAATTCACGGATCAGTTGCACATTATAATTATGAACGCGCTCTGTTATATTCAATTTAAGACTTAACTGTTAAGGATATTATCTTATCTAAGTGAGGTGACTTAATTTATATTATTGTAATTTTAAAAAAAAATACAATTTCAGTATTTTAAAACATGGCTGCTATAGGAATTTTATAAATTATTGTTATACTCATAATTAACCTTATTTAGTGTCGGTGGAATTTTCTTATATAGAGAGCCTCAAGCATTTGTAGTTTATGTTTTTTTTTTATTTTCATGGTGGAGTATACTTGTATTGTCAATTAATATTTCTCTAAATTGTGAATGAGGATATGAGTGCTCTTTTGAATGTTGTGCAATTGAACTTGAATCCGACATATTATAACGAGTACGTTTCATGCGCATTTACAACAAAAAAAAAATAATAATAATCACAACTATCAAGTGCATTCATTTTTTGTCTTAGCAATTCACCCCTGAAGATGATCTTGGATGAGATTGAAAGTACTTTGGAAAATAAAAGAAATAAAAAAAAAAAACAACGGTGGCTTCTTAATGAATTTAATAATATTAAAAATTTGATCCGTGAATTTGTGAGGATTTAAAAAATAGACATAATATGCCCAGATTATTCAATTAAACATGCTTGAATGAAGATGTGCCTATATATATATATATATATATATATATATATATATATATATATATTATATGGTGCATCAAAAATACTCATACAAACTTTGGGGGGCGGCTTTCTCACACAAAAACAAGGACAAAAGTCCACATAAACATATGTCCGTAAATCATTCTTTTTTGGGTTATTAAGTTTAAAGCAAATATACTGTAGATGGCGCTGTTTCCCCATCTAGACTAGGTTATATTTGTCATTCGTGTACATTTGTGCCTAGTCTGACTTCAACGTTTAACGTGTGTAGTAGTAAGTTAATTGAGAAGTATTCCGTTTAACAATGGCAGAATATTCATAAACTGAGCAGGTAAATATGATTTTAACATACAGCTGTGTAATGGACGCGAGGCTGCATGGCTGTATCAGATGATTGCGTTTCCATACCGGAGGCAGTCAAGTCATCAGACCTTTGGTGCTGTTTATTGTCGCGTTGCTGAGATAGGATCCGTGGCACCACAAACGATGAATCGAGGAAGACCAAGATCTGCTCGTTCCTCTGACAAAGAAAAAACACATTCTACAGGCTGTTGGAGATTATCTAAATATCAGCACGTGGCCTTAGTATGTCGTGCATATCATTTTTCATCTAATTATGACAAATGAAAATATTTCAGTTAATAAAAAAGGAATCAGTGTTAATCTCAGAAAAAAGTGATATTTGTTTGTTTCCTGTAACAGTATTTTGAAAAAAAATTCGAACGATTCCATCTTTGGTATATTTGCGATCTTTGAAAGCCCAGAACGTTTTGCAATCTTCCGCCAGTTGAAGATTCAAAAGATTTAAGTAATGGCCTTTCGAGAATAACTGTAAAAATCATTTGAAACATGAAACGAATGTCTGAAAAGGTTGAAACAGACTGTATGGTACACAACTGCTCAATAGTATGAAACTATGAATAGTCTCTCAAAATCGACAGTAAAGCAAAGATAGATTTTGAAAGAATTAATTTAATCGCCTCAGATCATTAAATCATAGAAACAATGAGCAAACAAAAGACAGATGCACATGAAACTGAAAATAATGCATTTTTGTGACAAAACTGAAAACACTCAAAATGCAAAAGGGCATCGTTCAACACAAATATAGACTTTATTTAATTTTGAAATAACATCTCTCTCTTTCTCTTTCTATATATATGTTTGTGTGTGTGTGTGCATCTATATATATATATATATATATATATGTTGGTATGCGCGTGTGGATATATATATGCAAATGAAGAAATTAGTACATGCATGTATATCAATATATACGAATATACAATTTTATTTCTTTTTGTTTCGTTGGAAATATACACAGGAACTTTTAATTACTCTGTGTTGCCTCCCCCACCGTGCTGTAACATCTCCAACATCGTAAAAGATGGTGAAGGAAGATTAAATTGGTAACTATTGAGCTAACGCCCTTAGTGTAAACAATATTGAACCAGGAATGTTTCTATGGAGACGTATGCCAGCAGAATCAGACGAGGGGTTCCATTCGCATTAACTTTGAACTGTTATACGCTGCTAGGTGTTTTGGGTGAGTGAAAACAAATAGGGGAACAAACTGAGGATGGCAAATGAAACAGAGATTAAAAGTCGAAGGAGAGGTTTGCTTCTGTGTAAGTTAATATTAACTTATGTTTAGTGTAGCGTTTGCTTAAGCAACGTGCTGACTAGGTTGAGAAGCAACTATTGTAATCAGCGTGATAACCTATGACTCGTACACGGGAAAAGAATAATGGAAGAAAAGGGACTTGAATTAAGATAGGGAAGGAAAATAGAAAGAGGAACTGCAAATATTTTGAGTTGAGAAAAAGATGGGGAGTATAAAGTTTATAAGATAAAAAGTGAAAGAAGTTTATGAGGAAGGAGATGGAAGGTGAAAGAGAGGAAAATAATGCTTAACACCGGCTTATGGCCCTTCAGCTGCTAAATTCTAAAGAGCACCATTAAATTGTGTTATTAATGATTAATCAAACTTAATCTATCATTCAAATAATGACTGTAAGGAAACACAAACAGAAGAAAAGGATCAAGGAGAATTTTATAGAAGAATTATTTGTAGGAAAATTATTTTTAAAATGGCGAATAATGACGGTTTATTGTAAAGAAAACTAAAAACAAATTCTTGTACTCTGTTTGAAAAACCTGATTCAGTAACTGATCCTAATTGAAATAAAATAATAATTTTCGTATTTTCTCCTTTTAGCTTGTTTTCTTTGTTTTTTCCTTAATGTTTACTTTTAAATTATCTTACAAATCTTTCACTCAAATACTTGTGGCGAAAAGATTTTTTTGAAAGTATTGGAAATTCTAGATTTATTTTATTTCTTAAGGTATAAACCATAAAGTATCTACAAGCATAAGGAATAGATTGTCTTCTCTTATACTATCCATAATATTTTTTTTAAATGGACTCCCCTTTGGAACACGTAGAAAGCGAGGAGCTTTTTGGGAAAGAGAAAATTTTGCAAACATTCACAGGATGGTTGTGAATGTTTATGGAAAGGCTAAACTTGATGTAAACAAAATAAGGTGATTGGGCAGTAAAGATTATGTTCATCCTAGAAAGAAATTGATACCAAATGTGTTTTGGGCCCATAAGGGAATCATAATGTTAGAGTTTGTGTCAAATGGCAACATTATCAATTTTGACTCCTAGGTGAGCACATTGTTAACACTCTGAAAAGAGACCTCACAGCAGTTGGAACCTTTCATTTCATTTTTTTTAATAAATAAATAAAATAAAATAAAATAAATAAACAAAATGACAATAAAATAAGTAAAATAAATTAACGCAAACAAATTACCAAATCACACCCGTTAGAATAGACGAAATAGAATAAATAAATAAAAATAAAAACAAAATCAATGAACCCAAATAAATAAAGTAAATAATAAACAAATTAAGAAACCATTATGACCAAAATATTAGTTAGACTATAAAAATCAAACCAAAAATCGGACGAAAAACATAGTTATAACTGTTAGATAACGATTAAAAAATAATACGTTACTTAAAAATCGAAAAGAGTAAATAAAATATACAGTATAATAAATAAATAATTAAAAACAAGTAAAATAAATTAATCTAAATTAATCTAAATAAATAAACAAACTAACAAACAGATCCCGATAAATTAACCGTTAGAAAAAACAAGTAAAGATAATCAATCCAAATAAATAAATGAAGTAATTAACAAATTAAAAACTGCTCCCGCCAAAATAATAATTAGGATAAACTACAGCAATCTACCCAAAAATTGAATAAATAGCTTTAATTACCTTCTCAAACCAAAACAAAACTATTAAATAAGCGATATAAACAAATTTTTACTACGTCAATAAAACACCGATTAAAATAAAAATAAATATATAAGATAAGAAATAAAAATTAAAATAAAAATAAAAATAATTAAAACAAGCAAAATAATTTAACCCAAATAAATAAAATAAATAAACAAATAAACGACTTCCGACAATATAACCGCCAAAATAGACTACCCACAATGCACCACTGATCCGTATACATAAATAACCGAGAAAAAACAAAACTCGTGGCCTGACGATTGCGTCTAGCATGAAACAGCCTGTCGCCTCTATGTATTGACTTCAATGTTCACTTATATATATATATATATATATATATATATATATATTACATAGAATATTTCTCCCTCCTATTCATTTTAACTATGACACTCGACTTCTTTTTATTTTCATTTTTTTCTTTTTTTTACTGTTTCTATTCTGCACGTATCCCTTCGTTTCTTCACTACAGATTCATCATTAATTACGTCCTTCCACAATGTACCCCGCCGCTTCCCAAAGGTTCCATACACCTTCGTCATCCCATTATTCCCCTTTCGGTACCTACCTTAGTTTTATCTAATCACAGTACACTTATCATAACCGCATCAGGGAAACCATATCATGCGGTTATTTTTAAAAGGAAAGATGTTTTCTTACAAATCGGAGTTGGGTGGGGAGGGGAGAAAGAAGAAATGGAAAAAAGAAAGAGAAAGGATAAATGTGAGAACCAAAAAATTCTTTCGACACAACTAGGTGTCCATTGTAAATATATTTTTGAAAATAACCATTTATTGAATCGATTATAGATTTTCAGTTTCGCAAAGTAACATGATTATATGACTTTAATGTCCCTGCTGTAAGCAAATCTAAATTTACGGCTGACATTCTCACTCGCATTTAGATACATAATAAAGTTCCAATAGTATAGAACATATATTCACTTTTGCGCATGTGTATATACATACAAACATCACAATTTGTTCCATGGTGGTGTAGGGCTTAGGGATTAATATGAACATTAATTAATTGATTAACCCAGACCAAGAAGATTAATGAAGGATGATAATGACGAGGAAACATACGGGTAATTGTAACAAAACAAAATAAGGAATCTGTTCACGAATTTACACACTTGAAGAAGTGTCAATAAATCGTTTTAGGAAAATAAATCAGAATTCTTAAAATCTGTAATTTTAATGTATTGACATGAAGAGGAAATTTTCATGCAGCAGATTAAATAATCTGATACAAAATAATATTAAAGCATCTTTAAGACAAATGTAAGAGTGTTTGTTGCTCACCGAAGAGATATATATCTTGCATTCGTTCAAAGGTAGACGTAGAGATAGTTTGAAATACTTAGCTTTCTTGGATTGTTGAGAGAAAATTCTTTGTAGTGTCACGTGCTGGTTAGAAGCCGATAATATAAATGACGAATAATTTTACACAGCCGAGAACTTTAACGCTGGTCGCGAGAAACTGAAATAAAATCTTTCACATGACTACAATCTACTCTCATTAATTTAATTTTAACTTCTAACTAATTCATTTCCTTCTTCTCGATTCACCGGTCAATTTCTGTGAAAACAAGTTTTCCAGTCAAAAGAATATTTAACATAGGCTCTCGAATCCCTTTCCCTTTTCTTCCTCAGTCTTCCGAATTTGAAGGGAGCGGGTTAAGGGGGGATGTATTATTATTTCGGACTCACTACACTGCTATTTCTGTCACATAATATCTGTGACATTTGCGTATGTATTTTCATGCATTACATGTAACAGTAGATATAAAACAGGTGTAGTATTTTTTATACACTTTTCGTCTTTTAAAATAAACCGAGAGAGAAAATTATTTAAATGACTTTACTTAATTCGACTTTATCTCAAATGCTTCCCTTGTACGGGTAACCCGATCAATTGATAGAAGTGGCTTGGCACAATTATAAATCCGCGAATGGACCTATAAAAAATTATATATTAGGTTGGTGCAAAAATAATGCCGTTTTTTAACGTTCAACTTCAAAAGAAAAACGAAATTATTTTTGCACCAACCTAATAGGATAGCTAGTCACTCAAAATATTAGAACACAATGCTTATGGCATCAACCAAAATTTTGACGTGTTTTTCTCTTTAACTGAACTGAATTAATCATACTGCTAATAGTAATTCGCTATGAGAGAAAATATTGCTAAAGAAACAACGATATTTGTGCTAACCATTTGCTTGGAATTTTATATCAGATTCACATTTATATGAAAGCCGTAACAGGTTTCTGAATTTGTTGATTTTGTTTTCAGGATAAAAGTACGACAGCACCTGCATTCAAACGTCTATATCATATGGAATTCCAAAAGAAGCGATATTATTATATCTCAATGATTTTAAGCGAGAAGATTCAATTGTTTGAAAAACCCACAAGTAGTTTAACGATGTATTATTTAATGTGACAAAACTGATGTTTTCGTAATCGTAAGTTCCAAAAAATTTTCAAAAAATGCAAATATAAGAAATTTATAAATATATTTTGGCATCCTTAATGTTATAAGTATATGACAATATTTTTCTAAAGTCGACAAAAGTCTATTAGGATGGGTTACTCAGTAAATATTAAACACAGGACAGCTGTAATTATCCGAAAGAGTAACTTGTTAAACACTATAGTACGTCAAGACGACGAAAAGCAACTGTTGAATAAATGATTTAGCAAGAAATTAGTACTCTTCGCTACAACGTATTCGATTAAGTACAACGACAAATATTTTACCCGTTTTCCTTCTTTTAAAATGACGCTGGAGTATAAATGACACGAAAATCTTAGACACTAAAAGAATTTCAACTCTAGCATGATATTTAGCAAATTTGTCGTTGTAAGTGATGTTCGCTTTTCCCTTAGTGAAACACTATTGTAGCCTTGTAACAGACTCGGAAATTATTACATAAGCAAACTGTGTTGTGGTGGAATTGTTCACATCTTTCTTACTCTTATTAGTAGTCCATTCTCAAGCCCAAGTATAAAATTAGTTTCACATCCTGATTATCAAAGCATGCAGACTTTCCTGACTTGAAGAGTGACAAGAATATTACCCTGCATTTATCCTATTTGACACTGTGATACACTGAGCTTATCATATATCTTTATTTGTGATATGTTTACAAGATTACTTCCGATTCAGATGCTAATAATTTGAGGCCTGCTGATAATATGCAACAAAGTTAATGTTTAAAATATTTAATCCCTGACTCCGTTTGAAAGAAATAATAGCAAAATAGCTTCTTTGATATTCCGAATGAGAGGTGCATTTATGTGTCACTATTTGCCTAGAAATCTTTTCAGAAAATATTAACAATCCAAGATAATGAAGAAAACTAAAAGATAGTCTAAGAAATGTTCGAATTTTTATGCTCACTAAAATTAATTTGAATGCAGATGTGATTTTATTCAATGTTCCTCTTCGTTGGGTGTGGTCCCATTCTTGCATTATCTGTCGGAGTCTAAGTTTTCATGTCACATACTACGGATATACTCTTGATACTGCTGCACTAAAAAATATAGAGCATTTGCCACATCAAAGATAAAACGCCCCATTTTACTGGTCCTTATACATATACCGAAGTTAAATGGTATTAAATCCTATTGGCGAAAACATGGTTACACTGTCTTCACTATCACATTTATCTATTACGCTACACATACGCCCTCTGACTGAGTCCATTTCAAGTAGAGGAGGGTGAAACCATCCAATGAACTATTATCTATTTTTAAAGGAAGGACACTTCCTTTACAAAATATAGACATTTCTTTTTAGTGACAGTAGTCGACACACGAGCCAAAGTAAAAACAAGATTTCAAATCTTAATTTTCAAGGTAATTAGGCTCTTCTCAATTACTACATTAATACAAAACAATCTTTATAAAGATAAGTTTCCGGAGAAGTTATATCAATTAAAATTTCATCCGAAACTTCACCTTCAAGAATTCACCTTCAAGAATTCCCCTTCAAGAATTCACCTTCAAGAAATCACTAAAAAAATCCACTGAGACTTTTCGATCGCCCCAAACTATGAAAAAAACCATCGCAGATGACGCAGTCAAATGTATTGCAATGTAGAAGCAGCTGTGCGTCCACATTACAACGAAAAAATAAAGGACGATGGGAAAAACTTTACAAATTAACTTCAAGATTTTTTTAGCAAATAAAATTCTCTTTTCTTTTCAATATACTTATACACCTACAACATTTTAAAAATATCACACTATGCCGGGCCAAGGAGAATTTGAGGAAAAGAACTTACGGCGGTGGTAACACATCTTGAAGAAAAGTAGAAAGGTCTAATTATTTAGACTTCTTATTAGTGGAATATATCTTCAATAGAATTCTTGATGGTGTCCTATATAAAGATAAGACATTGAAAACTTGGAAACTGGAGATTCATATGAGGCAAATCAAACTTTTTGCTGATGCAAATCAGGTGTTCAATGTTTGAGGCCATATTGACATACACTTATATCAAATACTGATCAAAAGTGTTAGCAAAGAGAATTCTAGTTTTATTTGTTATGTTTTCTAGCAATATGATATTGAAATCGCGTTAAATGACAACTGAAATAAGCTTCCAGTGACAATTTTTATGTCGAAAACTATGGCTAAAAATTATATTTTTCTATATTTTTCTCACGCACACATACACGTATACGTACGTGCGCATATACACACATACGCTCACACACATTTTTTTAGTTGTGTGATTGATTGGAATGTCATTTATACTAAAATGAAAAAAAGCTCTTCTTTACTTGCATTTTGAAAAGTTGAATAACATTTTTTTCATCCTTTTCAAAGCTGTAATCACGTTTTGGGCGCACAATTAAAGATTTTTTTTGTCTGATTTCATAAGATGACATATTCAATTAATGCAAACGGGAATTTCTTTCCTATTTGAGACATCGGCATTGTTAAATAACAGCTCCACCCATCTGAAAATGTCAACAGATGGGGAGAGACAAATATGTAGTATGTCTCAAAGTTTTGCTATTTTATCTATTATTATTTTTGGGGTAATTAATTTCATCTCGAAACAGATGGAGTCCAAAGTTGGCTTATTCGGATATTTAATTTTTTTTTTTTTTTACTTTTGGACCATTGTAAAATACGAGACGAATTTTATTATGTACCCGTCAGTTTCTGCTTGAATCGTCTTTTTTATGCAATCAGAAGGTGCTTTCATGGAAATATTTTCAGATGCTTCTTATTGGGTAAAGTAACATTTTGATGGTTTTGAAATGCAAGTTGTGGTTGCCACAATCTGATACACGTGAAAAATGATTTGCTTTGTATTTTTTCGAGATGATAAGTACGTGAACCTATTATTATTAGTAGTAGTAGTAGTATCTTTATTTTCTTTCTTTTGATTTCTGATGTTTACGCATTTTTCCGGGTCCCGCTCAGGGATCTAAGGTTAGAAATGACATCATGACATTTTCCACTGTTAAAAAAAAAAAGAAAAATTTAAATATACAAAGCCCTTCGTAAAGTGTGAGATGTGAGAACAATTTTTTGTATTTCTTTAAGGCATGGACTTCCAGGGATCCCTTCAATTAGTCTACTGGAATATTTTTCAACCAAACTTTGTCATTTCCTGGGGATTTCCATTTTTAGGATTTCGTTAAAGCTTGCCTAACATCATCTGTGGTTATATTTTCCCACTCTTGCAGAGGTGTAGCCAGCATTCATTTTTCTTCACATTGGATCCATTCTGCATTTGGGTTATATTCCTTTAGGCTGCTCCAAATATTCTCCCAAAATGTCTACATATTTTCAATAGATGGTGGCGTTTCGATATGTATTGGTACATTTCCAATTTCCCTGTAACAATTCTTAAGGTCCGTTTGGAATATTTTATTTTGGCGATAGAACCTGCACCGTTTTTCGTATCGTCTTGTTCTCTGTGCCTTTAATTGATACTTTTGTTTCAGCATTCCTTGATTGATGTAATTTCAATTAGGGATTTAATTTTATATTTCCGCTTTATCTTGCATTTGCGTGTGGAGACATTTGGGTTTCTAGTGAGCTCATCTAATATAGAAAACTCACATTTGATTTCCTTTATTTCTCGCAGAAGTTTTGCCTTCCAAGATGGCTCTCTATGTCTGCTATTTTTTTCATTGTCTTGACCTCAAGCTTCCTAGTAGCTGCTAAAGCTGTTGCGTATATGATGTTAACTTCTGTGATATTTCCCGGTGGTTTATCCGTTAACAGTATTTCTAGAGCAGCGTTGTATAGTTGTACAATGTGCTTATTGAACATTGTCATATGCATTTTTGGGAGCTGGTCCCTCTCTGACAATTGTGTAAGGCTTACTCTGCTGAGTACTTGAATGACGTGGTTTTTCGCTTCGGTGATTTCAGCGAAGTTGTTCTCAAGGAGAACTCAACTTAATGTAGTTGGAGTCACCTTCAGTGACATCGTCTGGATAACAGCAGGTTATGTCACAGGTAGATTCTTCGATTTTATTTCCCGGGTCGGGGGTTATTTCGTATTTCATTTGTTTTTGTTTTTACCTCATCCTCTCTCATATTACTTAATTCTACTTTCATCTCTTTACAGTTTAATTGATGGGTCATAGTATTCTGTCTTAGATCTAATTTTATCATATTTATTTCTGCATTTGAGAGTCTTTTGTTTCGCACAATATTCCTGCGGACATTGGCGAGCAGGTCTGGGTTGATGTTAGGTCTTATGTCCATTCCTACCATATTTCTCCATATTTGATATGCTTGATTCGTGGTGTTCTTCGATGGATTTTCGAGAGCATTGAACAATGATGTCATGATTTGTTGATACTCTTCGCGATACGACTTTTCTTTTTATTATTTGATTTGGCATTGAGACACTTGGTCCAAGGTTGGAAATAATCCGGATTTGGTGACCTAGTGTCCCTTCGTTTTTCGAAGAGTTTGTTCCAGTGGCAGATTTTTCGACACCAGACTGGTTCCTCCCTGGTGTACGCGGTCCTTGTTGACCCGGGTGACGACTGACCCGTATGAATTTTTATTCCTATTCATTGAGATTCGTAGGAATTTGCGTTTTAACCTTGACCGCAAAGGAGTGATTATGACCAAGGACGAAACTCAAAGAAGACCTGAGAGCACGACCAGACAATGAGATTGGTACGGACAGGGAATAAATAAACAAATCCACAGTTAAAGAGTTCGTAATAGAGTATAGTAATAAGTGAGGTAGCATATGCGTATAGACATGGCACTGACTATACTAAGTTTTAACTAAGTAAAAATCGTATTTGCCATTACCAGGTGGAATATCAGTCTTTATTAATGAGGGATATTCCATAAAAATGGGAAAAGGGGACAGTCAATATTATCCCTACCCGTGCGAATATACACACATGTACATACGTACATATTTACATACATGCATATATACACGCACTTACAGGCATACATTATGCCGAGGAGGGAAGAAGGATGGGCGAAAGTTTCCACGAGGTGTGGGATAGGAAAGAGAAATTAAATTAAAGGTAATGAAAAAAAAATAAAAAAATAAAATAAATAAATTAAAAATTGAAAATGAAACCAGTTAAAAGTTAAATAAAGTCAAAGAGACTTCGAATGAAATCAAAGAAAAGGAAAATTTCAGTTTAAAAATGGTATAAAATTTACGATTCCTTTCATTGTGAGAGGGTCGCACAAGTATCTTTCCAATGTTCAACCTTCCGATGCCAATGAGTGATTCTTATCTAGTTTTATAGGGCAGAGCATCAGACCTACTACATTTTGGTGGAAGAAATGGTATTATTATTATTATTATTATTACTATTATTATTATTATTATTATTATTATTATTATTATTATTATTATTATTATTATTATTATTATTCAGTCAACAGAAACATTCCCAAGCCCTTTCTCGTATATGAATGAATTAAAGATTTAAATGTATAAACTGAATACGCAATTTAAGCACTCTTATTATTTAGGTAAAACATTGGAAACTGAATTTGGGAATTAAAATATGAGATGTTAGAGATGCAGAAAGGAAAAGAGAAACTAACATCAGAAATTCAACTGGTAAACAACTAATTTATAAGACTTTGAATGCAATAAGCTTTTGCAAATATTCTTGAATGACATTCGATTAAGACTAACAAAATGTAAGAAAAGGGAAGAACGAAAAAGATTTTGAAAATCACAGCAAGTTTTATAAAGGACAAAATTTCATAGGTAGGGTGCATAACGATAAACTCTGAAGCTGTTTTAAATTGCACAAATGAATAACATTGAATGAACGAATCAAATTAGTGACTGGGTACAAATCTATAGATAACAAATATAATGTTGATATACAATGTAAAGGGAAAAGTGGGATGAAGAAGATTCATTAGCAATGAAGATTGTATTATCTCAGCAGTTAGAGGATTAGCGCAGAGTAAAGTGAAACTAACTGAAACAAATCTGACGAATGAGCAACATATATTGGAACATAAACCTAAAAGGTTGAGTACAGAGATGTGATGAAAACTACTTAATGGAAGATTTAAAAGTTAAACCAAAGTTAATTACAAGCAAGATTACTTAAACATGGTTGCACCGGGGAAACTTGAAAATAGAAACAGAATATCTAAAACAAATGTATTCTGATTAACACTACCAACTCCAAAGTAAACAACAAACAAAAAAAGAGAAATAAGGAATACAAAAATAGATATGACTGGACAAGAATTAATGATCTATTGGGAACTGTGCAAACAACTTCAATCTGACTATCAAGAAAAATGGAAAGATCATTGTGTTTGAAATAAGAAAAAAATAGGGGTGCATGCGAATTTAAAATTCAATCAGTTTTACTGTATTCACACAAGATGTTTTCGTAAATTAAGAAAAGAATATCTACCAGAAATTAAATGTTGCTAATTAAGCAGACACTGGATGGAAACTAAAAGTCGAGATTAGGATAAAAATCTGGAACTTACCAGGGAAATTAAAAATTATGGGAAAAAGGTGACAGCTTTAGCAATCATTTTACCATAATCTGAAACCACTTCAGAGAACATTGAAAATTACTGGAATTATTAAAACCATACCGATGACGCATTACAAAAGTTACTCAGAATCCCGAAGATTCTGTTAGTGTGCTTAAACAAATTGCTGTCATTCGATCGCCAGTTAGAAACTCCTGATAGAACTGATGGGAAAACTCAGCTACTACAGAAACATAGATTAAATATATGTGAATCTGACAGAAAAAAATCTTAACTTTGAAATTTATTAGAGCACGAATGAAAGAAGATAAATGTTATATCCAGAAATAGCCATAAAGCAGACAAAAGAACAAATATTGTTCAGAGAACCTGAACACAAGAAGCCAAAAATAAGTAAAAACAACAACAAATCCATCGAAAACTGATGAGAGATACAAAAGGAATTGTATATGAAATATGTTTGTGTCTGCTTTTATTTTTCTGACGAGCTGTTTTATTTTATCTCGATTAGTTTAGATTAATTTCCTTGTCGTTGTTGTATCACATTTCATCGTGTACCTTTCGGTATTCTTCAGGTCATATTTTGACATTCCAGAATACAACAGACCCATGAATGAGGCTATATTCCACGTAACCGAGATATTGTTATAAAATAAAACAACAAGGATGAGAAAGAAAAGATCGAACTAGCCTATGAATAGGTACTGAAAAGTTCTTAAAACTCAATTTCCCAAATCTCTATTTCAATGAACCAAAATCAGAACGCTGATTTTGAAAAGTAGATCGTGTTAAGTAAATTTCTGCAGTGCATCCTATATGCTAAGAAAGACAATCTTAATATATTTAGCTAAATTGTTGGGTACTCGTTTCTTTCTTGAAAATAAGAACGTTGCTGCCATAAAGTTAAACCGATTCGGAATAGCGGTCATTCGTCTTTCATCAAAATACTAAAGAGCAAGACATTAACTTTTACAGTATGAAATTGCTGATTCACCAAAAGTAAAATAAAAACAAAATAATAGAAAATTATTTATTCAGACAAAAGTTTTTATCCTCTCTTAGCAGCAAGTTGTCAGATTGGTTTTCGTTTTAAAAAATGATAAAATTTTTGGAAGTATATTAAAGTTGAATTCTGATTGAAAAGTTAAAAATACGCGAAAAACTATTAATCCAAAGAAGAAAAGTGGGTGAATAAGAAGGAAACAATAAAATCTTTATCGTCAACTGATTAAATATTATTCATCTGATTTGTGCAACCTGAACTCAGGTCTTATTATGTATCGAAATTATATCATTTCTACTAACCAAATTGGTTTATTTATTTAGTATTCAAATGTCATGCATCCGATTTTTTGTATAAATCTATGATTAATAACTTTTTGACCACTTTGAAAGAAGCTACGATTTATAAAAGACTTTATTTCGCCATATGTTCACCATCGCCTTCAGGAATATTTCGGCATCTCATCTGCATACAGGCATGTTAGATATCCCCTAATTATTATCAAAATATGTTTTCCATTAAAAGTGATGATGTGATGTAAAACAGATCTATTGATTCAAATTTTACCAATAATTCTTGAATAACTTTAAATAGTCATAATAAGCTATTGTCCGCTATACGTTATTTTTACCACTGTATTTAAATCATTATCACCCATTGGTGATCTGAAGCAATCTCTGTTTTATTTTACAAACTGTAATCAGCGTTTACAAATTTTTAAATCTTAATTTTTACTCTTCGTGTATTGATAACATTGCTCCCAAATAGGAAATTTATATTCATCGCAGTTTCAGTTCCGCTTGGGATCATTTTGAAAGAGAAGTAGGAATAAATAATCAGCAAAACTATTAAAAAATAGAATAATAATTAAAAAATATATTTAAAAAATATAAAGATTAAAGCAATATCCATAATTTCAAAGTGCGTAAAACGGTTGCCAAAGACCAAAGCAGAATAAAATAACGAACATCAAAAGGAAATCTGAAGAGAATCAAAAGAAAAACAGAATGAAAATTGAAAACGGATTTGTTTTAAAATTTATACAGCGCATGATATGAATTTATTGAAATCTTTGCTCCATTTGATTCAGTCTATATTGAATGATCCCTCACTAATTATAACTCACCTTTTGAATATTTTATTGATATATATATGTGTGTGTGTGTGCGCGCGCGTGTGTGTGTGCGCGCGCGCGCGTGTGTGTGCGCGCGCGTGCGTGTGTGTTTGTTATGGATTTTCTATTGATATGACTGACAATTTTGTGAAAGCTCTATTTGACTTTTGAAAAAAGCACATTACTTGAAAAAAAATTCAAACACATGCATCTTTTCTTCCTCTTTCGCTGCTTCTTCTAAAGACATTTATGAATAACGTGATTGTTGCTGATTTTGCAAGTTGACAATGCTTACTCGAAACCAGGTATTTTCACTTTCAATTTTGAATGAAGGAATACTTTTAATTCTTCCGCTAGACCAACCAGTTAAGCGGTTGGCATAAATTGACAGATTTTATTTTCTTCAATTTTCGTCAGAGACACAATTTACATTACAGTATTATGTTCACGTTTTACGAATATTAGAATATAACGAGATAGCACAGATGCACTGAAGATTTTACAAGAATGGCACAACATATACGATGTTATCTGATTTAAACCAAAGGTTGTTACCACTTTCAGTTTGTGCTAATGAACACAAAAAGTGGTGTTCTTTGAGCAAATCTTTAGATTTTTTAACAAACTTCAAATTTCTAATTACATGAAAAACATGGCAAATTCTTTCAAACATTTTCACTTTAAAACTTTATGAGATCGGGATCCTTTCTCACAGTCTCCTTAAATTATTTTTAGGGAACTCGAGGCGTTCCGGAAACTGTGAGTTCAGCATTGTCGGTCCACATGTTTTTTACTTGAGTCGAATATTGGATAGTGATGTAAATAATCCCACTGCTGCCATATTTAATATGTTTAACAGAAGGGCTATATTCTCATGACTGCAAAGCTTACAAGGAAAAGTTACGCACAGAATGCTGCATAGGGAACTAAGATTTAGTATGAACATTCATATAAAATGCAAAAGACAAATTTAAAAGTATGGCGCTGACCTCATCAAAACAAATTTAAGATCATCTTTACTCTTTAAGATGAATTAAGTAATGAACAGAAGTAATTGATTTTAGCGTTTTAACTTAACTGAAACGAAAAATATATTGAAAGAGAATGTGAAAATGTTTTTGTCTTTGGCTCAAAAGTGGACCAGTTAATCTAATCATCAACCTAAGTGAATGATTTCTGTAAAGAGGATAACGATTTTCATTGCTAATGTCTGAGCAAGTAAAATAGTCATGGGAAAATGATTTTACTAAGTGCACACGCACTCAATATCTTCTTATAATCGAGACATGTCAGTGATGAGGCATTTAGTTTAGTTGAGAAGGAGTTGTTCCTTTCCCCAAGATTATTAATGCAAAAGGAATATAACCAGCTTCAGTGATAATCACCAAGATTAAGCAATAATAATGAATATTTTATCGACTGAATAAATAAAACTGACTTGTAATGGAAGAGTTTGCAAATACATTAATAATAAGCACGTTTGTTGTGTAAAGATCGTTCGTAAATTAGTCTCATAGAGAACTGCTGGTGTCGTAAGTTTCATCACAGAATGCGTTATGTCAAGAAAATGTGTAAGTGTGTGTGCGTGTGTGAACGGAATAACACAAAGGAAAAAAATCATTAGTTTCTAAAATCTACGCGAATACAAGCAACTATTGTTGTTTTTCCAATGCGTCTCGGAAACAACTGGATCTTGATTATAATAACAAACCTTTTAAAAAGCGTTCTTCTCTATTGAAGATGTATTTTACCATTATGAATATGAAAGTTTTGCATTTATATGTATGCATACGTAAATTCTTATTCTAATCATTGTAATTATATTTATTGAGAACAGTGGATTTTCAGTTGGGACGAAGAAAATTACTCCAGTTCATCGTACTCTACTGATACAATACAAAGGGTAAGGGCCAAAATATGCAATAGTAGATGTTTATAGACAGAAAGATATACTCTTGATTTAAAAACCAGTCTTCCGCTTGGGTAAGATGATCGTAATGCATGTCTTTACTGCAGTAACGAAGACAAGCTCAAACCCACCTTTGTACTTCTCAAATATTTCTGCAAGTACTCGTAATAATTCTATATTATTAAGTGTATCAAACATCTTAAAGTAGATGTTATTCCTCCGATATTCTTGGCCAAAGCAACTAAAAGTGCTGATAAAATATCATGTTAAAGCTTTCTTGTATCTAACAAATGTGAAACGATTGGTGATGGCAATCATAGCCGAAAAGATGCTAACAAGTGACACTTATAATCTGTTTTGCTTTTTTGTTTCCCTGCTTTTTACATGACAAATTTCATGATTTTCCAAAAATAGCATTTTTCTTGGTGGTGGTGGTGGTGAATGGGAACGCAGAACATTTCAACATCTCCGTGATCAAGTTTCAAGAAAATAGTATTTTCACATAATAGAATGATTTCTCGTGTTTCTCGTTACTAAAAAGATTTGTCTATTCTGTCATTCGCCCCCTTCCTTTTCGACATGATTTCAGTTGCTCTACATACGGTAGCCATCCAGAACGATGAAAGACTCAACATTTTTTTTGTTTTCAACTTCATCCGATAAATGAAATAGTGAGATCTTAATGTAAACAAAATAATTTTGTTTACTTAAGTCAGCCAGTGGAATTTATGAAAACCAGGATGATACTTAAATTGAGATCAAAGGATAATTTAATTTTTTGCTATAAAAGATAAATTTATTTATAGATATTAAGTAACAGGAAAACACATTTTTATTAATCTTTTTGAGTACTTAAGACTTGCAACGCTGCAAAATATCAACTTCAAATGTACTAAACCGAATCGAAGACTGAAAATACTATTTCGTATAAAAATCCATTTTACAAAACTTCAGCACTACATTTCAGTATTTGAGTCTGCAGACAAAATCTGTCTGAGGTTATGACGATTGGAATTACCTAAGAAATGTTTGGAAAAAGTATTTGGTCTTTAAGAAAATGATGTTTGCTTCAAGATGAAAAGATCTGCTCACTAAATTTAGTTTAATAAGAACAAAGAATTATCAATATTTGCATTTAAATGTATTTTGATAATTTAAACAATTTAACAGGCAGTTCTTAAAAAAAAACAAATAATATCAGAATTTCATTCTGTTTTGGTCATATTTTCTTTTTTCGTTTTATTTTTCTTTGTAACTGCACTAACTTTGACTAAATCTTTACCTTTAATAAAAGAATTACCTTTCATTTTTACGTCCCAAGAAAACAAGAAATATTTAACACTTAATAAAATGAATATCGCGCCTTCAGAAATTTCCATAAGGATGACAATTCAAACAAAAATACGAAAGATGTTATACTGACGGTATACACTAAGAATACAATTTCTGATAACAATCAAATTCTTTACAATTTTTCGGGTTATGGCATATTTTACAAACAAAACCTTAATCTAAATCTAGTTCATTTTTCCTCTGACAATCAGGTGCTTAATTAGAACATCGATAGTTTGCATTTTATGCGTGTAGAAATAGATATTCTACGTAATGCAAAAATTCCACTTGTTCTTAATTTCTACGAAATTTCGTAAATCCGTTTAACAATTTGTAAGCAATCAACTGACGGGAAATAAAGAAACGTGCATACATTCTCAAATTACAAAATAAGAGGGATTTTTGCTTTAGCGCGGGTGTTAAAGAACCCCTGCTCCGAAGCAGCCTTGGGTGTCCAATTCTGTGATCTTGCGTTATCATAAACTTACTAGGGGTGTATTTGTACGCGTTAGTATGGGATAATGGTGGGCAAGTATACGATCATTATTCTAGCGATTTCGATGCCCATATTTGTGTCCTTGCGCCATAGAAAGACAAGTTTAGTAAATATCGATGACAACACAAACATAGACATAGGAAAAATTCATAAATCATGGGGACAATAACTCTACTGCTTTCTTCTAACACTTTCCTATTAAGAAAAATACAAATCTAAAATTTCACAGGTAAATATTCTTAATGTATATTTCAGATTGCAAAATGACATTTGACCAATAAGGTTTATATAGCATAGGTAAAGAGATTTCCTTCTCAAATCGGTTTCAGCAACTATCTATCAAGAAGAATCTTCGGATTTTTCTGATTCCATTTCATAATCGTATCAGAGAGAGGAAATGGCAAATATTCAGGCGCTTCACCACGGAAACAATTTATTAATGGAAGAGACGCTTTGTGTTAGTTCAAAATGCTTTGATCCTTGGAAAAACTTTGTGGCCTTCGAATTAATGTACAGCTTAAAACTGATTCTATTCAAGAGCATATTTTTCGTGTAAAAAGAAACTAATCTCGATATTTTACCTTGAATACTACACACTACCAACATCTGACATTTATTCTAGTCGTTTTTTATTTCTTTTTAGGCAAATGAAAATTGATATTTCTAATTAGCTGTAAATATCCCAGGAGTAGAATGAAAGAACTAAGCAATCGTTGCAACTCTTACTGGTACGAATAGTATTCACTTTTTTTCCTTTTAAAGCTTCTTACGGTTTGGTATTTAGGGCATCATCTTGACATTGAAGTTTTCTGAGTGTTTGGTTTGAGGAATTATAAACGAAAAGTAAGAACCAAGCAAAAATAAACAGCCACACAGCATGAAACAAAGTAGATTTATAAATATGGCCTCCGCTCTTCTTTTGCTTCTTAATTCCATCTTCTCATTCGTCTACGTATCTTTTCCAATTTTCATTGCCTATCAATGTTTTTTTTTTTATCTAAATATAGATTAGTTTTATATGCAGAAAAACAATAATGAAGGTACAAATATTTATATTTAACCTTCATATTTTTAACGAAAACACAATTATCTATTATCTTTCTTTTTTTTCCCTCTGTATTTCCCAAAAACGATGTTAACGTATCACAACGTTTACGCTTTGTCATCACTATATGCATTTAAATCTGTGTTCATTGTCTCTTCATATTTAACCAATAAACCTGTATTCCCATCTCTCTCTCTCTCTCTCTATATATATATATATATATATATATATATATATATGTGTGTGTGTGTGTGTGTATACATATATATATATATATATATATATATTCTGTAGATTTCCTAACTCCTACCTTTGCCTCTCACACCCTCTTTTCCTTGTCTTCTTCTTGCTCACCTTTCACAGTTCCTTCCCACTTAATATTACTATGTAGGTTACTCGGTCAGGAAGAATAATTGATTATTGCTGGGAAGTCATCGAGATCGAAGAGAAAAACATAATGGTTGTACATACAAATATTTAGAATAATAGTAGAGATTATTATTATTATTATTATTATTATTATTATTATTATTATTATTGCATGAAGTGTTCACGCGTAATAACTGGTGACTTCCACCGATAATTAAGTGACAGCAAGTCTTCTCACTATCCCAGAATTATTCCCTGTATCTTATCTTTTTAAAAAAAAAACGTCTGGGTGTTTACAGATATTACACTAATTAAATCCAGCTAATTTTATGCTTCATTTTTCCTAGAATAGATTCTGCTCTGTACATCTGCCACTAGTCTCCAGTAAAATGCAATCGCTGGTACAATTATGACTTGATTAAATTCTGCACCCAGTTTGTTTGTTTTTTTGTATTATTTCTGTATAAATTTTCACTTTCGATGATTATCTGGTTTAGTGTTTCATCGTATATTTCCATATATTTTTTCTATCTTGGCCTTTACACTGATGTGCCAAAAGTAATAGCTTAGCGAGAATTAATGATAATGGTAGTTGGCCCAACCCTACCATGAATTTATGGAAATGCCCAGTTATATATCAGTCGAATTCTTACATCTGTGAGTCAAGGTGTGTGCTAGGCTGCTGATGGCAAGGCAACATGAATTATCGTAGTTCGGACGAGCCATAATAGCTAGACGGATAAGATATTCCATTTCAAAAAATGTGGGGAAATTACGGTGTCATTTGTATATCGGGAATACCTGATGGAAAGCAATTACCATCTAACGTGAACAGTACGATAGCAGATCACGGGTCTTAATAATCATGACCAAATGCGCCTGGCTAGATAAATTTCTAGTAAGAGACAAGTGACATGTGACAAGTGAATAGAAGATAGTGAATACGGTGTCACTATTAACACCACTACACCTAACACGGCTCTTCCCCTGGCTCATGACATCATTGGACCTTGAACGATTGACAAAGTGTGGCGTTGTCCGATGAGTCACGTTTACATTTGTTTCGGGCTAATGGTCGGGTACAGAAGTGTTATGGTGAAACACACCTATTCTATAGTTAATAGACTCTCCCACCTAATATAAGTAGGAGTAGTAAGAGAAACGAAGATCAGTCGATGTCGGACGATCGGCTGAACGGTTGAACTCTCTGCCTTCGGGAGGGGAGGAACCCGAACTAGGCTCCGCCGAAGGGCGGAGTCTCGTTTGGGGAGGTAAACCGACCCTGAACCCGTTTATACGGGTTCAAAGGGTATAGTTTTGGCTGAGCCCACGAGCTTGGAGATCCCACGTTAAACCGGCCTTGTGCCACATGATACCCTCGTGGGGGGGACTAAATACTAGTCGATATCTGACGACCGGCTGAACGGTTGAACTCTCTGCCTTAGGGCGGGGAGGAACCCGAACGAGGCCACGCCGAAGGTCGGAGTCTCGTTTGGGGAGGTAAACCGACCCTGAACCCGTTTATACGGGTTCAAAGGGTATATTTTTGTCTGAGCCCACGGGCTCGGAGATCCCACGGGCTCGGAGATCCTACGTTAAACCGGAATTGTGCCACATGATACCCTCGTGGGTGGGGTGACTAAATACCAGTCGATGTCGAACGACAGTCGAACTCTCTGCTATCGAGCAGAGAGAAACCAGGACGAGGCTATGCCGAAGGGCAGAGTTTCGTCCGGGGAGGTGGACGGACCCGATCCCGTTTGTGCGGGGTCTACGGGGATTTTTTGGCCGAGCCTACGTGCTCGGGAAACCCACTTTAAATTCAGCCTTGTGCCACATGTGACTGCGTGGGGCAGTTACTAAATAGCGTCAATGTCGGACGACAGTAGTCGACAGTTAGTCGAATACGAAAGTAGTCAACGACCCTAACAAGATTACTCTGCATAATACCTATTATATCAAGTTCCTAACGTTTTGTACGTCGAACTATTTAGGACCGTTTTAGTACAAATACAAGCCTCCACTGCGAAATAACTCCACAACAAGAAGAGTAGAACATATGAGACTATGTATCCTGAACGTTAAAAGGGCATCATTCAGGTCGCTGGTGGTTTGATAATAGTGTGGAGTGTGTTTATATCTTATGAGTTAGCTTCACCTAAATATGACACTAACCGCTAACCGCTAACAGCAACGTCGTACTGTTTCGTGAGCATTTGTATAGTTTCATGAATTTCATGTTCTCTAAAAACAATGGGTTGTTCCAACAGGATAATGCACCATATAGTCGGACCAGAGTTACGCAAATTTGGTTTGAGAATAAATTCTGGAGACTTCTAACGAATGATATGTCCCCCCGCACGTTCACCCGACATGATCATTTATAGGGTGTTATGGAGAGGTCTATTTGCAAGCAAAAATATGCACTTGTTGAGGATGATGATGATACGAATTAGCTTTACTCTTCTTGGCGAGATTGGTTAATCTGTTTGAATCTGTCTTAAATATTTTTATTATTTTATTCTCAATGACAGATTCAGTTTTGTGCATATATTAGGTTGATGCAAAAATAATGTCGTTTTCTCACATAGTAGCATAAGTGAGAAAACGACATTATTTTTGCACCAACCTAATACCAATGTATAGTCAAATGCCAGTCGTTACGAAATTCCTAGTGAATTTCCCCACCCTGTCAAAGTTCCTTTCTGCATTCTTTCTGCACCAATTATTTTTCAATTTGTTGATGTTTTACATCAGAATCTGATCATATATAGTCATTTTCATTGAAAGTCATGACAATAAGTTTCCTCATTCCGACATTACATTTATTCGCTGTCTGGCTGATTTACTAATGTGGTCTTTTGGATAGTTTCTATTCTACCACTTATTTCCAGTTCTAATCTCTTTGAAACTCTTCCAAATGAACCGATAATGATAAGCATGGAGGTCACTTTTATGTTCCAAAATGTCTTCTATTCACTCTTAAAGTGAGGCTGATTTCCTGTCTTTTTTTTTATTTTATTTTTTACTCTGATTTGCTATAGAGCAGCATCCATTATGTGACAAATTTAATTTTGTTGATAATATCTGGATCTGGTATTCTGGTATAAACTGGGATATTGATTTGAATTTTAAATTTCTATAGAATTTTCTGCTTTTTATTTGCTCAAATTGATTCTGGTTTGTGCATATTCCATTGGTTTGCATGGAGAAATCGCAAACGTTTGGTTAGTTTCAAGTGAACCCACTTTTGCTGTTTGGTTCAAACCTTTATCCTCAGATCTATTTTATATAAACTTCTGTAACCGAGACCTGAGTAAAAAACTAAGATCACAAACATTTTACATAGATAAATCTTTTCGTAATGTGTCAGTTGTACTTGTGAGTAAAATTTGTTATATTTCTTTAAGGTATGGGCTACCCGGAATCCATTCAATAGGTTTTTTCGAATCAATCCAAGGGCTCAAATAATAAGTGGAATTAACGACAGCCTGATACAAGATAGTCAATTGTTTCTGGATATTTATCACAGAATCTGCATTTTGGGAGAACAAAATTGTTCAGTATGTGTACTTGGTAATTTCTAGTTAGCAAACATTGGTTCAGTGCAGAAAGAATAAAACCTTCGGTTTTAGCTTTTAACCCTGCATTATGCAATCACTAATTGGTACAGGGTTTTCGTTTGTCTACATCAACTTGTTTGGTACAGGTAGAGTATTGACCATGAAGACGTTTATCTTGCCATCATTTCTTCATTTTTTACATTGCATCTGTCTTCATTTTTAGGTTCTTTTCCGCTGCAGTAGGTGTATTATGGATTATTTGCTCTTATTCACACACTTGAAATTCCCTTTTGAATTTGTTGGCTTCCTATATTACTGAATAAAGTTTCTTATTCCTTTCATGTCCTTTGACACAGGTATCTTTGAAGACCGATTGTTGTTCTTTTGAAAGACATTTCTAGTTGAACATATTCTCTGTCTCCTTCGGATCTGGGTACATACAGACAATCAACATCAGCCTTATGATGATGCGTGCGATAGAAAGTGAGAACCTTTCTTGTTTTGATATCCATTCGCTCAATGTCAACAATGGTCCAATGAAGGATGTTGAAACTGTATTGTACCACAGGGAGAGCCCAAGTGTTTTATGGCTGATATTCTGTTTTGTCAATTCAACTTTGATATTTAACACTAGACGCACACGCCTGTAGTATTCTTTTCTTACTTTCTCCTACATTTGGCTATGCTGTATTCTATCTGCTTCGCTGACTCCTAAATATTTATAGGCGTCTTTGGGAAATACTTTGATATCATCCATGTAGAATAGGTGATTAAACACTTTCTTTTTTACTTTGTCTCCACGCTTATTACTGTTTAGCTCATACGAAAGGGGAATTAAGGACAGACAGTCAGAACAGAATTGGGCAACAGGGAGTATCCTTGAAAGATTCCTCGTCAGATATTCAAACAATTAGAGGTGGTAGTGCCTTTGGTGTGATTTAGGTATAATGTGGTTTTCCACAGTTTCATGCGATATTTAAGGAAACTTACTATCGTCGAGGAGATTTTGTACATTTCCAAAGCCTTAAGGATCCAAGAGTGGGACACACTATCAAAGGCTTTACGATAATCTATTCTGGTATATTTCTGGTATATTAAGCACTCTTCTGTATTTAGTAGTCTTATAGTGAAATTATGATGTCATGGTCCTTAGCAATCACAAAGGGATTGTCCTCTTTGGTCGAGTCGAATTTCATGGTAATTGTTTTGTAATCCATTCCTAAGAGACAAAGCCTATAAACGCCTGTTTTAGAGTGATGCACTATTCAGCTGTCAGCATTTTTCGTATTTTTCGGTCTAGTTTCTTTAGTTCTTCTATTTCCCATTTGTAATTTTAAAGTTGTAGGTGAGGACTGGGACTACAAAGGTATTGATTGGGTACTAGTGGTGTTGGTGATATTCAGAACTGATTTAAGCATTAGTCGTATTCTTTTATAGTACACTATTCGAATGTTTTCATATTTAAGTGTTGTATTCCATCACAATATGATATTTCCATGTTTCTCCCTTGTTCTAGATCTTGTATGATAAAATCTGTCACTCTTGATGTCTTCAGATTCTGTTAGTTTATCTCTTTCGAAAGTAGCTTCAGCAGATTTCTCAAGATTGAACTCAATTTTGATGGAGTCACTAAATCTTTTCATGGTGGTGAGTAGGTTTTTCTGCTTTTCGTCATTTTGTTGGCATAAGTAATCAATATAGACCAATTGTTTAATAATTATATTGACTATCATATAGCCACTTTTGCTCATAAAAGAGGATAGTGAAGCAAGAGAAATACAAAAGAGGTGAGAGAGTCCCCAGGAAATTCCACTACTGATATTGATTTGACTGAATGTCTCGTTATTCTGATTGATTTTGAGGGTTCTTTTCCATTGTATCATATTTGTCCTGATAAATGTTATCATGATAGGTGATACTTTGTAGATTTCTAGGAAGTTTAATATCCTGCTGTGGGGGACATTTCTAATGCCTCTTTATAGTCGAACAAGACTCTTTCATCTTCTTTTCCCTAGATTTCGCCTTTTCCATTAGAGCCTTGTTTATGAGCTACTGGTTTTTACATACATTACTTCCTTTTCTACCACCTTTTTGTCCTACTGATTTTAGGTTGTTTTCGACCACATATTTTTAGGTCCTACCTGTTATGATGGATGTTAGGATTTTAATATATGATTGGTCAGTAGTATCATTTATTAGCCAGTTGATGCACTTGTCTTGACTTTCTATGCAGTTTTATAGGCATAGGTCAGGTCTTTTTTTTAATGTTGCTAGGTAATTTAGTCCTTTACTATGTCATCACTGCTTGGGGACTTCCAATTTTCTGACTTCTGAATTGCTGTTAGTATCTCTTTCCAAGACATATCTGGTCACTGTTGTTCAGATGTCTGCTGATTTTATTTGTTAGAAGCGTTTATTTACATATTTCAAATTGCAGCAAGATTACAACTAACAAAACCCACGAGTGACACGGCTTATAAATCACCGCCAGTATGCGAATCCATTTCATGACATAAGACGATCCATGACATAAGACGATCCATGACATAAGACGATCCATTGGGTTATTCTTTCTCACTTTGTTTTATCCATTCAGTATTTTCATTATAGAGTTTTTTCCTTTCCACACATGTTAACCCAGAAATCTTCAATAGCCTCTGTCACGGGTGTTTCGGTAATTTCAGTTTTCTTTTGTTTTACTTCCTCGGTAGAACTTTTTGGTGTTTTGTTCTGCTGGAAGAACTTTTGTCTCTTTTCATATCGCCTGATTTTCTATGATTTAGCCCGCAACTGTTGTTTCAGCTTTTCACTGACTATTGGCATGTCCTTTATATTTTTAATGTTATGTTTTCAAGATAAGGCCCTTTCTTCTTCCTATTGTTGTTGTTGTTGTTGTTGTTGTTGTTCTTCTTCTTCTTCTTCTTCTTCTTCTTCTTATTATTATTATTATTATTATTATTATTATTTCCAATCAGTAAGTTTTCACACCAGTAGTAACTAGTTACTTTAACTGAAGATAAAATGATAGTAAGTTTCCTATATGCAACGGCACTCTCTTCTTCAATATTATAATTATAATTATCATTATTATTATTCAAGTAGACGCATAAACGATTTATATTAATGTTTATGCCTCTTATTAGTCTTAACTAAATAAGTTCCTCCTTAAAGGATCTAAAAAAGGAGCCTGTTGGTAGATGCACACTTTTTTATTTTATTTTTTTATTTTTTTGCTCATCACTAAAATGTATTTCTAATAATGTGTTCCGTCTTTACTTGACAGGCAAAAACACACACACACGCCCTCTCACTTGTTTTTATATCTATCTATCTATCTATCTATCTATCTATTATCTATCTATAAAAACATAGATAGATGAAAGGAAAATACTTCTCTTTTATCTGCAGTTTTTTTTTTGTCAACAAAATTTATTTATCTTAAAACATTTATAAACGAAATTGAAATATAGTTGTCAATGTGAAAGAAAAGAAATTTATATTTTTTATACACGCATGAAAGTATATACAAACATATACGTATTTTTACATACTAAGAGTAATTTAACAAAAATATATGTCTGCATCGACATATGTCAATTTTTGTTTCTTTTCTTGCTTTGTTTATTTCTTCCCTTTTCCTTGTTTTAAGTTGAGCTTATTCTTCAAATCCATAAAATAAGTAAGAATTGTGTTTCCAGTTACTTGGTTATATTAAATGATTTCATATAGACATAAGAATGTTTGTAATTATTTCATGAATCTCTCGAAAGTGATGAAAATTGAAAGGAAACGGACAAAGAATAATCATGATTTATATCGTCTTTGAGTGTTGCTTCATAATTAAATTATTAAATCTTTATCTGCTAAGTTTTGGTAAAAATTACGGCAAACTCTATGTAGGCGAGTTGGAATTTTAGCATATATAATGGACATTGTACTTTTTTGCAACTAATTTTTTCCAGAGGAGTTTTTAATTTTTATGAAAATATTCTTTATTAACTTGGTGACTTGGTAAAACATAAATTCCCTTTTGTGCTTATCTAGAGACTATTTTGAGGAAAAAATATGACTCCAAATATATCCTACATATTAAGAGATGATCATACAGTTCAAGTACATGTAAAACCAACTATACTTTAAGGATAGTCTTCAATTAGACAAACACATATTCACACGCACTTATACACACACACACATATATATATATATGTGTGTGTGTGTGTGTGTGTGTGTGTGTAATTAGGCAGCATATCTTCATTTATGTTTGCTTGAAAAAATCTCGACATATGTTTATTTATTTTTATTTTAATTCTCTCAAATTCACGGATCAATTTCTTAGTGCTGTTTTTAAAACATTAATAATAAAAAATATAAACTAAGTTGCCTCCCTTATATATTCTTAACGTAAATTGACTATAACGGAGCGCGTTTCATGCGCATTTACAAAAAATTCACAACTATCAATTACATTAATTTTTGTCTTAGCAATTCACTCATAAAGAGGACCTTGGGTGAAATTAAAAGTACTTTGGAAAATAAAAGGAATAACCAAAACTACGACGTCTTTCTTAATCAGTTTTGTAACAGCACTAATAAATTGACCCGTGAATTTTGGGAAAATTGAAATAAAAATAAATAACATGTCTACAGTATTCAACCAAACAGGCTTGCATATATATATATATATATATATATATATATATATATATATGACAGTTAGATTTAAGTTAGGAATATCCGAACAGTGACGTTCCATATCACGTGACGTCCGCGTCTCGCGAAGGACGCTACTTGCTAACAAACAGTAATTTTAATTTATTTGTAACAAACAGTTATTTCTGATGAAAGATTGAGGACAATTTGAAATATCAAATATATATATAAATAAATAAATACTTTCATAAAATAAAACATAATTTTTTAATTTGCAACGTTATATATATATATATATATATATATATATATATATATATATATATATACTGTATTATCTCGTATATGATTTCGAAGGTTTTGTTTAAATATCATTGGAAATATCTACTATTATTTTCTGCAATGGAAGTTTTTAAAAGAAAGGCGGAAATATAAATGCAAATCAAAAGAAGCTTCAAATTTCTTCAAAATTTAATGCTAATGATTTATTTGTAAATACAGATTTACACTTATAAATCTCTTTGGAAAAGCTTCAATGAAAAGTAAAAGAAAAGTAAAAGATTTGATTGTAATATAAAATTTTGTTTAGATATTTTGCTGACCTCGCCATTTTTGAATTAAACAACATGTCTTTGAGATACAGGCGTCATCTGTTCTCCATAAAGCCGTCTCTGATCTATTCATTTATTTTTAACGCAATTACTCAGATAAAACTACAAGTAAAATATAAAAACATTTTGGCATGTTTCTATTTATTCCCAGATATATTGATTAAAAACAGATTATATAAATATGTGTGCGTGTATGCGTGTGTGTGTTTGACTAAAGCACGTCTGGTTTGTTGGAAGCTTTCAATCTTAAATGAAAGAAAAAGTTTATTCTTCCCAAATTATGTTTGTTTTTTAAAGTGATTTTAGTTCCAATTGCCTGAGGAAATTATTTGTAAATGTTTTTGATAATACTTTTTTCTTTAATGCGATAATTTTTCTCATTATATAGTTGATAATCCCTGAGGGTCAAGAATAAAACAGTTCATGATTAAATCCTTAAGTTTATTACAGGTATTAACTTGCTTTTTCGAAATTCTTCAAATTCCTATTGCATTTTTTTTCCTTCTGTGTCATTTCCCTTCAGGGTGTGAATGATCAGGGTTCCCTACAACTTTTTATCTCTTGTAACTAAAAGTAACCTTTGTCTTTTGTTATATCTCTCCGATTCCCTCGTTTTGCCATTCATACACACAAATTCATCAGATAGGTCGCCTACTTTCTTCCTCCTCTTTCCCTTTTACCTTCGATATGTTCTGTGAGTGTTAGTAAGCGCTCGCCATGATTGCCGTTGAAGTAGTAAAAGAAAGCAAGAAGAACGTACTTACAACTTGTAGGAAGACAGAATGCATGAGAAAACTGACGTTTCAAGGTTTGAACTACATATTGGAGACACCAAAATCAAGCTAGTACAGAAATCTATCTGGGTAGTAAGAGACAGCGGAAATGTGACACAGAAATCTGAAAGTGCATCGGAATAGCGAAAGATGAAAGAAAAAAATAAAAACGTTTTCAACTTCTATGTAACAATTAATCTCCTTTGATAATGGTGTACAATCTCTTCTCACCAAAGAAAAAAGACACTTTAAGCAACAGAGATGCGGATGTACCGAGTATGCTGAAAATACCATGGACAGAACAGACGAGCAATGAGGAAGTTTTAAAGAAAATAGAGACTATAAGTAAACTTTCATTTACAGTCAAAGTTACAGCAATAAAGCATTTTTACGATACAAAAATGTGGAAAAATAACCTGGAGAATTTAACACTCACAAGTCATACCGAGTATAAGAGAAACATAAAGAAACAGCAAGAATTCTACTTAAAAAGTTTGGGTGAATTGATGACAGAACACCCATAAAGAGTAATGTTAAACGGACAAAAGCTACTTAGTAAAAAAGGACAGGGAGCCATGGAGAAACATGATCATCTATGTCCTGAAAAGAAACGGGTCATAAAAGAAGAATTCTCTATTCATCAGCCCCACTCCTTTATTTCTCTATCCGGACATTTCTGATAAAAAAGTGATTGTAAAACGGTCTTGTATCTGATGTTAGCTGTTTGATGATGGAAATGGGTTAAAATAGTATAAATGCGAAGGAAGTTTACTTTTTAGTATTACAGCGAGGAAAGATGTTTTTTCTGTTTGATAAACAAAAGAAAATGCGATAGAATCCAAATTTAATTATGCTACATTTTGAGAAATATTGCTAGGCGTAAGTTGCAGTTTTCGCATGATAAAAAATATATGATTTTGTTTAATCTAGAACTTAATCCTATGCACTTCAAGAAATCTGTGGTCAGGAGGAGTCTTATAATGCGTATTTTGAATTATTCTGTTACAAGAATAAATACCATGGGTCATTTTAAAAGGTTTTAAGAAAGTTGTTGATGCAATAATTTATTCATTCAATTATTGTGATATCTTTTCTGTAAAATTTGATAAAAATAAGAGAAAAGATTTCAACTTCGAGAAGTTGATTCTTTGGGTTTATAGGTGCTTCCATTGCAGTAAATTAATTACTTTCTCTAAATACCAACAAACAGCATGAAAAGCTTTATTCTTTTTTTCCCTAAAGTTGAAGTAAATTTGTATACATCGTTACCGTTAGATTAGCGATAGTAAGTTTCAGTTTGCAGTTGCTTGAAATACGTGTTCTGGTGGCTTCTCTTTAATCCAATGCAACTTTCGATCACTAGATCACAAATCGTAAATCCTACTCCAGGTTAATGGGGTTTATTGCGATAAAGCCAAATGAGAATATGATTTCTTTTGTTTCAAAACAGTGGTAAGCTGTTGGCAGAAGGGAAAGCTTGGAAATTGTTTCGTGTTTTCTGCTAAGAGGGAAGTCTCATAAGGAATATGGGCGTCAGAGAAGAAAAAACGATGGGAACAACACTTCTCATGTCACTATAAATAATTAACAGTTATTTCAAACCGCATCCTTCTGGAACGTTCCCATTGTCATTCAAATCTTAATCCTTAATTCTTCCAGGACATTTTGTTATTGAGGAAAAAAAACGACACAACCTTACGGTCGACTTTATGATCATTTTTAATACTCTAACCACATCCGAATGTTTTAGCACAATGATAATTTATAACTGGGAGAGCTTTTGACCGCAAGTGAAAAGTTTCATTTTCTCATTAGAGTGAAAAACATCCGAATTTATGCCTGTATCATTTTCATGACTGAAAGTGAACATTTTACTAAAATTATTATTACTGTAACAAGAAATTGTTAGAAATTATTCTGAATCTTACAAAGTTTGAAAAAGTTTCAATATTTTGCTTCGAATTTTCTCTAACATGTTAAAAACATTGAAACCCATGAACACATTAAAACAACTGGGTTAGGCTAAGCAGGTCTGCTATATTTTTTATTTATTTATTCGGATTTCTTTCGTTAACCCATTTTTTTATTTATAATTTATCTTTCCTCCATCGAAATTAAAAGAAAAAATCAAGGTATGTGCATTGACAAATGACGTTTAAGTTTAAAACTTCATTATTGAGAGTAGGATGGTAGAGTGTAATATGAATTCTTTTTGAAGGACGCTAACAAAGACGCGATTGTAAAAGCCTTCTGCTTACTCGTGACTTTAGACGAAATGGACTTTACCTTATTGCATCTGCTGCTTCATCTTACAATCAAAGTGATTGTACTTTTCACTATTCAAGCGTTCTGTTCACAACAAAAGTGAAAGACGATACGATTCATGAACTCGTTCATTTGTGTGATGTCATTTTAATGCTCGCATTTATAAAGTCGAAATAGATAATGTTTGTTTCCTTGAATTTCTTAGATAAAAATTAACAATTCACCTGTTTCTTGAAAAATGCTGCAGATAAGTCAGATTTATTTTCTTTATAATAGTTTTAAATATAACGTAAAGAACAAAAAGAGAAAAAAATGAAAAGAGAAGTTTAGGTTTTGTGCCGACCTGATATAAAAACGTTGCATTTTCTACCGATACCAAATATCGTTTTTAAACTCACTCAGAAGCCAACGTCTTTAACAGCTGATTTCGAAACAAACTCTGTTGTAACTGCTAGGTAACCTTGACCATAACATATTTGCGATGAATATTAGAATAATATAGAATCAAACTGGTTGCATACGGTTCAAAATAAATTCAGTAAATATACAAAAATAGAAAGTGGTGTAAAAGAGGGATGTGTCTTTTCACCGGGCTTATTCAACCTAAACAGTAGGTGGTTCGAAGTGAATTAAAATTCAGGAACTACGAGAATTCATTATTAACGTAAGATATGCAGATGACACGGTTTTGATAGCAGACACAGAAAGAAAACTACAATAATTCCTACAGAATGTAGTAAAGGAAAACGAGAAAGAAAAGTTGAAATAGGTAATGTTTGTTTCATTGAATATCAATTGCAAAAAGATAGAATGCCTGGTTGTCAGCAAAAGGGACAGCACAACATACAGATTACAAATTGGAGATATCAAAATCAAGCAAGTATTTCAATTTAGATATTTGAGAAATGTTTTAACAGAGGATGGAAAGTGCTAAAACGAAATCCGAAGCTGGATTGACATAGCGAAAGACACATTCCAAAAGCTAATCAAAGTATTAAGAAACAGGAAAATTTCGTTAGAAACAAAGAAAAGAGTCTGAATTGTTATGTAATACCAGTCCTCCTATATGGCAATAAATACTGGACCATCTCAGCAGAGGTGAAGAAGAAACATGTGGCGTTAGAATTTTGTTCTGCAGAAGGATTCTGAGAATACCATAGACAGAACAGGTGAGCAACGACGAATTTTTAGAGAAAATGGAAACAAAATAGGGCACTTATACATAACATCAGAAAGAGACATTTGACATTTTTAGAGTATATATTGAGGATAGAAGGTTTGAAGTATTTGATATTCGGAGTATATATTGAAGGCAAAAGGGGAAAACTACCTAAAGAGCCGTAAATGTATGACAGAACAAGGATTAGAACAGATAGCAAAACGCGCAAAATTTACTAAGAGTTATAAAAGACAGGTAATTGTGGAGATCTATGATCGCCAACATCCTTAAAGAATAAGGCATTCATAATATTCGCATCATTTAGCTCCAAATTCAGAGGGTAAAGCTTTGCCGGTAACAGTGTACCACAAAGCTTGGTCAATAAAATAAATCTGCCAGTGACCCAATGCTAGGTTAAACTGTACGGAGACAATAAAGACGAAGTACGGCATTAATGCTGGGCTCGTTCTAGGCTGAAAGAAGATTATTCAATAAATAACAGCCTCCTTGGCGGCCTCGTACCAAACTAAAGGAAGCTTAATGAGGAAAAGAAAACGATTCGTTGAATTATTGTTGATCGCTTTTTTCCCAAATAGCTACACCTCGATGTGTCTGAGGAATATCGCTCGTTTTACACACATTTTACACAGATATATATATATATATATATATATATATATATATATATATATATATATATATATATATATATAAACTTGTTAATAACGGTTTTCGAAATTATGTTATAGGTTAATATTAATTTTTCCTTTCTAAGGTAACCAATAGTAATACTGAACACAGAGAAAACCACAATAACATTAGCATTTTCTACAAAAATCAATCTTCAATCTTCACTTAGAAATTACATAAAGAAATACACAACTCCAGATTAAAATCGCTACACAGTAGCTTTCGTGTTTCGGTACTACGTTGCACTTCTTCAGACGAATAGTAAGTGACTAGTGATTGAATAATTTTTTTTTAAATTCTTTTCAGGTATATTATTATTGTTGACGATGGGGTTAGGAGCGAATGCCTATATTACTAAAAAATAGCAATTATAAAAAATCTAATACATCGTGCAGAAACTAATTCATCCACAAAACAGATTTTTTACTGTAAACTAAAGTATATACAACAAACACTTATTAATAATAGCTTTCCAAAATATATAGTTGATGAACAAATAAGATGCTTTCTTAGAAATCTCAATACTAAGCAAATAGTACATAATACTGTTTCTACTAATCTCAAACATATTAATCTCCTATATCGTAATCAAGTGCATACTAATTATAAATAAGACGAAAATATACTAAACATTTTAGTAAATACTAATGTATCTACAACAGATCCTAGCAAAAAAAATTAAGTTAATTATATACTACACTAAATCTAGTATATCCAACTCAATTATTCGCAATGATTCTTCTCCCCCGGTTAGCGATTTGCAAAAAACCAACATGTGCACTTTGGGAGATTGTATAATCGCTTCTCTATTATTAAATGCCTATAATTGGTAACAGAAGTGGAAACTGAGGACAACACCAAGCAGCAACAGTCAGTTTCATGCTTGAACAATCTACAGGCCATGTGTGTTGTGTTTTCGCTCCACTATATTTATATGCTGGTCAATGGTGTATTATGGGTAGTAAGTTCTATTGCATTATCCTAACGGTTATTGGGTAGACAGTGACGGTTATATTTCAAATTATTCCAGAGGCTATTGAGTAGGAATAATTGTGGATCCGAATGCGGTTATTTGTAACTATTTCGTAGTGGGTTTTTTACTCATTTTTTTTTTATTATTGATTACTTAATTAGTTATTGTTGATTATTATTATTATTGCATTTACTTTTTGTTTATATATTCATTCGTAGTTTGTTAATTAGTTTATTATTTACTTATTCTGCCTATTTATTTATTTAGAATTTTTGTTTATTTTTATTTCTATATCCGAGGGTTGCTTATCGTATTTCTTTGGTTGAAGGTACTGACTTTGTCTAAAGTCTGTTGTCTTATCTACGTTGTATATAGTGTATATATTTGCTTTTATAAAACGTAAAATACAGTTCTGACCGTTTATACAGTAATTTGTGTTGGTCTGAAAAGGTTATAGCTATTTTATTCTCCAGATAGAATTTACAGTTTTGGAATATATTCTTTAGACTGATGATGTTTTCTTTATTTTCCATATGTTTTTATGTAATTTGGTTTTTGTTTTAATTTCCCATTTGTTTTTGTTTTCAATTTCCCATTTGTGTTTAGAAGGCATTCTGCTGTTCATGTATTTTCTATTTGTAAATGATATATTGTGTACATAGTTTATCTGTTTTCAGGGTCCTTCAGTTACAACTATATGTATAGTTTTTCTTCGTTATTTACTGATTTTATAGTTACTTGGTATATTAGGTTGTTTTGCAAGCAATAACCATTTAAGAGACATACTTTCTTTACTCTGCAGTTACAATTGGGTATGGTTTGTGTTGTGATAAACCCTCTTACAGTATACTGTAAGAGGGTTTACCACAACACATAATGAACTCTTCTTTCTCTCATAAATACAAACTGCGAGAGTCGGACGGGAGCGCAGAGTGTGAAGTGGAGACTGAGACTTTAGCTTTCTGAGTTGAGATTGTCCTTCGGAAGCTAGTGGTCCAACTTGAGTATTTCTTTGCGCTTAAACTGCTAAGCATTTTTAATTTTTGAAACGTTTTTTCGAATCTTTAAGTTTTACTGTTTCAGTTTTGTGCGTATTACTTGCGTATTTTTTTACATTCTTTCGTTGTTTGTTTTCCCTTTTGTTTTTAATTTATTTTTTAATTTTTCAGTCTTTTCCTGTTTTAGTTTTGTGAAGTTTTTTCTTTCTTTTTGTTGTCTAATTTCGTTTTTGTATTTTTACCCTCTCCCCGTTTTTATTTTATCTTTTTTGCATTTGTTTTAATTGTTGATTACTTTTTGGTTTTCCACGTTCTTGTTTATTTTTTTCTTGAATAATCTGTTTTTCGTTTGGGAAAAAAAATAATTTAAAAGGAAAAAAAGAAAGCCATTATCTGTTCGTCGTGGTGGTCCGTAAACAACACCATGGTGGACAGTAACAATGATGAAAGTAATACACTTCCTTCTAAACCGGTGTCACCAGCAAAAACGGTCTTGTCTGAAAGTAGGCCGCTTAAAAAAGATCCTGCCTTTTATAGTGAGCAAAGAAAGAAATTTGAAGAATCATTCAAAGGGAATTAATTCTTAACCATTCAGGGAGCACAGAATGCCGTAAGTACTCGGACAATTTCCTTGCTGACTTCCGATGTTAAAACTCGAAAATTAATTGGGGTCAGCAGGTATAGCATGGAAGAAGCCCTGAAAACTCTACAAATCAGCCCAAAAGTTCCCGCCAGAAGAACAAATGCACTATGGGACATATTGCTTGCAACTGAGCAACAAGCCAAGGAATTAGCTGCAGACGGAGTATATGGGCACACGCAGGACAAAAGTAACTATACATGGAGTATCCGTGGATATCCCAGAAGATAGAATGGGGGCTTTTTTCGCCAAATATGGTGAAGTCCATCAAGTAAATAAAATAGGAATAGCGACAGGCGACATAGAAGTTCAAGTCACGGAAAGATACCGAATGTTCTAGTTTGCCGTGACAAACGGATGTTGGTGGTCGTGGAGGTCAGGAGACCATATTGCTGGTCGTGTGATGCTTCAGGGCACATGGCCAAGGAATGCCCTGGTAAAAGTACAAAACATCCACCCCATCCAGCAACAACAGCATCAGCAGTGGTCACGACGCCAGCAGAGGAGGGGTCAATCACAAAAACAACGAAAGGAGTCTGGAAGGAGGTTGGAAGATGTAGGAAATCCCTTAATGTTCAGTCTTCACAGAACGTACCCCAACCAAAGAAGCAACAAATACCAGAGAAGCAGCAACAAAAGGAGCTGCAGCCTGCAAAAAAGATGCAGGAAAAGCAGCTGCACCATAAGCATCAGCAGCGACAACAACAGCAACAGCAACAGCAACACTAAGAGCAACAAAAACAGCAAAAATAGAGCAACAACAGATGGACATGCCGATGGAGGTCGAAAATATGCCTCCACCTCAGGCAACATCTCCTAAAAGAAGCAGAGAAGACAAGGGGGATGATGAACCTCAGCAAAGGCACTCTGGCCGTAGTAGGGCGGAGAATGTCATGGATAGATCCAAAAGCTATCATGGTCCTGCCAAAATCAAGGAGCCCCCCTACTTCCCCTTCCCGTGTTCCGTCCCTCTCTCCCTCCATCTCTTCACTCAGTTCACTGTCCACCACCACACACACATCCACTTCTCTTCCTCTCTACCCTTCAAGGGAGAAAAAGAAAAAGAAGGTTTTTTCGGGCCCAGAAGCCATATGTAAAGTTGACAAAGAGGAGTTTAAAAGGGGCCTACCAAAACATAAAAAGACCCTCTTAAGGCATCTACTGAAATTAGAAAAAATTGAAGGCAAGTCGGTTGAGAACCCCCGAAATTTCCCAGGCACCCCAGGAATAATAACATGCGTGAGGGACACAGGGGGATATTTAAAGGTATGGAGTCATCTGTTCGAGGAAAAGGAAGCCTATCCGAACATTAGGATGATGGAACTCGAAAACGAGAATTTGAAAAAAACTTAAGCAATTTTGTGCGGAGAGGGTCCGGTTTTGCCCCATCCCTCCTTACATAGGGCTGTTAAACTAACTAACCCTACGGACGTTGGCGGTATTGTCGTAGATGGTCGGATGCCGACGGAGTTGGGCATAGGTAGCCTAGGACAATCCGTCGGGGTCCTTTCCGCCGCAGATTTCCGTTCGGTATGCGAATAGGTTGAAAATTTCTTTCTTTTTCTTTCGTTTCAGACTTAAAAGATGTCAATCAAGTTATCCACTCTGAATGTGAAGAGCTTGAGGGATCGGGGTAAGGCTGCCCGGCTGCTCCGGGATCTCTTCGGTGTGGGTGTTGCCGCGATTGAAGAGACCCACTTTGTTTGCCGCATCGATGCGTCTGTGCTGTCTAACGACTTTGTCGTCTATTCAGCATATGGGGAGTGGCAGGCCAGAGGAGTTTCTTTGCTGGTGCAGCGGACTCTTGATGCGAAGGTGGACCTTGTGCATACCGATGCCGAGGGCCGGTTGATCGTGGCCGATATTGTCATGAAAAGTCGTTGCGGTTTATGCGCCCAACTATCAGGATAAGTGGGTCGCGTTTTTTCGGCGGTTGGAGCCGTTCCTGGTGGATTCAATGCACTTAGTGTTAATGCCAGACTGGACCCCAAGTTAGACAGGTGGCGGGGAGCTAGTGGGAGAAGGGGAGATCATAGCCTGGTTGATCTGATCGAAGAGTTTCGTCTCGTCGATAGATACCAGGTCGATCACACCGGGGGGGGGAATGTAGACGTGCGCTCTTAATTGGCCTTTTGACAAGGTTGTTAGCTACCTTGACAGAATGTTAGAGGAGCCGACATAGATTTGATAGATTGTCCCACATTCCACTGGGTAGGCTATTCGGATCACAAATTCATTTGTGCCCAGATGGCGTTAGATCATAGGCCTAGAATGGTTGGCTACTGGAAGTTCAATCTGTCTTTACTGGACAGGCGGGACTTCCAGGAGCAGCTAACTAGCTTAGTGCAGCGGGAGCTAGTGGGGCGGTTATCGGGAATAAGTGGTGGGAGAGGCTTAAGGATAGGATTAGGTCTTTCACCACTGATTTCAGCAAACAGCTCGCCCTAGATAGAGTTGAAAAGGTGAAGACGCTTAAGGGGGAGCGATACAGGAGGCTAATCCAGAGGCAGAAGTCGGGTTCGAATCCTTCGGCCTGCAGGACAGCAGCAAGGTAGCGATGGTCAACCCTATCAAATGCCTTGGACTGATCTAAATTAATCAGCGAAGCAGGATCTTGGCCGAAATCTTTAACTCTGTGTTTAGCAGAGTTATGGGCCTGCGATGATACGCTGTCTAGGTCAGTTCGTCAGGGTTGTCCACAGTTGCCCCTACTTTATGCTTTGGTATTGGAGCCTCTCCTCCGCGGTCGGAAGAACAGGGCGTGCCGTCCGGCCCTCCGTGGAATCGCCGTTCCTGGAGGGGCTCGAGCCAGGGGTCTGCGTACGCCGACGACGTATCTGATTTCGTGTCGTCCCGTAGCGACACTGAGGCGGTACTGAAGGCGCTTGATTGGTACGAAAAGGTGTCAGGGACCAAGATTAACCGCGACAAGTCGTCCGGCTTGTGGTTAGGTGCCTGGAAGGGGTTCGATCTTCCGGGATGCCTCGGTTGGACGGACAGTCCTGTCCGTATTCTTGGAGGGTGGTTTGAACCCGACCTCCTGCTGGAGAAAAATTGGTCTGAAGTACGAGCAAAAGTCGATACTGCCGGTCAGATTTGGAATCGAGGGAGGTTGTCCGTGAAGGGCAGGGCGGAGGTGTGTGCTACATACATTTTCCCTCTTGTCCTTTATCGATTGTCCGTACTTCCTCTCTGTGACGACCATAGGAAGCCGCTCGAGCGCTCGCTAACCTCCATTTTATGGAGGAGACGCGGGAATCGGGTCGTCAGACGAGTTTGTGCCCAACGCCCGTGTCATGGGGGGCTGGGAATGCCACACTTGGCAAGCCATAAACTCGCCTCGAGGTTGGCTTTCCTACGCCGTGCATTCACAGGATATTCGATTATGGCGGAGATTGTTAGGGATGCGTTCCCTTTCCTTACTATCACTACCCCCATCTCGAGGGTTGAGCGCCGTCGTAAGCCCTGGAATCAATCGGATTTCCTTCACGAGTGTCAGTCGGCCTTGTTGGCTGTTCCTCGGTCCAGTAACCTTTCTCGGCCTAGGAAGCTCTTCTATCGTCTGGTGGAGGGGGTCGCGAAGGATTCCCTACGTGAGTAGCTTGACTTGTCGGAGGAGGAGTTTAACTCTTACTGGTCTTGGGCACCAGCAGCGGATTATCTCAGTAACCCTGAGTTTTCGCTTACCTGGCGATTGGCTTGGAATACTTGCCAGATTTGCCAGACTGTGGCCTTGGTTTAGAGGAAACGGCTTCGCACGCCTTCTACCATTGTCCCCGTGTCCGCTCCTGATGGGACCATGTCGGCGAGTTGACGGCTCGTCTCGGTCCCAAAAAGCTAGTGCCCATACGCGTATGACAATGTGTCGCCCCCGTATTCTGGGGTGAAACGAATGGTGTTTCTGATGTTACTGGCCACAGCCCGAATGGTGATTTGGACGACGCGATAGGAGGAAGCCTTGCGAGGCAACCGTCTTTCTCACCAGGATCTGATCCGATTCTTTGAGCATCAGCTCAAGTTGATTAGAAATGATAGAAATTGATTGCATTCGACAGTCTTTAGCGAAAGGTGGGTGACTGAGGCGAGCTTGGTTCGTGTGAACGGGGCTAGCTTTGATTTTCTCTTTTACGTCTACTTATGTCACATCGGGGCGGCTTCCTGTGAAGCCCTCTCCTGGTTAGGCTAGACAAGCTTTGTGTACCTAGTTAATGTGAGTAAGTGTTGTTCCTGGACTGTTTCCCGGCCACTTCTTTGTTTATGATCCAGCTTGAGATTCCCAACCTCTGTTTTGGCCTCCTTTTATCTCGTCTGGGTCAGCTTTTTAATATTTATCATCATTAAATTTTTATGACATGGGGTGCGTTTTGTAGATCCCCCTTGAGAGAATGTGGTATTGTGGTATATGGAGGATTGAGTGGTGACAAATGAGTTTTTATGGTGAATGTAGAAATTGTAATGAGTGAATGGGTCATGAATCGGATTAGCTAGGTATAGGATAGTTAGTGTGGACCAGCCTCAACCCCTCCCCTTTTCGGGCTTGTGCCATAATTGTATTTTTTATACAATAAATAATGTAGACGCAGTGCTAATCTACTTATTACTAACACTATTGTTTTGTATGTATCTTCAATATACTTTTTTCAACCGACCGAAAATCGAGTTTTTTCGTAAAAGACACACTTATCATGGAGGATTTCAAAAGTATTTTATTAGAACTTGTAAAATACCAGAATACACAGCAATTACAACTACAAGAAAGAATGGAAGAGAAGTGGCAAAAACAATTGCTCTCTCAACAGGAAAAAATGGAAAATGTATTACTGCAAACCCAGAAGACAGCTCGAACTTCAAAAGGAAAATTAAGAGAGAGCTTGAATTTCAAAAGCAAGTGTTAGAATTGACAAACCGTAGTAATCCCATTGAAAGCCAATTTTCTTTTTCGAAAAACACCATTTGGAGTGCGATAGAGAATTTTTCATACAATCCTGAGGAAAACATAACCTTTGCGTCATACTTTAGGAGGTATGAGGACTTGTATATATCAGATTGTGCGAATTGGAGTGACTCGAAAAAAGTACGTCTTCTTCTGAGGAAACTTGGCACATCTGAGCACACAAAATTCGGTAACTACATTCTGCCCCGTAAAACTAGTGAATTGACATTCACCGAAGCAGTAGAATTACTAACGGTGCTCTTCAGCCCAAAGGCATCTGGAATTGTTCACGTCAAAACAGTACGCTACAAACAGAAACAAACAAAGTCTCTTAAAACTGAAAAAAAACAAATAAGTTACCCCCCCTAACCCATGCTACGGATGTGAGGCCCTACATTGGTACAAAGATTGTATGTTCCGGAATAAAAAATGTTACATTTGTAACCGAGTCGGACACAAAAGTTCGCATTGCCGATCTAAAAATAAAACCAATAGCTGCATAAAAATACAAGGTCGGACGAACTAGACGGTGTTAATATCAAGAAATTCGTGCACGTAAAAATGTTAAACAAAAGTGTAGAATTTCAACTAGATTCGGGTTCTGATTTAAATATTATAAACTTGCAAACATGGAAAAGATTGGGTAAGCCAACCATGATAAAATCTAGCAAGATTGCGAGATCAGTAAGAGGAGAAAAAATTAAATTCGAGGGAGAATTGATTACAAATATAACGTTCAACGAGAAGAATCTTAAATTAAAATTGTTCGTACTGTAAAATACTAACAACCTATTTGGCACTGATTGGATGACACAATTCCAGCTTTGGGACTTGTCTATAAATTCTTACTGCCCAAAAAAATGAAAATTGGAATGCCGAAGCTGAAAAACTGAAAAAAGAACTGAGGTAAGCCTATCGAGAAATTTTTTTTCTGGTAGGTTAGGCAGGTATAACAAGATGATGGCAAAAATTGAACTTCAAGACAACGTCCAGCCAGTGTTCAAAAAGAAGCGAAATGTACCTTTTGCCTCGTTGGAACAAATTAACGAGGAATTCGCAGCAGTAGTAAGAACTGGAGATGTATCGAAGGTAGAAACAAAGAACAGTTCATCTAAAAAGGCTAAAAAATTAGCTGCTAAGAAAGTGAAACTGAAGAAATTAGCAAAGGTAAAGACAAAAGTGCTTCATGTTGACAAGATGAAAACGAAGAAAGTTCTTGTTAGAGGCAAAGTAGCCAAAGCAAAGAAACTGGCTCAAGGAACACAGGCCTCTATCCCTAAACAGAGCAAAAAAGTTGCATCAGTTTCAGCAAACTCTGATCAGAATAACGTTGTGTTAGACTTTTAAAAAAAACCTGGACCAGTGAAAGGGAGTAAGCGTTGTGTGCAAAAGGTTTTAGTTTCTGGAGAAAACAGCAGTAAAGGCAGCAAAAAACCGTACCGAAAAAAAAGAGACCACAAACAAAAATTCGCAAGCTTGTTCAACGTTGAACTTGGCAAAACAAGTCAGCCAAGTTTTAAATTCCTATTCAGATGTAAAAAAGGAAACACTTGTTTTGTTTTTTCCGATAATGTAAAACAAGTCAGGCGGAGGAAAACCACTAAAAAGTTGGTAAACTTTCTTTTTTACAGGTACATGTGAAAAAAATATTTCTTCAGACTCCTGCGGAGTTTAGATTTTAGGAGGGGGGTGTTGTGGTAAACCCTCTTAAAGTATAATGAACTCTTCCTTCTCTCATAAATACAAACTGCGAGAGTCGGACGGGAGCGCAGAGTGTCAAGTGAAGTGAAGTGGAGTAGAAGACGCAGTGCTAATCTACTTATTACTAACACTATTGTTTTGTATATATTTTCAATATACTTTTTTCAATCGACCTTCGTCTTCCGTGTCTTTCTTTCTGGCCCCTAAACAGGTCACAGCAGTTTGTGAGCGTGCTTTGTTGGTTATTTTTACTGTTGTACTTTTTTATTATTTGTGTTATATTCTCAGTGCAACTGTAGCTAATTTTTACTGTTTCTATTGAATATCTTGTGAAGAGTGCTAGATGGGGAGAATTTTTGTGTATAAACATACAGAATATTTTCCTACGTTTTTATTGTACAGTTTAGGTTTGTCTTTTTATGTCTGTGCCGAATCCCGTATTTTTTAAAATTTTATGATTATTTTTTATTTTTGGTTGTATTTTGTCTGTTACAGTTTCTTAGGATTCTTAGGAGACAGTCGACTCTGTATAGGTCTATATCTGTTTCATCGATTACTTAGTTGGTATAGTAAATGTGCCTATAAGCTCGCAGGTTTCTGCACTATCAAAGTTTCATATATATATATATATATATATATATATATATATATATATATATATATATATATATATATATATATCCAGATGAATGATGCAGAGTTTTCCAACCTTATTTCTAATTTTTAATTTATCATCAATATTTTTAGAAGTAGTGTTGATTTGATCCACACAATTTAAATTATTAATATTTATATTTTTGTAGCCAATTCTTAGTCAACTTATTTCTTATCAGTGCCATGTAATCCTTAGGATGAAATTCATAAAAATTGGGAGTTTTGTTTTTGAAAACCCAGAGATTCAAAAGTTCTGTATTGGTAGTACCAAGAATACATTTAAAACCCGGTGATATCAGCACATGTCTTCTTTTACTAATATTACTTATAGAAATAATACTTCACTTTCAAAATATTTTTGGAAGTTGAAAAATGAAAATAAAACTGTTAAAGTTAAATGGAAAATTTTTAAACTGGCAAGAACATGTTGATGCTTGTATGAACCTTGTTTTCTGTGTTTACAGGAGAAAATGCAGATTATCAGGTTTTTGAATAGGGATGATTTATTAAATAAAAGATTTGAATTAACGGTTAATTGTAAGTATATCTTACCTTTGACGCTAGAATCTTGCTAGATTTTGTAATTTGATAATTGCTTCTTCTTATATTTTAGAATAACCTTGTTGCGCCATATAATGAGTGTCTTTTGTTTGTAAGATCAATTTTGACGTAGTATTTTTTATATCATTCTTCTAGTACTGCTAATAATATAGGTATATAGGTAATAAGCGTTTGGCTGATATCTTGACATTTTCCATGGGTTGGTTTTATTAACACCTTATATGTGACCCTGTAGATAACAGTAGCATTTTGTATGATCTGCATATTTTAATTAATTTTATATGATCTATATGATTAAAGTTTTGTTTGATCTAGTTATTTCAATAATTTTGTTTGATCTCTATATTTTAATAATTTTATCTGCTTTTCGTGTTTCTTCTTTTTTTCGTTTTTTTTTTTTTCATTTATTTGTTAAAGGGTCATATTATTTACTGACTATAAATTGTGAAATTCTAACTTTTAACTCACAATGTATGCGGTTTGTCAAAAGCCTTCTTAAATTACGTTTCCTTTCCATAGGAAGTGTCAATTGTCTTATGGTTACTATGTAGCAAACTTAAATGCTTTGAATATCACGTCTGTGTTGTCAACGATTTTAAATCTGGAGGTCATACTTAACGTAGACCATTTTGATTGGTGGATCCGATTATAAACAAAACAGATTTCGTTGCTATCGCCTTCTGTTTCTTTTATGCTTTTCCTTATTCCTCCTTTTCTCTAGAAAAAAAAGAATGTATCTTCTGTCTTTCTTACTCTTTTTCTTTTCTTTTTTTCGCATGAAAAGGGGTTGTATGTGGTTTTAAATTTGAAATTTCAATAAATAGTCCATTCAAAAACCAGTCATTTACTAACGCCTGGTGAGATGTGTTTTACACATTGAAACATGATTGTATTTATGTAGCATTGAATTTCATATTGAAGTCATCATCCTAAAATAAAGTATATATATATATATATATATATATATATATATATATAATTATAACGAAAGGATTATTGCACAAAATCAAATCCCAATCCAGTGTTGGTGCAGCTTGACCCATTAAATGCACTTTACAGTATGCAGTGCATTCTTTGATGTTTCGTACTTGTCGATTATCAAGGGTACCATTTTGACAAGCCGGCATCAAGATTGATACCGTTTTGCCTGGTTTGATGAGTCACATTTCCAGTTCTTTCTGGAAGATAGTCGCGTATGGACGAGGTCATATGAAGCTATTGATCCAGCCTATCGGTATGTTGTTGTCCAAGCTGGAAGTAGCTGTGTAATGATTTTGGATAAGTTCTGTTGGAGTTTGCAAAGGATACTAATGACAAACATAGAGGTATCTTTTTGTAAGCTGTCTGCATCTATTTATATTCATTATAATTACCGTCGGTTTGATGGTTTATAATACCGCATGTGTGAAACTAAACTTATTTCAAAAACACTCGGTTAACTTACAGGTACTCCACTGGTCCTACACTCGTTAGACTTAAACCCAACTGAGTATTCATGAGACATATTGCAACTGTCCAGCCTTCGTATGACAAGCATGTGTGTATGTGTGTGAAGGAGAGAGAGAGAGAAAGATAGGGATGAGTAAAGTTTGATGATCATCTGACAGAATTGTAAATATATGACAATTTTCCAAATCTTTACTTTGACATGTTTCGCTGGTGAAACAGCGTCTTCAGGAAAAGAATGTTATTTTACAAGATAACAAATTACAAAAAGGTGATTCACGTTTAACGTCTGCAGGCTTTACTTTTAATTTAAGCGTATCGTTATAAAAATTAGATTTTAACTCATTTCAACTCAGTTTTTATTTGATTGATTTATTTATTTTTTCTATATATTTATTTAAACTGTCGCTTTTAGAAAACGACCCATTTCAGAATAGTTTACAAAAATGCTGAAAATATTTACTATATAGGTAACGTTTTAGAAATATTTCCTCACAAATCTAAATTTCATGAATAAAGAAAGCAAAACAAAATCTACAACTGAATTTACATATGACAAAAAAAAACAAATAACACCTTAGCTTTTCCTTGATAGTCTGCTGATTCGAATTAAAACAGGTTTCAAATTAAATGCTTACTGACAACTAAAACTGGTCTCAATAAATTTTTACACACGTTACAACAATAAGATAAAATCTGGAATAATTGTATGCTTTTATTTGTCAGCATTTGCAGCCCCGAATATCTACGTGAAGAAGAAAAATACACTGAAAATATTTTGTAAAATACTCAAAAACTAGTTATTGTGTATACTATGCCAAAAGAAAAGTGTACAAAAAGCTTCTTCTTCTGTATTGTGTTCCTTCAGAACGTAGGCGATCATGACTCTCCACAACTTCCTGTACTTTTTCTTTTTGTTCCTTTCTGTAATGCTTCCTTTTCTATGTCCTGCTATTTACACACGTTCGTTAGACAAAGGTTATGCGCTGTTTCTATTTGTCTTTTTTTTCTTTTTTTTCTTTTTTTTGTTTGTTTGTTTTTGCCTTCAGTATGTACAACGCATGTGAAATTCACCAAACCTCTTTCTTGGAGTAGAAATTTCAACTGACTCATTCTGATTTTACGTATGTTCTTTTTGTTTCAATTTTCCTAAAAACCTCCAGTTCATGGTATTCTCATCATCATTCTGTAGAACCATATCTCTGTTGCCTCAAGTCACTTCTTCATCTGTAAGGAGACTGTCCAATATTCACTGCTATATAGGAGGACCAATACTGCATAACAGTTAAACACTCTTTTCTTTGTTTCTAACGAATTTTTCCTGATTTTTAGTACTTTACTTAGCCTTTGGAAGGCATCTTTTACTATTTCAATGTGTCTTCTAACTTCAGTGTTACATTTTCCATCCTCTTTTAAAACAATTTCTAGATATCTAAATGTTTGTACTTGCTTGATTTTAGTGGCCACAATTCATGGTTCGCGTGTTGGTCTGTTCCTTTTGCTGAAGACCAGACATTTTGTCTTCTTGCAGTTGATAATCCTTTTTTCTCACTTTTATTACTTTCTGTAGGAGTTCATGTGTCTGCCATCAATACTGCCATCAATACTGTGTCATCTACACATCTTATATTGTTAAAATTGTGTCCAGCAATAGTGAATCCTCGTGGTACTTCTAATGCTCTCAGGATGACCTCACTGTAAAAGTTGAGAAGACACGTCCTTGTTTACGCCTCTTTCTGTTTTTATGTATTTACGGAATTCAGATTCTATCTGTATGCAGGTGATTTGTTTCAAGTATAAGTTCTGGATTATTCTAATATCTTTCCCAAATAAGTCTAGCTTTTCTAACAGTTCAAACAGTTCATTGTGTAGTAAAGGAAAAAATGTATGTATGTTCAGAAAGTAATGATATTTTACTAGGTGGGTCAAAAAACAAATGTAAGTTGAATATCTTAAAATACTAATTATCAAAAATGAAATCATATTTGATTTTTGACGACTGTAGCCCATGGGAAAGTCAAATTTTCGATTTAAGTTTGAAGATACCTAAATATTCCCTGAAGAAATATCTGAAAGACTTTTTATTTCTGAATATTCAGTTATTTATGAATACAAATGACATTTTATAGGAGCAAAATCTAGTGACGGATGTAGGAATATTTCCCTTTCAAACGGTGTCTTTTTTCGTGGGTTTGTATATATATATATATATATATATTTATATATATATATATATATATAAGTGAAAATTGAAGTCAACACTCAGTGGCGACAGGCTGTTTCATGCTAGATGCGATCTAACATGAAACAGCCTGTCGCCTCTGAGTGTTGACTTCAATGTTCACTTTTATATTTATATTTACATACGCTCTATCTCTAATATTGAGCACTTCATCTCATAAATATAGCACACCTTGAAACTATATATATATATATATATATATATATATATATATATATATATTCAGGCTTCAAATAGAGTAGAGCCACGTGAGAGTTTTATGAAATATATAGACAAAAGATCAATGAAATTAATATGAAATAGATGTGATTCCGACACCACAAATAATTACGAAATCAATCAAGAAACTAAAATGTTTCGGGATTGCAGTGAGATATAGTATCCCTTCAGATATGTACCACAGAATTATCTTGCTACTATCTATTGCTGGTAAAATCCTTTCAAGAATTATATTGGATCGAAAAATAGCAAGGGTTACTGTGGAACATTTATCTGAGATCCGATGCATATCGACAGCGAAGTGTAAAATGGCTACAGTAACTTTGTCAACTTGACAAAAAGCATTTGATTCAGTAAGCACGTAAGGTCTTTAAATAATCCTAAAGAAACTTGTTTATCCACTTATTCTTTAATATACTCAGTAGTAGATGAGGTCAAGCGTGTCTTGTCACAATCTACAAAGAATAATCAATGCTTTCCCAAATCACAAACAGCACAAAACAATGATGTGCTCTAACCCGAAAACTGTTCTCAGTTTTTCAGCAGAATTTTAAGAAAAATGGCACCAAAAGCCTATGCATTCGCACACGCTTAAATTGCCAGCCGTTCCTCGTCCCAGCTAAGACTACACTACAGCTAGTGAGGGAAATTCAGTTCGTAGACAACGCAGCTTTAATCGCCCACTCAGAGAGATACCTCCAAGTAACCTACTGCTTTATGAAAGCTACTAAAATTTTCAACTTAGAAATCAGTCATGAGAAAACTGTCATTCTCCAACAACATATACCTTGTCTAATGTACCACAGATCTGACGTATCTAACAAGCTAAATATTATATCATCTGATGTCAAACTAAGAAAAACGGTAGACAACAAGACGGTAAAAAACAAAAAAGAAACAAAAAAAAAGCAAGATATTTCGACAACTTCATAACCGTGCCTAGGCAAACAAAAACCCAAAGAAAGAAACCAACTTAAAAGTTCATAAAATCTTCGTACAGCCCACTCTCCTATATGGATCGTACACCAGCACCACCTCTGCATTCTCGAACGCTTCCAACGGTGCTGCTTGCATGGAGTTCTTAAAGTGTGCTGGAGTGACTTCAGCATATACAACGAATCTAAATGTTTCAATACCATCAGTATGGATAGACTGGTACCTAAAACACAACTGGGCTCGACTGGTTATATATCGTCGATGGAAGACCGGTCATGTCTAAAGACCTTACTTGCCTTTGGACAACGCCATAACAAGCACTACAAAAGAAACAGATATTATTTTAAAAAAGACCCTCATTTTTTGCAGAATTGAGCCTGACGAATGGGCAACACATTTCTGACAAGCCTTCTTGGAACCTAAACATTTTCTAGGCGACCAATGAGAACCGTCGCCTAGAATCAATTCGCAGACTCGGGACGCCAAAGAGGAGGCAGCATCATAAATTTGGTATCTCGTCCTGCGATTAATCCCATTCCTGCACTGACTGCAGAAGAAACTGTCTCTCGAGGATCTTGCGAGGATCACTGGTGAATCTGCGACAGCCATGAAGCCTCCCCCAGAACTAAAACACGCCAAAAATAATATGGACAATAAGGAACGTAATGACAACACTTCAAAAACATTGTAGCATTTGGTTAAGATAGAAAATAGTAATAATCACATTGCTACAAAAAGAAATTCCTAAACAAAAGAAGAAAGCAAACATTTTCAAATGCAGACATGAAAGCAAATTACTACTACGCTACCTACTAGACACCACGACATCAAAGAAAAAACAAATACTAACACATAAACTAAAATTAATAATTAATATACAAAATAAGTAAATAAAAATAAAGTAAGCAAAAATAAAAATGAAATTAATGATTACATAAATACAATTATTGAAAATACTCAATTTCATGATAATTAATAATCTAAAATATTAATCCTGAACAAATAGATAGATAGATAGATAGATAGATAGATAGATAGATAGATAGATAGATAACTGATTACATTAAGATGAAACTGATTGTGAATTTCAGTAAAACTTAGTATAAAAGAAAAATAATCAGGTGGGCAATGAAAACGGAAAGAAGACACAAGAATGTTTTCACTTAAAAACGAAATCACCATTAATTTTCTCCTATATTCCCTATAATATTTTAAAATACTTTTTCTTTCGATTTTTTTCTGATTTATTTCCTTAAAATTTGTCTCTATTCTCCCGTTGTTAGAAAAATTGTATGAATGTCGAGTCAAAGCGCTTTTTAGGTTTTGTCTTGTCGGCCTCTCTGCACAACTCTCCTCCCACCTCTGAAGTCAGTATCAAATACATACCAACCCAGGCCTTATAGATCCTAGTCTGCCAAATGGTAGAATGCGTTTCGCTGCCTGTCAGAATGTTTCAAAGACGATCCAGCTGTGCAAAACTTTGTACGTCATATGCTAATTAAAATATTCTTGAAAAAGTCAATAAGTCATGTGTGGTAAATATCCATGCCAGAGAATGTCAAATATAAATCAAATTTTGTGAAAACAATTTGAAGGTGGTATAAATTTTTTTATATCTGAAATGTGGGTTTCAGACTGTGAATGTTAAATTTCGGATTTTCTTTCTTCTTTTTTTGTTTCATTCGATAACTAGTTATATTTTAGAAATACATCATAAATAACTAAATGCACTGAAGAATTGTTTCAGTTTCACTTAAAATCGGGTTACTATTCTAAATTCATAAAATTTTCTAGGATTCTCTTTTCTGAATTGTGTAATTTTTCAGTTTGTAACAGTGCATCTAATTCGTGAAGGAAGTAGAGATTTATTTGATCGATATCAAATAGATTTTTAATAAATATTATTGGGCTGATTCAGCTGAGATAGGCATTTTTCATGAGGGTTCTCAGTACAAAGAATAAAGAACTATGAGGAATGCAGATTTTCAAGGCACCTATGGTATCATACTTTAAAAGACTGGCGCAATAAATAAACATTTTCCAACATCAAATTTCCTCCAATTAGGCTTTTTGCTAATCTAAACTTATCAAATTTCTATAAATAAAACTGCTTCTCATATAAACGGGACCGTTTTGGATATCAATATTTGTGCTCACATTATAGAAACATCAAAGCAACCAAACGTAAATCCCCTCTATAAAGGATTACTTCCTGTTATTTCATAATCATAACGGAAACAGAAAATTAAGCACAATTTTCATATTTGGACAGATTTGCTTAATTACTCTAATAACTAATTCAGACGTATTTCTACATTTCAACTGTGGACAAGAAACAAATTACAAAATAACGATGAAAACTTAAGGTAGTAGATATAATACAATTTGAGTCGTAGATGTTAACACATACAGCGATAAGGTTCAATGCAATGTAACATCTATCGAATGTCTATTGGGACTCAAGCTCGGATCAAACCTCAAGTGGAAGGTGTATATACGATACATCGCTAAAGACGCTGGATAAATGGTCTGTTTCCTGTACCGCCCTAGATATTACCTGACGCCATACTCTATCTTTACAAGAGCCTGATTAAATAAAAAATCGAAAATTGGTGCCACATCTGGGCTGGAGCTTCCCAATCCTCATTTTCCGGTCTTTTCACAATTCAAAAGTGTTTGCGCAGCTTGTGGATGATGAATTGTCTTCCAACCTACAACCCCTTTCTCACAAACGGAACGTTGATAACCTCTCGCAGATTTTCAGGCGAACTACCTACAGAAATTGTTTCATTTTTATAGCTGTCAACGTTCGATGATATGAATTCCAAAACAAACCAGTGACCTTCTATACCTCATCAAAGGCACGACAGCAATCATTATTAGTTGAGTGGAGAACCTGTTTTTAAATATTTTCATTTTAGCTTGTTGAAGTTTGCCATATGTGGTTTGAGTAGCATTTTCAACACATTCGAAATTACAATACCAGAATATTAAAATACCAGTCCATCCACGTGTGTTTTGTCTAAAGTTTCTACCCTAAAAGCTTCGCGAATTATTAAAGCATTTTCAGCAACTGTTTTCTATAAAATACTGCAAAATACAGTAAAAAATTTAAGTAAATTATTAATATATTAATTTCATTTAAATATAACCAATCTCATTTAAATATAACCAATCTCATTATATCAATATAATATTAATACTATTTCAAATATTAAATTTATAATTTAGATTATATCAAACTTATACTAATTATTTAAAATTCCGAAAAGAATTAAATTTAGATTCAACATATAAAAATTTTATATTATTAAAGGTAGTTAATATCACTCTCTCTCTCTCTCTCTATCTATCTATCTATATATATATATATATATATATATATATATATAGTCACCCTCAAAAAGTATTGGGCTGAAAAGACCAATTCTTTTGTTCTTGTTGTTGATTGAAAGGTTTATGATCAAAAGATGAATATGAGGCAAGAATACAGAATTTCATGATTTTATAATTAATTTCTTTGCTCAATCATTTTTCTCGTGTTTGCAATTTGTCGAATTTTGCAGTGGCTAATAAGAAATTTTCTTTTATAGAAAACAGTTGCTGAAAATGCTGTAATAATTCGCGAAGCTTTTAGGGTAGAAACTTATATAGTTAAAGATGTAGTATTGAATAATATCTTTTTATAAAGTATTAATTTTAAATTCTTACTCCCATTCAATAATCTTTTAAACTCCTCTCTGGAATTTTTTATGCCCCCCACCCGTTTTTTGTTCGTTCTTCCTCCTTGCACAGGTGTTGATAGTTTACATTTAAGTCAGCGTCCATTTTCAACCGTCGCATTTATCTGTACCGTCTCCATCATAACCACTTTGAGTTCCTTGCCCCTCTGTATTTATATAACTCCCCTTTCTTTTACGGGCCAGTTCTTACTCCTACTTTTATTTTTTCTTTCTTTTTTTTTTTTATTTTTTCCCGTCTATCTTTCCTTTGCCTTTCAAATTTCCAGTGAAGAAACATGAGAATTCATTCATTTTAGTAAATATATTTGCCTTGATAAGTCCACGGGAAAACTTCTTTCTTATGGACGAAATGGTCATCTAAGGCAAATTGTTTAGATCTCATTAATTGTAATTCACTTATATAACTCTATAATAAAAATTATATTGTGCTCTCTTTTGTGAATCAGTTTTAATATTTTATATTAATAGGGTCTACTTAGATTACTCACCCACAGATTTTTTACCTATAATTATATATATGTGTGTGTGTGTGTGTGTGTGTGTGTGTGTGTGTGTGTGTGTGTGTGTGTGTGTGTGTGTGTGTGTGTGTGTGTGTGTGTGTGTGTAGACATTTTCTATCCGATCTAACTGCGAGGGAAAATCGCTTGAGATAAGAAAAATGGTTGACCATTTGGCAAAGTTAACTTTTTAGTCCGCACTCGAAATTCGCACGCATGACATCTAAATATTTTTGCATCAGACACTAACGGCTACGACAGAATGAAGAGATAGTTAAAAGAAGAGAAATAATCAATTTAATTTCGTTATACAATTACACCAAAATAATATGATGATGAAAGAAAGCGCCTGGGGATAGCAGCGACACAAAATGAATCTTCAAATACAAATTATTGGTTGTTGTCTTGTCAATCACTTGCTCAAAATATGAATGCCAATTCATGCGACTAAATATGCTTTAAGGGAAGTTTAATTTGAATATATTAACTTTTCATATCTCTGTCTACTTATAAATATCCGTACATGTTTATCGCGTTTGTATTGACGTGTGTGCGTATTTTCTATGGAAATATGTTTGATCGGGAAATTATTTTATGCATGTATACCGCCTACACACATACACACACGTACTCAGACACGAACACATTCACACACACTTGCTCAGATATAAACCAGTCAAAAATATTTGGCAACCTTCAAAAAATTTTATTTCTCATCCTAAAAGTGTTATTTTCAATGAAACAAGTTAAGCGCCATAGTGGTTTTATTTATTATACTAAATACTAATCTTCCTGAGCCACATTAAATATAAATTAACCAAAAATAAATAAATAAATAAATAAATAAAACATCTTGAACTTTTGATTCATAAAACTAACCCCTTTTGGCCGCTATTCCTGCTTCACAGATTCTCGGCATTCCTTCCACCAAAGACTGGAAATATACTGAAGATAGTTCTGCCCAGCTTCTCTACAAGAGTTGTCAGAAGTAAGCCCCACTTGTGGGTTGTTTAGCTCTGACTTTTTGGGATTTAAGTCCGCTGATTACGCCGGCCAAGAGGAACATGCTATTCCTCTTTGCTTTTAATATACTTCTGGCAGAGTTTACTAGTATGCTTTTAGTCATTATCTTGCATGAGTATAAATCCTTAACCCACAAGCCGCGTTCTAAATGGAATCGGGTGATGCTGCAATTTGCTGTGATAGCCGGTCTGATTCAATTTGCCCTTCACCAGGTACAAATCCCCAACTTTGCAATTAACAAAAGCCCCACACACCTTAACAGAGTCTCCTCCATACTTTACTGTTGGTGCGTTACAGGAGGTTGCAGCTCTTTCACCAACCGTTCGCCGCGCATAGACCCTCCTATTTAACCCAAAGATTTTGAACTTTGATTCATCAATTCAAAGGACTTTATTCCACTGTTCATTGCCCAGTCTTTGTGCACCTTGGCTCACTGGAGCCTTTTGATATTGTTTTCATTCAACAGCGGTTTCTTGACAGCAATTCTGCCATATAGTCCAGCTTCAGAGAATCTTTCTTCTCACAGTCTCACGACTGCAGTGGTTTTTGGTGCAGTCAGACTTCTTTCACACAAACTGGTGACTTTGATGAAATTGTCCTCTGCCCTTTTTATTGCTTTTGGTCTACCAGCCCCACTTTTGGTCTTATTTCGTCCCGTTTCCTGGTGTCTCCTAACAGTATAATCCACTGTAGTTCTGGGATTTTTTTTTAATTTCTCTGCTTGAATATCCTTCTTTTTTAAAGATCACTTGTCTTTGTTCAAGTGTAAGTTTATGTTTTTTGGCCATTTTTTTTTTTTTTTTTTTTTTGAGAAAAAAAGTTTTGAACCGGAAGAAAGTTGCAAAATTTAGTTTTTAATTTAAACGAAATAAGAATAACAGATTTCGCTACTGGTCAAAATTTTTGAGGGTGGCGAAATACTTTTGACTGGTATTGTATATGTTTGAACTTTTGAATTATGAATAAGTATCATACATGTAAATAAACACGCGCGTGTGCACACTTAATTTATATATATATGTTTGTGTGTTTAAAAAGTAAGCATTTAAACGTTCTCTGCTATGTCTCAAGAAAATGGCAATTTTTAACAGACTTATTCAAAAGCGATCAGGTAAATGAATAACGTCAGCTTGTGAGAACCCTCCATGGAAAGGAAGACAAAACTGAGAACTTACTCAGAAACTCTGAGATTAAATCTATAATTTGAAAATTACGACTTTGATAAAGTCCTTTTTTCTTTTAATGACCCCTGCTATTTGGACCTTGTAATAGACAAATCTAAATTTTGTAAAAAAAAAATATATTCATTACTTTCAGAAAAGATTTTTCACAATAAAATAAAATTTGGAGGCAACGGGATCTAGCAACAGCAGCTTTTTATGTAACTGTGTTATTTACAACTCCTCGAGTATGCACGCCATTATTTATCAAATTAATTTTCAAAAGGACACAACGGACACGTGGTTTTGTTTATATTTCGGGTATTTTTCTGACACTCTTTATCCAATCCTGTTTTGCTGAGTAAAGATTTTATTCGTTTTTTATGTATATTTGTTTTGTTTTAGATGAAAATATTATTGGTATTGTTAATAGTCTTAATATTATTCTTGTATTTTTCTATCTTTCATTTTCCGCACGGATCACCGATTCAAAGGATTTGAAAAGAAAAAGGAAATGTTTATGTAAGCAAAAGTTGGCATAAAATACATTTATCGTTCTCCCAGATGGCCACAGTTTTCACAAAGTGTATCAATTATTAGCTTTTCAAAATTAGGTTGCGACTTATGGGTGGAGTCATTAAGCTGATGACGTCACTCAAAAAGGCAAATGAACAAATATGTGCTATTTGCAATGAATACTTATATATATATATATATATATATATATATATATATATATATATATATATATATATCAATTGTTGGCAAAAACTTATTTCAGCGTGATGGTTAACAAACTGTTTGTCTCATTATTGTTACCTTTATCCAGACAAAGTTAAGTTTATTTTGACTATGTTACAAAACAGATCAAACTTAGAAAAGGCTTATGGAGACCTTCCCTGAATAAAACATTTTTATCGAACGCATCATAAAACAGATTCATTTACTCATGTTCAATAATGATCACATTATTTTAAAATATAGAATCAGTTAATATCAACTTTTATAAGATTTAATGTTAGTGTGGATTTGTTGAATAGAAAACATGCATTCAATTTGCACACCAGTCATCCTTCAAAAAAGATGCTAGAAAGTAACATTCAGTTATTTACACATGTAACCATATTTTAATTATATCATTGATTTTCCAATAAGACTGAATTAAGAAACCTGAGGAAACATTTCGCAAAATTGGTCTATTCGTAATCGTTTTGAATAGCACAATTATAGTAGTAATCTCTTTGGCATGTATCGATATGCTCTAATGGGAAGTAGCCACTGTGAAATATATATTTTGTTTTGGAGACATTGTCTTGGATTTTGTTTAATTATTTATATTGGCAAGTAATGTAACTCTCTCTAGCAGCCAGACACAAAAATGGGACTATGTAGCTTATGCCTAAACTTATTAGTTAAAGATGTAAAGGTTTAATGCAAATATAAATGCTAGAGTAATATTTATTACTTTACGTAATTTGTACTTATTTTAACTGTTATGAAACATTTGAAAAAAAAACAATTCACTTTCATATAACTTAAAACGTTTTCTAATTTAAGTTTTTTGGTTCCAAATGTCAAATAATTAAAATTTAAACCGTAGCTTGTAAGAGTAAAATTAAAACTTACCATTTGTCACTGGATAATATCTAAAAGCGAAACATTCATTTGATCTCAACATCCTGGTTCATGCAACTATTTTTGGATTGGTAATTTAAATGTCTACTGACTTAAACAACATAAAAATAAATATTCGTTTTATTTTATTTGGGAATAATAATGAATTCACAGTAAGCGAAATTTTAGTTTGTCTCATTTAAGACTTGTTACGATGTTCTACTTTTATATAATAATAATCAAACTTGGACATAAAACAGCCCTTCATTAATCAGTGGTCATTTTCGATTTTTTTTTTCTATTCATGTTTCACTTTAAGCCAAACTAACAGTAGAGAAAACTTGCATTTTTTAATCCAAGTTCTTAAATTCCTCTTTGTATAAAACAGAATTTTATTATTATTTGTCTTGTACTATGGCATATGTTACGAACATTTTCATATTAATTATATTTTGTCACAGTTTTAGACTTGACAAATTCTTCTTTACTGTACTGAAATGTAAAAAAAGATCATAAATAAGAAATCTTTTTAAAGTATAGCACTGAAAAAATACTTCAGTTTTGCATTTATATTTAAGTCATTTAATTTCTATTGAATATAATTCGTGATTAATTAAACAATATTGTGTAAATAATATCGTTTTTTATTTACAACCTCATCATTTGGAATCGTATCAAAACATTTGAACTGAAAATAATTTATATTTTTTCCGATATTTGAACTAAAAAAACAATTCAGGTTTTTAAAAATCTGAACAGACATTCAGATAATGAAACACAAACACGGCATGTTTGATTGACGTGATTGGTTAGAATGGCAGTCCAGTTATAATATGATTTTCACAGTACAACTTAAAACACGATTTGTTATTTTAACACAGTAAGGCCCGTTTTTTATTCCAAACTATAGACTTTCTTAAATCGAAAGCCTAGTTTTCTTTTTACCCAGATGACTACAAAAAGAACAATACCTTAAGGATCATCACAAACAATTCTGATAGAAACATTTTTGTGTTATCAAACTGACTTTTACATATCCTCCAGTAAACTAATAATATATACAAAAGCTAAGAAAACGTATTTATTATCTAAAATAAAAGAATTAAAAACAAATGTATTCAACAAAACCTCGTATATTTCAATCAACTTCACCTTCCAAAGTTTATCATTTTCTGTGAATTAAAAAAATATATACCATTTTATAATCGTGTTAGTTCGACCTAGATCTATATTGTATCAACCATAGTTTTTATGACAGTTTATGGACATCGCCCATCTCAGATATCACTAATAAATTCACAGAAATATAAATAAATGTAAATAAACAGAGCGTGACATTTCTAGAAATAATGGAAAATTGCAATATAATAAGGAAAAATATAAGGTCGCATAACAACTAAATCAAGACTTATTCTGAGAATACTGCCGCTTATAAGTAATGCGATGGAAATTCTGTGAATAGATTATGCATTTCATTAATAGATATGATATGATCACATATTCTCCAAGAGTATAGATTAACTGTTATATATATATATATATATATATATATATATATATATATATATATATATATATATATATATATATATATATATATATATAATTAAAATGTAAGGTGGTCTACGTGTGCTTCTTATAATATGTAGATCGGTTATTAAAGCGAAGTCAGAATTCTATTCTCTTTTCTCCAAGACAAAAAAAAAACTGTCAGGGTCAGCAACAACAACTGACCTATCTTCTGCACACTTCAACCAACCATTTCATAGCGTCGATGACATCAGATGCGTGATTTTAGCGTCTTCATTCAACAGCTGAGAAGAAAGACGTAGATTGGAGTTGAAATTTATTTTCAAATTAATTTCATACATGGAGAGATTAAACAGGTATTTGGGTTTACTCAGGGAGTATAACTTCCACAGGAAGACCTCCAACCAACAACATTCCTCGGAAGATTAAGTCTTTTGTTTGTTCTCTGTTTACTCGTCGTTTCGTTGAAAATTCTGACTTTAAAATTTATCTCTTCGCGATTTAATTAAGTCAAAAAGTTATTATATAATAAATACTTATTGACAGTATTGGTATCATTTTGTTAGATTTTTATTCTTCAAATTTTATTAACCGGCCTATTAAATCTACACACACACACACACACACACATATATACATATATATATATATATATTATATATATATATATATATATATATATATATATATATATATATATATATATATATCATGCATGCTAGTAACTGAAGTTAACTGCCACTTGTCTAAATTCGGGATATTTCCAGAAATGACTTTTATTGTACAGTTAGATCTATATAATAGAGAAATTTTACGATTGTTTTAAAGATAGGTCAGGAAAAAGAATATACATGCAAAAAGGAACAAAGCAAATACTGGCAGAAAGGCAACGGAAATGGTATTTTCAGAACAAGAGAAAAACGTCCAGATACCACGAAGAAAATGTGCGCACATTATCTGTATGCGCACTCCATAAAGAGGTCTGATATAAATGGAATTATCTTCGAGAATGATTAGAATAAAATTATGTATTAGGTTGGTGCAAAAATAGTGACGTGATAATGCCGTTTTTTGACGTTAAAAAATACGTCAAAAAACGACATTATTACGTCATTATTTTTGCACCAACCTAATATATGCAGGACCAAATATGTATGTATATATATGTATTTCTGATGTGTGTTTATGTTTGTCTACCTGTGTTTGTGCATATGAAGATATTTGGTTGCCCAAAAGATTTGCATGCCAAAAACTGTTCTGGTCAAAATATTTATTCAGTTTATTAAGTAAAAATGAGATTTTTTTTGTGTCGTTTTTGTCCTTAATAACATAGCATTTTCTCTGTGTTTGTATGTGTGTGTTTAGTTGTTGCTTTTGTTTTTTCGTTATATTCTGTCATCATTTACACATTCCATAATTCCAACTGTCCATAACATTTTATTAGGTTCTTTTTTAGTTTTTCAGAGAACAGAAATTGTTTGCATTGATGTAATTTTTTAAAAAGCAAAGTGAAAGCTTTTCTCATGTCGTTTGACAAATTAAAATTATTTTGTCTTCATTTATTAAAGGATATAGGAATTAAATAATTGCTTTTAGCAAATATGATTGTTTTTTGTTTTTTTACAGGACCGGGTGCTATCCCGATATCCAAGGTGGATTGCCTTACAAAGTTAAAATAAAACTTCATCTATCCTAATATTTACCCACAGATGAATTCATGCTTTTAGTAAAAACACCAGTAAGAAGTAAACGGAAATCCAACGTTTGATGTTGGTTTTCCTATTATGTTTTCTGTTGACCGTTGTTGTAAAGATGTAGTAAATGAAAAACTGAAGATTCAATATCTTCTGAATGTAATAGACTGTGAAAAACTTCCCGGATAAATTCTAACAATTTTTACCTGTTCACGAAAAACGTATGCAGTTCAGTGTTAGCCTAATTACATTTTATGTCCTTTCTGTTAACTAATTGTGGATGCGATGCTTTTCACCGACTGTGGCATTCAATTAGTCTTATTAGAAGCAGTACTTGTCCGAATTAACTGTCTAGTTCTCCAAAAGAGCCTCATAGAAGTGTATTTCCTTCCAATCGTACCATATACATCGCATCCCTTTCTTTGGTACAGTTTGAAAATATCTATTTCGCTTGCCCGAATATCTCTTGCGTTTCATATTATGGCAAACTATCTACCTATCTTCTAGTGATAATTTGCATATAATGACTTGATTTGACCGCTATCAACTACAATTGATATATCCACCAGCTTTAAGCAAAGAAACTTCAACATGAATATATATATATATATATATATATATATATATATATATATATGAAAAAAGCATAATATACTATAAATCTTGCTTATGCTTTTTCATAAATAAAATCCACAGTTTTTGCAAAGTCAAAAATTTGTATCGATATGACACCTGTCATAATACAATAAAAAAGATCTTTTAAAATGAAGTCAATTAAAATTAAACGTTCCTAATATTATCTAACGATAAAATAAGTTTACATGCGATATACTTGCCGACCCTGTATTTAGCATATAAGCCTCGGTGGTGAGTGTTTTGCTTCCGGTTGGACGTTATATAAAATCTTGAGAATAAAAATCAATAGATATGTGTGTGAGAGAGCGTGTGTCCATGAATGCATGTTTATTTGTAAATTTATAGAGAATATCTCATCGACTTTCAGAATTAGGATAGTAAATGATTAATAATATTTGTGCTTTTTAAGAGACAACAAATATCAGCAATAAAACAAGAAATGCAGAACTGAAACATTAACTGGGTATAATAATTTCATGGAAATTGAAAATCTTCGAATATTTCTTCTCCGTATAATTTATCAAGTGTTTATAAAAAATTCAGTAACCCTTAAGAATATGAATATATTACGGCTTTTATAATGGAAAACGTTCAACTAAGCCATTATAAAATCATTTTTGGATACAGCAAGTCGGCTTAAAAGGAATCCAAAATAGGTAGTGTAGGAACCGCCATACCGTGGAAACTATTCAAACGACTTGGCTTCAAGCAAATAGACAAAACAGTATCAATGTAAAAAAATAATTGCTATTGTATAAAAATACAATAGGATACTCTGTGACTTTAAGATCTAGACCAATCCACCTCATTCAATGGATAAAATTGAATCTGACAAACTCAAAAAAAAATTGCTGTATTGAGTGGACGATAGAATGAAGACGAATGCTCGTAAAATATAGAAAACTACCAGGATCTTGCCCAGGAGTTACAAAAAATGAAGATTAGCGTCGTGATTATAAAAGTTGGAGCTCTTGAAATCATACCAAAAACACTAGAACTATTGCATGAATTAAAGATTTGAGGAAGAGTGGATTATGCTAGAGCATACGAGTATACTGAGGAAGGCACTGAGTATGCTACCACTCAATTTCCAACGATATTTAGCAGATATCTAATGCATGAAATTTCAATAATGATAATGATTCCTATATATTATAATTGAGCTGCCTCATGGATTTCTTCCCAGGACAAGAGATCCCCATTCAAGTCTAAGGAAAAGCCGGAATTTTGAATGTTGATTTTCAAGGTTGGTATATATTTCCTTCTCACTTGGAAGTTTGACACACTTGCAAGATTCACGCCTACTCATCAATTTCTAATGTTCTTATTATTTTCTATTTTATTTCCTTTAATTCGGTCTTGTATGGAGATTTATTCTCTTAAACGTCTTCAACCGTTTCTACTTCAGCGAATTTGAATTTATCTGTGCATAATTTGTGATTTCATGATACCCGGTTTTAGAATAATTTCATTTTAGTTGACTCTGTGGTTATTTTATTACAGGCGTGGCATCTTTTTACATCCCGATACGTCTTCTTTATGGAGAAGATTAGAAGCCTTGTACGATATTATTTTGCAATTTCTCACTTTTGATCTTTTCATTTTATTTCTTTTGTCTACTTCCTCCTCTTTTTTTTCTTTCAGATTTTTCTTTGTACTAAAATCTTTCACTCTGTTTCATTATTTCTCTTTCTCTATCGTATTTCTATAGAACCGCTATTTATCTGTTTATACCTCTCTCCCTGTCCCTCTCGTGCCCTCACTCGCTTTCTCTTTTCTTTTGCTATATATATATGTTCTTTTTTTCATGCGTTTTTCATTCTTAATTCTGTTACAATTTCTTCACTTTTTCCCTCCCTATCTTGTTCTTTCTCCTTTCTATCCTTTCCCCTCTCTTTCTTCTTATTCCCTCATTGTTCTACTTCTCTGATTTTCTCAAGTTTGGTTGGGTTCTGACCCCGATTTCTTGCTCATTTTGTCTCTTCTTACACAGTGTTTTCAAATGAGTCAAAAAGAAAATGAAAAGCTCATGAACCATTGAAAATACTTTTGCATAGAATTATATTTCACATAGTTTATCACAAAATATGACAGGTTAAAATGATGGCAACCCACTGAGATTTTTATGACATTCATTTTTACCATTTTGGATTTCTTTCAAAGAAAACGGTTTTTTCCTCTGTTATTCCTATATTAGCATCCAAGTGACCAATGCCCGCATTATTCAACCAGGAATATACCACAAGAGTTAATATAATTATTTCAAACGAATCTTGTGACTGAGACATTTTTTTAACTACAAGCATTTTGTCCTTGTCATGATCGGTCGGAGCAGCAAAGTAGTCAGGTTCATTTTTGAACATTTATAAAATGCCCGAACTTATTCAAATCTTGGGCGACTTTGATTAAAAGGTTTTTCTGGTATACATTTATTTTTATTTATTTATTTATTTTTTTTTTTTTTGCTTTTTAAAGGGAATAAATTATTCATTTGTGCTTTGGATGATACATATTGTTCGAAATAAAGAATTAATTTTGATGTTCCGTTGAATTCAGGGTTATTTCATTCATTTTAATATATGTACAATTGATTTTATGTTTTTATATGCATATTTACTTATTTTAAGGTCATAGTATTAGGTTGGTGCAAAAATAATGACGTAATAATGTGTTTTTTTGACGTATTTTTTAACGTCAAAAACCGACATTATTACGTCATTATTTTTGCACCAACCTAATAAAATAATTTAGGTTTCGTCTCTTAAAAAAGTCAAAATAATCACGAAATAGGGAATATTTACACAAAAATTATAACTGAGTCAACAAAAAGGTTGTTTTTATTCTCATAAACACTGCAAATACACACTCACTTAATTACATATCACGCCAAAAGGAGGAAATCTTTCGTTTGAGATTATTGAACTCAACATTCCTATTCACTGGATTTCACAAATTAAGTTTTCCATTTAATGAGGTTACTTATTTATTTCTAGTCGCAAAACCTTTACATGTAATGAATATATTAATATTAGTATCAGAATTTTAAAATCTAGAATCCAAGATTATTTCAACAAGATATAAAAGAAACAGTATCAAAGTGTTTTGTTTTTATCATTATGAGGATTATGTTACTGAGAAATAATTTAACTTTGGTTACATATGAACGCATTTTATCCCATCTCCATTAGTGCAACATTGCTTTCCAAATAGCCTGAAATCTATAAATTTAGAAAAATATTGAGAGGTGAAAGGAAAACAGACAAAGGAAAACAAAAAATTAGTAAAAGACAAATTTAAATTTGACAGCAGTGGGTAGCTGAACCTGTCTCACTGTGTTTCTATAATAAGAAAAATAAAATAGATAGTGACAATCTCATTCTAATTATTGAAACAATGAAAATTATCAAAATTTTTGTCTCGTGTTGTAAACATTCCTTCTGACGTAACATCTGCAACTTACACAATGCATAGAATTAAAAAAAAAAAACTCTCACGGTCTTGAACACAAGTTTTATTCCGACTACATTTCACTTAAAACGTTCGTAATAAAAGAATGAGAAATTGGTTGAAAAAATATGAATATATGGTTTTTAGTCTCTTTGACCTTGGATGATTAAAAAAACAGCTTAACGAAAGAGATGTCCTCCAAATGCATTCATGTTCATTTGAGAAATAATTTCTGGCTGCGGAAACAAATATATGTCCTACATGACCTACATGCCCTTAGGGTTAGAGTTTACTTTAAAAGGCTTTAGATTTAAGGTTTATTCTAAAATAATTAAGATTAAAGTTTACTCTAAAAGGATTTAAAGTTTACTCTAAAAGGACTTAGTGTTATAGTGTAATCTAAAATGGATAAGTTTTAGTGTTTGCTCTTGCACGCTGTATGCATTTTTGAGCGCTGATAATGAAAAACTGATTTGGTAGTCTGATTATAATTGCACATGCATATACATTCACATATTTGCATACACATCGCAGAAAAAAAACTTGGGTATCAACCTCCTATAAACGATAGTTTAAAAAAATTAAATCATTTCAAAGGAAAAATAATATATTAAATCCTTTCATAAAAAATTCAAATATTAGTGCCGATTATTACATTGTTCCACTTACAATAAAATAGGTTGCACACAATGGCAGAAGGTATATGATCTATTCTGTTAAATGGAGCTGTAAGGTTTGATGGGATAATGCCTAAGTGCATTTGTTAAACCTTTACCGGAAGCAAATTCAATAATATTACTTAGAAGAAATAAAGCAAAGTTTTAGATAAACCAGCGTTTAATAATTATTTATTGATATACATATTTTTGCTCATTTGTTTGTCATAAATTCCATTCAAATCTGTTTTCCAGCATACAATTTAAAAATATTTCTATTAACACGAAGAGGGACACGCAGGTGCACGCACACACACAAACACACAAAATAAATTTCTATCGAGCCTAAAAACGACCGTTTGTACCTGTTGATTTTGCTGTGTTTGATTTTGATAATTAGCAATTCAAGAAGACTAGCAACAACATGAGAGCCCTACTTTTATAATTTATTTACTATAATACTTTAGTATTTTATGTCGCAAGTGCTGCACCTCTACGCACTTAATATGTCTTTGGTCATAAGGCATACTATATGACGACCACAGCTAAAAACACAGAGGTCGATAAGTAGATTCAGGAAAATATGATTCCTATTGTTATTCATCAGAATGTGACATATATTTGCTTTATCATTTCTTCAGAATTCGATGTTAGTATAGTGTCAATATTTGTAGAAATTTGATACAAAATAATCGTTGTTTAACAAAACTGCCCTATAACGCGTTGGCGTTAATGAAAAGAACGGGAATGATTAGAATCAATGCTAATACTTCATCATCGCTTGATGAGGCAACTAATAAGTCCTCCTTCGTTGGTCATTCATGTTTTGTTTTCCACTTCGCAAAGTAGGAAATGAAAATAACTCCTAACACATCTTAAATGCACTTGGAAATAATGAGATCCGCTTCGCTGAAGGAGTTGCTATATTTAGGCATAAGGTTACGCCGAATGAACTAAATTACAGCCTGGGAGCAAGAGTTTCGATGTCGCTAGTTTATCCCCACCCAATGTAAAGACTTTTTCTTTGCCCCGTGAAATTCGATTCGTCAAAATTTTTGTCTTGAATGCCAAATTAGATATGCAGTTTAGAATAATGATAGCAAATAAAATCCATGAATGAAAAGACGGACAATGTGTAATTTGAAACTTCCCATCACCTGAATATCACTACTGATCAACTGAAGACCGAGTTCGAACGTTAGATGCGGTCATGAGTCAAATCTTTTATACATAAAGTCCACGTTAAAAATATTATGTTATTCATCTAAGTGATAATCTAATAAGTATCAATGAGAGCGATAATATACTAATTTGATCTGGTTAAGTTTCTCTGGTATTCTCTGGTAATTCCCTAATATTTTAAAATGTCTATCATTTTCCTTGAAAAATTTCTTATATAGCTATCAGTTGAAGATGAAGAAGTTTTCTGGCTAATCAGAAGGAAAATTAAACTATACTATGATTCACCATTCGTAAAACGAGAATAAATTCCCAACAGTAGTGTGGAATACGACAATATTCCGAAGATAGATGTTTGATGTAAGAACGATTGCAACATGCCAAAATGAATCTACTGACATTAATTATTTCTTTTTCTGAATCTACTTCTCCTCGGTCCCCATGTTTTGTTTTGTTTTTTGTTGTTGTATTTTTTTAACTGTGGTCGTCGTATAATATGCCCTATGACCAAAGACATGTCGAGTACGTGAAGGTGTAACACTTGTGATATAAAATGCTTCAAGTAGGGTTCTCATGTGGTTGCTAGTCTTTCTTAGTTGGTAATTATCAAAATCAAACACATCAAAATCGATCAGTAAAAATGGTTATCATCAGGTTCGATAGAAATTTATTAATTTCGTTTTCTCTCTCTCTTTCTCTCTTCCTCTCTCTTTTTACTTTCAGGTTTCCAAACACACACAGACATATATATATATATATATATATATATATATATATATATATATATATATATATATATATATATATATATATATATATATATATATATATGTGTGTGTGTGTGTGTGTGTGTGTACGTGTACTAGTCTTGTGAGTAGAAATATTTTTCTTTAGCTAGTTATTGTACAAAGGAAACCTGATTTGAATGGATTTTTATGACATACAGACGTGCAAAAGTAATTATTAAACGCTGGTTTATCTGAAAATTTGTTTAATTCTATTACGTAATATTAATGAATTTGCTTCAGGAAAAGATTTTAAATCAATTCTTGAAAAACTATGAATGATTTTCTAATATCAATAGTAAAAAGACATTGCCAGCCGATTTCTACTAGGGGCTATTCCATTAAGGAAGTGATGTGCACACAGTTTAATGATTAGCGGTTTATCATAAGAAATCAGAGATCTTAGTTCAAATTCCAGTCAAGTTCATTCCATTCACTTACGTGCAAATCCCTTCGGGAATGGTATGAATTCATCTACTCCCCCAGCTATGGGTTAAATAATGACTTCTATCTGGAAAAATAATTCTTATTCTAAAAATAAAATTGTGGATGCAATATTCACTAGTAAAAACATATGAATTATTCTTACATTTCCAAAAATATGTTTCGGCTTTAATTACCCAAAAGCCCTAAAAAACAAATCAATCAATCTATTCATTACTAAAGAAAGCTTCTGGTGAAAAATGTCCTCCAGAGAAGGGCTTAGGGCTTTAGCGATTTTCCAAGCGTAGCTTAGATGTGGCACAAGCCAGAAAGTATGGGTGAAGACCGAACTCACTACTCAGCCGTAATTGTTCTAGTGAGACAAGCTTGCTAACTATTACACCGCCTCGATGTGCTCAGAGTTTTAGTCATATATTTAAAACTATTGTCAAAAATTTTCAAATAAAATATTAAATTTCAGTTGCATCTTAAACTTTTGAACATAAACTTAAGTATGTGCGATGATATCAACGTATGTGCACCAACTTGTGTAGCAATTGAGATAAGAATTATTTTATGTGCGTTGAGCAGTTGCACAGGTATGAATTGTTCGATCACTCCAGACCTCATCAAGTTTACAGATAAGAAAATTGACAGTTTTTATTCGAAAAATGTTTCTTTACAATGACACGCTTACATTATGCAACTTAGTGATCAAAACATTGTGATTTTAAATTTTGCAATTTTTGTTTGAATTTCTGAGATGACTTATTATATAGTGATTCTTTCAGTATACATCTAAGGAAGGTCGGAAGTTGAAATAAAGACAATATTATCAAGGACATTGACAAACGTTGAGATAAACTGGTCTGAAAGTATTAATATATAATCTGAAATTTAGCTTTTACTGAATCTACTGCTCGAACTAATTTTTTTTTGAGAATTCCTAAATGTGTGAAAAACTTAACACTCATAGGACATACTGAGGAAAGTATGTTTACACGGGAAGTACGAGCAACTTTACCTAAGGAGTTTGTGTGGATCGATGGTAGGGACAAGGAGGAGTGGTAAAAATTCAAAAGTTGCCTACAGCTATAAGGGACAGAAATTTGTGGAGTGCCGTAATCGCCCACATCCTGAAGGTACATGGCATATAAATGATGATGACTGCTATCGATAACTGATCTTTAATCAAGTTCAATGAATTTTCTTACTGATCGAGGTGAAATTTGTACAAAAAGGGAAGAAATACAAGAAATAAAAATGTCAAATAAAAAACAGGGAGAACTGGTAGGTCTTTCATGTCGGGCAGTTTCCTTGCATCCCTCTACCTCAGTGAAAAACCTCAAAATAACGCTTCTTCTTATAAAAAAAAAACATTTCTCTATTCGTCAGCACATTTCAAAGAATCAACAAACGAAAATATTTAAAAAAAAAAAAAACTTACATGGATTAAAATGATCGTGTACTATTTTCAGCCCCAACCCGAGAATTAATTACATATTTAGTTACATTCTTTCGATGACGACGAATATAATTTTTTACTGATTTTTTTCTTGTTTCTTCTGCGTCTTTCCATCCTCACAAATCAAAACTAGTTGAAATATTAAAAAGTTATTACAGTTACTTAGTATTTAGAGAAAAGGAGCATCAATTCTAATAGTTAGAATTACAAAATAATTTCGTCATTTACTAAATTTTGCTTAGTCTGATACAAAGAAAGTCACAGAATGATTGCAGTGTCGAATGTTCCTTCAACAGTCACCCAACTAAAAACTGCTCACACCTGATGTTGCTTAACATCATTGCTCCTCAAAGGAGAATCTGGACTTTTAATTTGATCCTAAATCGGGACCATTTTCTTGTTCAGTGAATCATTAACCAGCCTGAAAACATTTGGAATGAGCTAATCTCATGGCTAAGACATTTGAGAATGTTCCTTTTTTGCGCCCGTGTTCGATCTTCGAATATAGATAAAAGCCAGGATTTTCACAATGCTAATTTTTAAGGCAACCAGTAACCACCTATTTTGTAGATTGACAGAACACAATCTTGCCCTCTCATTTAACTTTGTATTAAACTGAAGAAAGTTTAGAAAGTATCGAGAAACATAGACCACTCGCGAGCGTGTAAACTAACAGCTTCACATTTGCACTATGTATAAATAAAAACGAGTGTGCGTGTATTAGAGAGAAAGAGAAATCTGCTTTGCAAATTTGATGTGTTTCCGTGTATAAATATATCACTACATCACATTTTTACATACACATATACAGACGCGTAGATATTATTCATTTAGATTTAACATGTATATAATTAAAATTGTACAGTAAAATGTGAAATATTACATATTGTAAAACGTATTGATATTTTATATAATGTATGAAAGAAAGTATCTTATGCGCCTACACACATTTTATACAATTACCTACGCATAGACATACATATATAAGTCAAGGTTGACAATGATATTTTACTGATACTGACAGAGTAGACAAGGTAAGTATGAAAGAGTGGTTTCCCGAAATATTAAGCCAAATATGTTGGCAAAATGTTTGGCATTAAGAGAGCGTTATAATTTTCAAAATGACTAACATTCGTTTCTAGATTGAAGGGTTCTTCTAAATGCTGAGTCGATAAAACTCGTTTCTAGATTCTCAGCTTTAATATTTCAGATATCAAGCTAAAACAAAAACAAATATTAAGTTCCCAGTGCTATCAAATTGACAATTCTCTGTCTGTAATTACTTTTAGTAACTACTTTTGTTTCTTTTTGGTAATGTATCTATAACTGAGACGCATGTATTTGCATGTATATAAAAATATATATCACTACATATATATATATATGAGTTAAAGATCAAATGCAGATCAAATATGGGTCGGAATCCGAAATAAAGAACAAATAGGAAACGTTTATCACTCTAACATGTTTCACTTTTATTAAAGTTTCATCAGACATTGAGAGAAAACACACACACACACGCACGCACACACGCATATATATTCATACACACACGCACATATATATGTATATTTATGGACACTACACAAACGCAATCCCATACACACATGTATATAAATGTATACACACACACACACACACACACACACACATATATATATATATATATATATATATATATATATATATATATATATATATATATATAGAGAGAGAGAGAGAGGGGGGGAGAGAGAAAGAAAGAGAGAAAGGAGATACATTAGATATCGACACACGTGCGCATGTTTGAGGATTAAAATAAAAATATTTATGTCCACTTGGCCATAACTTATCTAGAGTTTAATCATTCATCAGTTTTAAGAGTTCTGCTGTCCGATTGATTAAAATCTAATGCTGTAATATCATTTCCTTTTAAAAAAATATTCAACTTTTTTAGCTTGACTGCGAAATATTTTGGTCAAATGTATCAGTATCCGTTTTTATAATTTCCTTTTCATTTTGGATTTCGTAGTTCGTATATTTTCAATAAACGTGAAAAAAAAGTATTGTTTGTGCGCGGAGATTACCAAAGAAGATCGGTAACCATAGAACCAAAACCAGTGATTTGGAGAGAAATACAGACAAAAAGAAAAGTAGATAAAGAGAAAGAAAAAATAAGAAGAACATGTGAATCTTTCTTTTAAATGTGAAAATTCAGTTCTTAGATAAGACATGTGCTGTTTATTTGTTAAAAAGCACGATGACAAGCATGATCAATGAAACAAATTTAATCAGTATTCTACAGAAATATCCATGTCTCTTCATATAAATGCATTTGATTTATGAGATAGAAATGTGCCTACCTGAACGTTCCAACAATGGTGAAACTTCGATCATGTAATATCCCTCTCATGATTAAGACAATCCGTATCGGCTGAGTGTTACCTTACCTCGCAGAACGGCACTGAGAGATGGACAACTCTTCTGGTAGAATTGTCCGTTATATACGCACATGTGGTGAGACAGTAAACAGACACACAGACAGACAGATATGCAAAGCAGATAAATAAATTCTCTTGTGGGATTTGTGAATGCCTATGAGTTTGTTTTTTATTTACCAAAATTAGAATATTTTTTTACGTTATACAAGAAAGGAGTAAAGGGTCTGTCTGAAGTAATAGGAACAAAGGAATTTGCGACTGTTAGGGGAAAATAAACTGAATGTGTCTTTCTTTGTTGATTTTATTTTATTTTTAGTGAATCGAAAATATAAGCTGGGAAAAGAATTAGGTAACTAAAGAAGAAAATGGAATCTATTACGCCTGTTTGCCCATGTCTACTGTATCAGTGTGTGCATAAGTCTGCCTGTTGTAAATACCCTTTCTTTTTCTCTCTTTACCTATGGCTAAACACTTCCCTTAGCTACAGCCAACAAGCAGTAATCACAATAGTAGTACTCTAGTGACAACTATATATACTATTAACGTTTCTTAAAAGTATCAGCAGCAGTCGCGCTTCCACCGTCGTCGTGGTCGTGAGTCTTAGAACGACAGTAAAGTGAATAATGAAATGGGGTTGGAGTAATAATGGCGCGATAAGAAGGGAAAATATAGTACGAAGCCCGACTTTAACTTGGCGTGTGGCTAATGTTTTCTAACAATTTGCTGAAACTGGGGAAATCGTTTTATGGTTTGATTTTGATGACAAGTATCATCTGGTATTCTGTCATTGAGAAAAAACGGACCTGAAAATACCAGCACACCCACATACATTTACAGCCATACACAATCACAATCTTGAGCTGGAGTTCACATCAAACCTGATAATATCAATTTTCTTCTAATTTTCACTTTATACAAGAGGCACTAAATGTAGAGCGTTAGTGAAGGAGGTTGTTGAGTGAGAGGAAAAAGTAAAAGGTAATAGGCATAGTTTATGAGGATACGTAGGAATGAGAATGGTGAACCTTGAACAGGTTGATTGTAGTGGTCGGAAAATCATCATCTTAACCTGTTCGGGTCTCGGGTTAATCTTTCACACATATCCTTATATACTGTGCGTCTTACTCTTGCTACTCAAATTAAACAAAATCTGTCCAAGAATACTCTCAGATCTTTACTGAATATAAATGCAGATGACACCCCGCAATGTATGGGTGTACCACCAAATATCTTGATTACCACTGTCTGGCAGCTGATCTCTCCTCTGACCTAATACTCACAGATCAATAGGGAAAAGACCATCTGGTATCATTCAATACATTAAATATATATGCAGGTGACACGACACAGTGTCTGGGTGTACCTCCAAATATTTTGATGATTATCACTTGGCAGCTGATCTCTCCCCTGACCTAGCGCTCACAGCTCAATAGGGAAAAAACTAGCTGGTATCTTTCAATACATCCAAAACTGAACTGGTAATATTTCATTACCACCGAGTAGACCTTCAACCTGCACCAGTCCTGATGAGTGGTCATACTATCAAAAAGACTCCTTTACCTCGATCTCCTAATGAGGCTAAAAAGTTCATTGTTGACCTCAAGTGGTACGTGTGTATTCGGTGCCATCGCAAAAGGTGTTTGACGAATGGTCGGCTCCATGTGTCGCCTCAGAAAATGCCTAATTCCCGCTGTAATAATCTACCTTTACAAGAGTCAAATGAGATCAAAAATAGAGTATTGCTGCCATATATGGACTGGTACTGCCAAATCCTCACTGTCAATCTCAACAGCGTTCAAAAGCGCTTACGCGGCCTTGTGGATGTTGAATTACTCTCTTCCATGAAGTCCTTATCCCAAAGACAAAACGCTGCTAGCCTCACACTACCATTTCGGTGTTACTATGGCAAGTGTCCGAACGAGTTACGTTCCCTAGTTTCATCAGCTCAGAGCATCGCAGTTAGGAACTCCGCCCTGCCATATTCAGTGTGGCAAACCATCCTCATTCCCTACGTGTTCCTTTGATAAAAAGAAAGTTCCACTCAGACATTTTCCTTCTCCCAGGGTTGTTATTTTGTGGAACAAACGCCAAAAGTAGATTCTAAATTGTTTCTGTTTCTATTGCAGTTGATGGGAGTAGGATCTATAGATTTTGTTAGCAGTTTTGAAATTAAAACATTAACCTGATATATCCAGTGAAAGGTTAATAAGTGAAATCGAAAATAAAAAGAAATTATTGAAAGAGTTTACTTTACCCTACTTATACATTAATTGTTAGTATACACTGGTTTTCTCAATAGATAAAAGAAAATTAAGATATCTGATGAAATTTTCGCTACTTTGGTGGGAAATTTGACAGTTGAGTTCGTTTTTTGAAAAATATTTATTGTTTTACCTTTGTCAACTGGTCTTTAAAAGTCCAACTCATCTCTTCTTTGCTTGATGAATATTCGTAAGTTGAGTATTGGTGAGTAAATGGGTCGTTTCTTTGAAAAGTTAATATTTTTATCACTACATTCCATGAGTGAGAAGTGTTAATGTAATCGAGGCGCTATTGAAATTAATCACTGTTTACTAGCGATCATTTAAAAGACAACCACTGACTAATTAAGCAGAATAGATGCGTATTATTCATGGAGTAATGTTTTCAAAAATAAGGTTTTCAAATGGTCTCAGCAACCTCTCTGCTTGGCTCAAAAAACTTTAGCGCCAATTTTAAAATGTTGTTGAGGAATTTTTATTCCTATACGCATAATAAAATTATTTTCATGATTCTAGTCGTTATATAGCGTGAAAACGTATGTCATATATTAATATTCATCAAATCTAATAAGTGAGTGATTTTGTAATTAATTTAAAGTTTAATTTAGATTATTTCAAGTTGGTAGCAGTTTATGAAAAATAAAGATATTGTGGCTGGTCGTTGATAACATTCGATAATAATGTATAGTTCCAATTAGGGAACATTCCCTTTACAGTTGGGAATACGTGTCACGTAAACCGACATGAGAAACTTAACCTGCTAAAGTTAGCTATTCAGTCATTGGGACGGCGATGGGAAGTTTATAACAAATTTATAATTCACTCGTTTGTAATATTTACGCTTCTGGTAAAATGATAGAGAATTCTGTTACTTTTCATTATACGCAGACAAGTAGATTTTTATGCTGCTTAAGTTTTGAAACGATTTATTACTATTATACATTGATTATTTGAGACTAACACTTGAACTTACAGTCGAAACCATCAAACCAGTCGTGCCATGTGGCTTTCTACTGGAATCAAGTGACAGTAATTCTCACTAGTACTGCAACACTCTCTGCAGTGTCCTTGCTGCTAACATGGAGGTTCATTTCTTCTTCACGTTTCAAATTATTTTTTAAACTGTTCGAAACATTCCAATGATTACTGATATGACCATTACCTACATATTTCACGTATATATTTAGTTCTCTGACAAAATCTACACATTTATCTAGGTTTTGATTTTCTTTTAGTTTAACGTTGTGATCTACAGTAACAGCGACATCCACTGACAGATTTTTTCATCTGCGTCTAGACTTCTGGTCTTGATAGAGAGATTTTGAATTCCAAATTCTGAAATAATGTTGACTTTTCCACTCATTGAGTTATTATTATTATTATTATTATTTTTATTTTCTTTGCTTTCTGGCGTTTACACATTTCTTTCCAGGTCCCACCCAGGGACCTAAGGTTAGAAATGGCATCATGACACTTTTCACTGACAAAAAAAAAAAAAAAAAAAAAAATTACATAGATAGAGCCCTTCGTAAAGTGTGGGCTGTACTTGTCAGAACAATTTTTTGTATCTCCTTGAGGCATGGGCTTCCAGGAATCCCTGCAATTAGTCTACTGCAATCTTTTCCAACCAGTCCTAGGGCTCCAACTACAACAGGGATTGTTGATGTTCCCATATGCCACATTTTCGAGACCTCTATTTCAAGGTCCTTGTATTTTGACAGCTTTTTGAATATCTTCAAAGATACATTGCAGTCAGCAGGGACTGCCATATCAATAAGGATGCACCGTTTTTGTTTGTGGTCTTTAATAACAATATCTGGTCGGTTGGCCTTGATTGTTCTGTCAGTGTGGATTGTGTAGTCCCATAGAATTGTAACAGGTCCTATCTCCGTAACTGGGTCTGGGTGGTGTTGGTACCAGTTTCTTTCAGTTTCCTTCCCGTAGAAGTTGCAGATTTTCCAGTGCAGATATTGGCCCACTCTGTCATGTCGGGTTTTATATTCAGTGGGTGCCAACATCGTGCAACCTGATACAAGATGATCAATCGTTTCTGGATATTTATCACAGAATCTGCATTTTGGGCTGACACAATATTTTAGTATATGTGCTTGATAATTCCTAGTTAGCAAGCATTGGTCCTGCGCAGCAAGGATAAAACCTTCAGTTTCCGCTTTCAACCCTGCACTGCGTAGCCACTGATGGGTACGGGTTTTGTCTACATCAGCTTGGTTGATACGGGCAGAGTATTGGCCATGAAGCGGTTTATCTTGCCATCGCTTTTGTATCTGGTCGGTTGCATTCGTCTTTGCTGTCTTTTTCAAGTATTTTGCAGTTTCAGCCGGTGTATTGTGCTGTAATTGCATCTCTACGCCCATTTGAAGCTCCAGTTTGAATTTGTTGGCTTCTTTCATTACGGAGTAAAGACGCTTACTACTTTCATGTTCCTTGACGCATACCATCATCCAGTCTTCTGTAGTTTCCAAGTATTTTTGGAGGCCAATTGTTGTAGTTTTGTAGGACAGTTCTAGTTGAACTAATCCTCTGCCTCCTTCGGATCTGGGCACATACAGACGATCAACATCAGCTTTGGGATGATGCATGCGATAGCAAGTGAGAAGCTTTCTCGTTTTGGCGTCCATTCGCTTAATTTCAGCTATGGTCCAGTTAAGGACATTAAAGCTGTAATGCACCACTGGGACAGCCAATGTGTTTATAGCTGATATTCTATTTTTTGAGTTTAGTTCAGTATTTAGTATCAGACGTACACGCCTGTAGTACTCTTTTCTTATTTTTTCTTTCATTTGGGGGTGTTGTATGCCATCTCCTTCGCTAATTCCTAGGTACTTATAAGCTTCTTCATGCTCCAATTCCCTAATCTTTGTGACAAAATCTAAATCTATTGAGGGTAATTCTGTAATTCTACCTTTCTTGAATGTTACTTTTGCACATTTATCTAATCCGAAGTCCATACCTATGTCGTCACTAAAGTATTTAACAATATTGAGGAGGCCTTTCAACTCATTGTCGTCTTTGGCAAAGAGTTTGAGATCATCCATGTATAGTAGGTGATTGAAAATTTTCTTATTTATTTTGTAACCATAGCTACTGTTGTTCAGTTCATGTGTAAGAGGGGTTAAGGATAAACAAAACAGAAGAGGTGACAGAGAGTCTCCTTGAAAAATTCCACGTCGGATATTCAGACGGTTGGATATAGCAGTGCCCCCGGTGTGCCTAAGGTATAGTTTTGTGTTCCACATCCCCATGCTGTGCTTAAGAAAGTTTAATACCACAGGGGAGACTTTGTACATTTCCAAAGCCTTAAGGATCCAAGAATGTGGAACACTATCAAAGGCTTTACGATAATCAATCCACGCTGCACTGAGATTTCTGCGTCGTCTCCTGCAATTTTCAAGGATCATTTTATTTATCAGAAGTTGATCTTTGCAGCCATATGAACCTCTACTGCATCCCTTCTGTTCCAGCGGGAGAATGCTGTTTGTTTCGAAGAAGGAGTAAGTACGGTTCGTCAGTACAGACGTGATCAACTTATACGTTGTGGAAAGACATGTTATCGGTCTATAATTTTTCGGGTCGTCTGTTTCAGTTGTTTTTGGTATGAGGTATGTAATACCTTCAGTAACCCATTCCGGGATTTTATTGGGATTATTTACAAGCGTTGATAATGTTTTTGCAAGTATGCCATGGGTAGATGAGAGATGATACAGCCAGAAATTGGGCACCTTGTCATTTCCTGGGGATTTCCATTTTTGGGATTTCGTTAGTGCTTGCCTAACATCATCTGTGGATATATTTACCCATTCTTGCAGAGGTGTATCCAGCAGTCGTTCTTCTTCACGCCGTATCCATTCTGCATTTGGGTTACATTCCTTTGGTTTGCTCCAGATATTTTCCCAAAATGTCTGTACATTATCAATCGATGGTGGCGTTTCGACATGTATAGGCGTTTTTCCAATTTCCCTGTAAAATTTCTTAAGATCTGTTCGGAATGTTTTATTTTGGCGATAGAATCTACAACGTTTCTCGTATCGTCTTGTTCTCTGTGCTTTTAGCTGAAGTTTCTGTTTCAGCATTTCCTTGATCGATGGAATATCAATTAGGGATTTAATGCTATATTTCCGTTTGATCTTTTTGGATTTACGTGTGGAAATATTAGGGTTTCTGGTGAGCTCATCTAATATAGACAGCTCACATCTGATTTGTTCTATTTCTTGTATCAGTTTGGTTTTCCAAGCTGGTTCTCTGTGTCTGTTAATTCTATTTATTGTCTTGACACCAAGCTTCCGAGTCGCTGCTAGAGCTGTTGCGTATATGACGTTGTTAACTTCTGTTATGTTTCCCGGTGGTTTATCTGTTAACAGTGTTTCCAGTGCAGCATTGTATATTTTCACGATGTGCTTGTTGGGATTTGTCATATGGATTTTCGGGAGCTGGTCTCTGTCTGACAATTGTATGAAAGTTACTCTGCTGAGTACTTGGATGACGTCATTTTTCGCTTCGGTGATTTCAGCTTCGTGGTTTTCAAGGAATTCTAAATTAATGTACCTGGAGTCATCTTCAGTGACAATTTCTGGAGAACTAGAGGTTGTGTCTAAGGCAGAATCTTCGGTTTCATTTCCTGGGAGATGATTTCGTATTTCATTCGCTTTAGCATCCACCTCATCCTCTGTCGCATTCTTTATTTCAACATTCATCTCAACAGAGTTTGAGTGATGGGTCATAGTATTTTGCCTTATATCTAATTTTATCTTATCTATTTCTGCCTTTGAGAGTCTGTTGTTTCGCATGATATCTCTGCGGACATTGGCAAGCATGTTTGGATTGAGGTTAGGTCTTATATCATTTCCCACCATATTTCTCCATATTTGGTATGTTTGATTGGTGGTGTTCTTTGCTGGGTTTTCGAGTGCAGTGAAGAAGGATGTCATAACTTGTCGATACTCTTCGCGGCTCCATTTCGTTCGTTTCATTTTTACTAGTCGATTTGGCATTGAGACACTTGGTCCAAGGTTGGCGATAATCCGGGTTTGGTGACCTAGTGTCTCTTCGTGTGTGGAAGAGTTTGTTCCAGTGACAGACTTTTCGACCTCAGACTGGTTCCTCTCTGAGGGACGCGGCCCTTGTTGTCCCGGTTGACGGCCGATCCGGTATGAGATATTTTTCGTATTCATTGAAATTGGTAGAGATGCGTTTTAACCTTGACCGCCAAGGGGTAATTTTGTTCAGATTACCAGCTGTAGGACGAGCACTTGAAGAAGGTCCAAGAGCAAGACCAGATTTGAGATAGTGGGTTTATTAATATATCGAAGTTAAAAGTTCATAACGGTGTATGGTATTCAGTTGGGTAGATAATACTAAGTTTTAACTTAGTATAAGTCCAAGAGACACCTCCAAGTGGGATAATTAGATTTCAGTATATAGGCATAAAAAAAAAAAAAAAAAAAAAAAAAAAAAAATGGACACGGGTGTCCGCTTAAGGTCTGGGGTGTGGATTAAAACTTGAAATAAAAGTTAAAAAAAAAAAAAAAAAAAATTATTAGAGGAGAGAAAAGGGGACTGAAAAGCAAGGAATTAACTTGAGACATTAGGATTTACAATCATATCAAACTAAAGGAAAAGTATCATTCAAAGATGCTACATTTACCATTTCTTACAACTTCGCAGCATGGCACAAGTGACTATCCACAAATGTTCAATTTTCCGTCGCCAACGACAGATACTTATCAAATTTTATGGGGTAGGCTGGACTTATACTACAGATTGGTAGGGGGATTATCGAAGAATTCATTAAACAGAGGGGTAGGAGCAAGAGAATAAAAGTTATACTCTTCCGGTCATCTCTCAACCTACTTGCCGCTGAAAGATATGTTTTAGAATATTCACTCAAAGAGATGATAGACAAAGGGCAGAGCATTGTAGGAAAATTACACCTGTAGCCATGAAAAAAAAAAAAAAAAAAAAAAAAAAAAAAAACAGAAAACACAGATATAATACAGTATGATCCCTGTCAGTGTGGACATATCTACATGTACATTCAATGATATATATATATATATATATATATATATATATATATATATATATATATATATATATATATATATATATATATATATATATACAGAGAGAGAGAGAGAGAGATTAGCAAACATGTACATATACACGCACCGACAGAGATATGGGATGACTAGGGTAAAAAAAAAAAAAAAAAAAAAAAAAAAATTATTATTATTATTATTATTATTATTATTATTATTATTATTATTATTATTATTATTGTTGTTGTTGTTGTTGTTGTTGTTACAGATTCAAATCAGAAATGTTGCCACTGTGTCTTTTGTTTTATTTCATGTTAATCTGTACTCTTTCCTCAATTCACCATAAATCCACGTCTTTTGTGCAATTTAATTCTCGGTCTTTTTATTAGGGGCTAATTTGAATGGAGCGTGGACTAGCTAGAATTAATATTGAAAAAAAAATGATTAAATGAGTTTAATTGGAGGTGCTAACTTCTTTTTATATTAGGTTGGTGCAAAAAATAATAACGGTTTTGACGTTAAAAAATGTCAAAAACCGTCATTATTTTTGCACCAACCTAATAACTGACTTTTCTGAATATTACCTACTCGTGTAGTTTTAACAGGTACACTGACACTAAAACTGAAATGCTAACGCATATATTATGCTAAGGCGGTTTCTGCTCATGAGTGCGGATAGAAAAATGGATCCTTGCCTGACTGTTTCATATATTTGAAGCTGATTGGTGTTTAATGGAACAAGATCACCTATCATCCCCCACTACAAATGGCATATTTATAAATGGATCTTTGACCAAATAAAAATTCCATTTTGTGTACTGGTAGGCGGTATAAAGGTGAGGGATAACAAAGGAAAGTTTTAGGCCGAACATTAAGAATTTTACGGGTAGAAGGATATTACTGTTTAGATATATCGTTTCACGGCCCAACAGTGACGCTATGTATCATGAAATGACTGTATTTTCATTATTTGATCCCTCATAGATTTTGTAGTCCTTCTCAGTTCGAGTTTAGCTGAAGATAAGACCTGATTTTGTGACACTAAATGATCTTCTTAATTCTCTTTAGGAGCATCTAAAGGTGTTCGTCTATAAAATCGACCATGACAAGAAATAAATTTTGTATATTTTCTTTCGTAATTGAATATAACAGGCGTTTCGGAAGTATTAAGGAATTGGCGATTGTTTATATATTTTTTAATTTGTACCAGTGGAAATTATTGACTGAAAGTAAATCTTTCTTGACACTTTTTAGTCTATATCATTTTTTTTTTATTAACAACTTTATAAGTTTTTTTTTTCTTTTTATTCTTCGTGTTTTCCATATGATCACATAAGACATAGAAACGTATTAAACTCAAAGCAATAGAAATTTGTATTACTAAAACGAATTTGATAATGAGAAGCGAAAAGGATGAGATAGCAACTAAGTACTGGGAAGATTATTTCTTTAGCTTAACTTCATCTGGCGCAAAAAACTTTTAAAGAAGCAACCTCAAAAACTGAATTTACTTAACTAACTGTGGGATTCAAGATAAATTTGATAGCTATCGCTTTACGATAAGCACCCATAAATGTTATATTTATGAAAATTGTGGTACTGAATAAATTACATGAAGATCTAAAAGCGACAAAGGAAATCAAGATTTAGCAGGAGACTTAATTTCTGATAATTATTTATAGTTTGATTGTTCTGAACTAAAATTGATTGTCATTTGAAAAACTTTATCGAACTGAGATGTTTGATTGTCTTTTGAAAAACTATATCAAACTGAGATGTTTGGGAGTCAATTGATTTTTTTTCATTTAGTTTTCTTGGTGATACCCCGCTGTTTATCTCAGACTGATGAAAACTATTGTGACTATTTTTTTTACTATTCTTAAATATTTGTATTTCATACCTTTCATAAATGCAAAACTGACGATAAGGAATTGTGTTTAGTTTATCGCAAAAGAGATTTATTAGAATAGCCATATTATATCTAACATCACGAAAGATATTTTTATATTCAAAGTATTTTAAATGATATAGATTGTTATAGAAACAGAGAAACTTTTATTAGCTTGGTGGAAAAATAATGTCGTTTTCTCACATATGTTACTATGTGATAAAACGACATTAATTTTGCACCAACCTAATAACATGCAAGCTTTGAATATTTCATGTTATTTTCTTATTCTTTTATTTATATAAAAAGCAGAATGAGCCCCTCTTGGCAAGTTTCTAAACTCTGATTAAAATCCTTAGGAAGTGAAACTCGATATTAAAACTCTATATTAGTGTCACTCTTAAAAATATGTAGGTGATTAAGTAAAAGGAACCAGAACTAAATTCGGCGACTGAATATTATCGCGAAAAAACATCAAACTTACTTGTGTCCGTTTTTGCTTTTCATTCTTATTCATTTTTTCATTTTCAATTAGGAATCGCAGTTTCTAACTAAACATAAAATTTGTTGGCGTGATAATCGGTGAATGAGTCCATTTTACTAAACAGCCTCAAGTTTCAAGGGTTAAATAAACTTCTCTTATACTCAATACAGATATATCACTTGGCAATTTGATCTGTTTTCGGTTCCAAAATACCATTCACTTTATAAAACTACACGTTTATTTACAGTTATTTATAATTACTATATATTTTAGAGGGGATCCATATCGAACCAAATTATTAATATTACCGTAAAACACACATGTTTGGGTAGGCTTTGAACTTTTCTCTTTGATTCTTCGGCCAAACAGCATTTGACAACTAGAATAAGAAAAATCAGTGTTTGAATTTGTAACAAGTGAGTAGTAGTGTGTCTACACCGTTATGTCGTAGATTCCGTTGCTTATGTTTTACAATAGCAATTTTCGGAATGATCAGGACTAGCCTAACACAATGGCCAACAAAAGAGCGTTGTTGCTTATATGTACTGATTGCTTCAGCGAAAAGATTCCCATTTAAAAATAACATGAAAAATAATTTAGTTCGAATTACATATAAATATATTCCACGCGCAGTTTGTTGTTCTATCAATGCTTGGGAGGAAGAACTTATAGATAAAAACATATATAACAGGATTTAAATTTAAAAGAAAGCTACATTGTGAAACAGTTGTTCAATAATTGTAGGATTTCCTTAATGAGACTCTAGTTCTCAACACTAACGAATCAGTCTGCAAGACGAACTTCGTAATTTCTACTCTACAACGAGAATCGAATTCACTACAATACAATACAGCTGACTACCAAAACTCGCTAACCATATCGCCACGGAAGACAATTTATAATAGCGTTGCTATAATATCATATGCCAAGAAAACAATTCATTCAACTATAACGAGCTTTAAGAAAGTGCACATTGTGTAATTATATGACGCTGAATTTTATCAAACAAAATTGGTAATCAGGTTAATTAAACATCTCCAGAGTATGTTCAGTTTGTCAATATACATGATCTACTTCTTTTTTATCAGTTTTTTTCATAGATGAGATTCTATCATTTAAAGGAAAAAAACAAGCATTTTGAGAAGCGCGTCTCAATACGTCTTCCGTCGCAACAAATCTTCACATTTATTGAAGTGCTCTTATCATCGATAATGTTTGGATGCCTTCTAAAAGCTGTCATTCTTTTAATAGGGCCCTATTCTTTGTAAATTCTTCATGCTTTTACTTGACTATATTCAAATTGTTTAAAACGGTTATATCTATTACTAATGTTGTAATTATATTAACTTGTCGAAGAATGTATTTTCAAAACGGTATAAACAAGGAGAATTATTGTTTCATTTTCCGTTTCTGTAAATAGCCTCAAGGTAAAGCAAATGAAACTGCACAAATCACAGCTGTTTCTATTTCGTCTTTGGACAAATGCCTGTAAAGAGAACCACATTCAAATATATCTAACTAAAGTAAACTAACTGCATCACTCGCTTTAACTAATAACATTCCGTCGATGATAAGATATTAACGAACATTTGTTGTAAGACGACAGTACTAAAAATAATGCTAAGGTAGTGAAATAGAAAAGGGATCTTCAAATAAACTGTATAGAGAAACAGTAAATTATCTTGCAAAACGTACTTAGACTTTAGCAATTTTGTACCTTTCTTAAGTTTTGGTAATATTTAATAATTCAATATTATCCCCAACACACGCATAAATACAAATAAGATGGATTAAGTTTTATGATGAAAATAAAAACTGTTTTTATATTTTCGAAACTGTTCATCCCCAATGTAGTTGTTTTTTTGTTTTTTGTTTGTTTTTTTTTTAATTTCAAGACAGATCTTAAAGCAACAGTTTTGATTTTATTCTTTAATAATTACCGATTCATTTCTAACAAAATAAATGAATAAATTTTAAATATTCAATTCGATAACCTTCGGCAAAGTGCAATAAATGTAATAATGTTCTATTAAGCATTATGATAGGAAATGTTGCTTCTGCATTCTGTAATTAATCACAGATAAAAATATGAATTCAGCCTGTGTATAAAAAAAAGATAAAAATTATCGATATTAATCTTAACCAACAATTGGTACAACATTTTCAACAAAAAGATGACTGTACACTCGTGGGATTTTGATCTTCACTTGAAAACTCATAAAAGAAACGCTTTTTGTCACGTATGGGAAACTGTCGAATGAAGATATTGTCCAATGTCCGATCCGAAAATTTCCCAAATTCCCGATGTGACTAATCTCGCAGGTCCCTACAGGGTTTCATCTGGAGATTTGACATAAATTGGGTAATTATCCGACCACGAAGCAAATCGTTCTTTTTACACTGCAAAGCCTGATTTAATGTCGAATGAAATATTCATTTTATTTTACGTAAAAATGATCATAAACACAGTCACACCATAAATTATGTTAGCTTGATGACGGAATGCTTATCAAGAGCAATATGTTTCTAACTGGCTTCGCCGATTTACAGGTAACCTCACTTATGCAAGGAAGATGATAAATACGTGAATTTGATCTGATCGCTTTTGTCTTCACTCACAAGCTAATACTTCAAATAGAGTTTTTAATATTTTCATCATTCACTTATTGAACAGTGGAGAGATAAACTTTAAACTATTTGCTTAATGTCGCAATATACACCTTTCGTGAAGGGCATTTTTTTTTTCACTTTTTTCTTCTGACAAAATCGTTTTTATTTCCTTCAAGTTTCAATACGAGGATGTGGCTTTCTCTTAACTGTTGTGCGCAAAACATTTCCTAATATTTCTTTCGTATCTTAGATCTTTTCTAGGTTTCTGTAAGTTTGGATAATCTGCTATTGAGATGCTTGGCTTCTTATTATTTTTGCTGTTGACGAAGGTGACTGGAATTGTCCAAAAGATGCTTCTCAAGATATGGCATTGTATTTTTTTCTAGTCTACGCAGATTTCAAGGCATCGGGAATGGAATAGTAAATACTTCGAACAGCAACTAACTTCAACCGGTATCAAGACAGAAATTGCTTGGACATCAACTATGCCACCATTTGAATAAAAATAAATCGAAGTATTCAGTGTCAGATTTAACAGTTATCAAAATCATATGACTTAGATATTCACGCACTTAATCGGGACTCTTTACTGACAATTTATTTTGAATGTTTTGGATCCAGATTTACGTAAGAAATAGAGTCGAAATGGTAGGAAAATAGTCGGAATATTAAACCTTTTTTAGTTGTTTGTAGGATTTAATCCTTTGCTCAAATACTCTGTCAGCCTCTTGTCAACTCATTCAACTAACTGCTCTGCGAGATGCAACTAGGTGACTGTAATATGTAGTTATTACTACGTTTTAATGTTTTCCATTAGTTATTTTTTTAATTCAAGCCTAGTGGTTTCTAAATGCTAGTATTATTTATTGAATAAAATCAATTTTCTAAATTTATTTTTTACATCTTATCGCTTCTCTAGACGCATGGGATAAAACTAATTTTCATAAATAATACTATTAAATTTCTATTACGGAATAAATTATAGACTACTTCAGGTATCCTTGGTAATTCATGCAGTCATTCCTCTTTGCGAATAGATCAGCTCTCATCCTTTTACATTAGAAAATTTATGCATTAATAGCATTAATTTGTTGAAGTTAACATTATAACATCTTTGATTTTCTCACCAAAACATGAGATTATTTGATTTTTTGATCTTTTTAATACTAAATAGAATAACATAAAATGAGAGAAAATTTTGCATCAATGCTCCATATTTTTTATCATAGCCTAAATCTCCGTGGCAACGCCAAAACTTTAGTTGAAATGTTGAAGATAAGTCACATACTTCACGCGACGGAATACTTACTGACGTCACTCCATACAGTGAGGAAAGCGGCAGTCAATTGCCAGTTCGTTTAGAGCTGTCAAACCAAAAGTTTGTTTTCTTTAGCCATCCCCGCTAATCCGGGCAGAAGTTAAATCTTCCTCCCCAGCAGCTTACAAGGTGCCGTTTCTCTTTGGGAATTTTTTTTTTTTTTTTTTTTTTTGTCAGATATAGAAATAAACTGTAGCTCGCAGTCCTCAATTTGGAAAAAAAAACAAGACTCGCTGGAATATGTCCTCGCCTGGGACGTAGATGAATCCGGCAGAATATCTCCCTATCATTTTGTTTCTCCTTAGACTCTGCTTTGTAGATATATGTGATATATTATTCTCCGCGTGGGACATGTATATATGTATATATAGTTTTGTATGTCTTAGTAGTATAAAAATCTCTCTGAGAACAAAGTATGTTTGTCATTCTTTTTCCTTTCAGCCATTCCGTTCCGTTCGCGAACTACGGTGTTATTATAATCCGGATATAATGATGCCCGTAATGGGGAAAATACAAGTGGGAGAATAAATCTTTCTAACATAGCTGCCTTCCGTTACATCCCAATCACAAAACTAGGGTTGCCATAACACCCGGATTTTCCAGAGCATGTCTTCTATTTAGGTCTCTAAATTACAGTAATGTAGAGTATATATTAATTTTATGTAAACATGCAAAATTTATAAACATGTCTGCTTCAAGATTACATAGTTTCAAAGTTTGTGTCAAGCAGAGTCCGAATGTTATTAAAATGTCCTCCTTTTTAAATGTTCAGTTATGGCAACCCAACACGAAATAGTAGTTGCATAAAATTGATGGGCAATAAGTAGAAAGGTGTTCATTGGAAAACTTTAGTCACTGGGTGCGTTCGATTCCCAGGAGTCCTAATTTAACACAATGAAGTCGAGAGATTTTAAACTAAAAGTCCAAGTTACATACAAAACATTCCTTTATAGATAATTCATTTTGAATGTTTTTTTTTTATTATTTCATTCTAAAATTGACGTATACATTGAAAGAAAAACTGTTTTGTCCATTACAAATGCGTACAAACTTCATTTTTCATATGTGCCTGTATATTATATGTGCGTATATATATATATATATATATATACACTATATCAGAATTTATCATGCAATTCAATGTTTTTAGAATAAAATTGGTAATTACCAACTGATAAAAATTTCATGTTATATTTATATTATAAAATATTATAAAAATTAGAAAGATAAAAATACGAACAAAAGTGAATTTCAGAATATCACAAAAATATTTGAGACAAAAGTATAACATGCAATAAAAATGGATTGCTCAGCAAGACATTATTTGAAGAAACTGGTTTTGTAAACATGTAAGCAGAAAGATAAGATACAGAATATAAAATACACTGACAGAATACATTAGAACAACCAAATTATCATCTTTAAGTAAACATCACAAAGAGAAGTAAGTAAGTCAAGCAAAAATGCATATGAAAACTGATTTCTTAGCCGTAACTTTTAGCGGTGAATGTAAAGCTATATTAGATGGATCTGGTGACCTGGTTACAGTTTGGCACTACGTCGAAATAGACAACTAACACGGCTTAAAGACAACCGTAAGAGCAATGTTTTGAGCTAATATTATCGGCAGTAAAAATATAGGTCCTTTCAAAGTTGATGTTACTGTCACGATAAACCCAGAGAATTATTGTAAATTCTTGAATGAGTTATTGCAAATTCTTTATCACATTGAGCCCGAAAGGTTACAAACAAGAAGCTTTACACTAAAGAGTAAATTTTGTAAGATAATTCTCCTTCACATTGTCAGGTTAGCAAAGAATTTTCAATGATACCAAATTAATATAATGATATCCTGTTTCTTGAGAATAGAAAACTTGTCAGCCATCATTAAATAAAATATAAATAAAATCGAAAACAATATTCAGAGATTCTGGGAAGTTATAAGCAATGTTAAAACCGAAAAAGTAGAAAGATGGATATAAATCTGATGATAATTATAGAATAGCAAGAAATCCATGTTAACATGTAAATTTATAAAATAATTTAATCAAGTTACGAGTCTTGTGTTAATGAAATACAAATGTCTATAGCGAATACCATTTTAATTTATTTGTAACACTTATGTTGCACTAAATTTGTTTTCATAATAAAACTTGGCATCCAGAAAACAAGTTATTCTCAATATTATAATAGGGATATGTATAATATACTAACAGGCATGCGCTATATTTTTTATATAAATATATGTATAGGAACTCTTAAATTGATTGGCCAATACCAATTTTTCTGTGCAAACACAGACTTACTTAAAAATTTAACGTTGTACACATATATACACGCATTTATATATATATATATATATATATATATATATATATATATATATATATATATATATATATATATATATATATATATAGAGAGAGAGAGAGAGAGAGAGGATTTGTTATTGATTAATGTTATATTCAGCACCTATGCTCCGGAGTTTCATAGACGAAAATTTGTGTAATTGTTCGGTCCACTCGTCAGGAGATAAAGATAGAAATTCTATGTCTATTGTCTTTATTTGCCGTCTTTTTAAGCTGCAAATCACCTCCTACAAACTAGCCTACTGCAGATGCAAAAAATATCTTCACATAAGCCATCTTCATGGTGATGAAAATATTATTTATATATATATATATATATATATATATATATGATAAAAATATATTTTTAAGTTATTGTCGAACAATCACGTGATCAAGATAAACACTCAGTTGTGGAGCAAGCTGAGGTAAAAAGTAATCCAACCTTGAGGAAGAGAGCTATTTATGGTGCAATGGAGCATCTCATTGTGCTAAAGTGGGATAGTCCATTGCTTGGGCTGTGATTGGCTGCTGGTACCTGAGTGGAGGTATTTCTATATAAATACCAGCTTGATTCATCAGTTAGTTTGCAGGGTTTGTATTAAGTTACAACCTGCTTTATTTTTGTCTGCCAGCTGGACGCTAGCTGGGACTCTTACACCGGTAAGTGCTGTTTATTGTCTTGTTATTCTACATCTCCTTCCCCCCCATCATGTGTCGGTAGTGGCCTTTGGGGAGGGATGAGTTCCTTTAAACCTGGCTGGTTGTGTGGAAGTAGTCTGGACAATGCCCGAGGGGGTTTTGTCCGTGTTATTGTAGACGGCTGAGCAGTGTTTGATGTTATTCCAGCGTCGAATGTTTGTGGCACTGGTGTAGGGGTATCGGGTAAGGCACTAGGTCTTGGAACTGGGATTGTTGGTGTATCCAGTTTCCTGAGAAATCGGCGATTTCGTAAGGTAATTCTACCTGATCCGTCAATTCTGATACGGTATTGGTGGTTGGGGAGGGTTTCAATGACCTGACCTGTTGTGTCCCATCGGCGGGTTGTTGGTCGTTGTAGTGCCACTATTTGTCCTTTTTGAAGGGGATTTAAGGTGTGTGCTGTTCTGTTGTATTGCTCTATGAGACGAGCGTTCCGCCGGGACAGACTTAACTCGCGATTTTGGGCTGCGGTTATCCAATTCGCGTGTGGCTTATAGAGTGTGGGGTGGGATGGTATGTAGTCACGTAGTCGGCGGTGGAGTAGTAGTTGAGCAGGGGATAGCCCAATGTTTTGAATGGGCGTATTCCTGTATTGGAGGATGGCTCTTGCTGCACGGTTATTGTCCAATGATCCTTGTGCTCCTGTGTTGCCATTTACGATTCTCTTGGCCGTTTTGACAGCGAGCTCTGCACGACCATTGGATTGTGGGTAACCAGCAGATGATAACCTGTGTTTAACAGCCCAGTTTTTTAAAAATTGCTTGAATGGAAGAGATGTGAAGGGTGGCCCACCATCACTGCTGAGTTCCTCAGGAGCGCCGTAGGTTTGAAATATGTCCCGGCAAATCGAAATAATTCTTGAGGCAGTTGCTTCTCCGTGGCTCAAGTGGTATAGATTCAGCCAGCCTGTTAACCTGTCAGCGCATGCTAAGTAACCATGGTTCCCAACATGGAAGATGTCCATGACGATTTGCTGAAATGGCCAATCAGGAGATGGTGTCAGATTGATTGGCTCTTTTGGTTGACTCGGGGCATTTTTTGAGCAAAACGTACAACCTGCTCTAATGTTACGAATTGAAGCATTCATCCCGGGCCAATAAACAGATTCATTGGCACGTGCCTTCATGCCAACTTCACCTTGGTGTGCAGAATGTAGGCTATGTAATACTTTTGCGCGTTGTGAGGTGGGGATAACAATTCTTTGATCTAAGAGCACTAATCCGTCGTCAACACTTAGGCGGTGCCTCACTTCCCAGTATTCACGGATTTCAGGTGCAGTGAGGATGCGCGTCCTTTGGAATCCATTTTGTATTACTTCAATTAATTTTTTGTACTGCGGGTCGCTGTGTCCCGCCGCACGGATAACGTTTGGTGAGATGAGCTCCAGGTTGTCGTTTGCACCGAATGTTGCTAATAGGGTTGTTGATTTGACCCAGTCATCCATGTTGTCAGACTCTATGATGTCTGATTGAGAGGGTTCAGCAGTGAATACATTTAGGAGTGCTTGTGATATGTCTGCTGGGTTACGTGAGACAGCATCAGAGGCTCTGTGCCATTTCCCAGGGCAGTACTGAATGGTGAATCTGTACCTGAGTGTTTTCTCCTTTAACCTGAATAATCGGGGGTTTTGGATTTTACTAAGGTCTCTATCTCCGAATAATCCTTTTAGTGGTTCATGATCTGTAACCACTATGAGATTCGGGCAACCCATTACAAAAATGCGACACTTTTCCAATGCCCATGCAATTGCTGCTGCCTCGCCTTCAATAGGTGCATATCTGCGTTCAGCATCAATGCAGAATCTGCTACCAGCAAATATCAGGCGCCAACCTTCAGGGCAGCAAACTGGAGCTTTGTCAGTGGTGCATGAGCAATACTTCTGTAGAAGTAGGAAGCCCATTCCTTCTTTGCTCCAATCTGGGGCAAGGCAGGTTATTCGTTCTTTTTGAAATGTTGCGATGCCTTTTCGGACTCTAAGTCAACTATTACCTTCTTTGACTGCTGAAATGCATCCTCGAGGCTTTTATTCCATGTAAAGTGAGAGTCTCGTTTTACGAGATCACGAAATGGAAGCATGACTGGGCTCAGTGAGTATGCCCAAGCGACTTGGTTGACCAGACCAAACCATGATCTGGCATCGGTGAGCGTTTTTGGTATTGGGAAGCTTAATATTGCCTCCAGCATGGATTTAGAAGGGGTTACACCAGAGGATGTTATCTGGAGGCCACCAAACTGCACTGTGTCTTGGCAAAATTGGAATTTTTCCGTATTTAGTATGATGCCGTTTTTTGCACAATGAAGGAGGAAATCGAAGGTGTGAAAAAAGGCTCCTTCAATGTCAGAGTCATAGAGTAGGGTGTCATCTACGATTTTTACTTTGCGGGGGATGTCTTTTATTACTTCATCATACCTTCGGGTGTAGGCATCTCCAGATGCTAGGTAACCTTGTGGCATCCTCAGGTACATGAACCTTCCCCATTCTGTAATGAAGGTGGTGAGTGGCTGGGACTCTTTATCTAAGGGGATGGAGTGATATCCATCAACAGCATCCAACACCGTTTTCTTTTGTTTAGGTGGCACTTGCAGTGCTAGCTGGAATGGTGACCCTGTATGGTGTGTTTCCCGTTTGCACTGTGAATTCAGGTGTTGGTAGTCTATGGTTCTTCGTGGTTTGCCATTTTTCTTGGCAGTAATTACCATAGTGCTACACCAATCAGTGGGCATGCCGACGGGTACTGGGGTTATGATGCCCCTTTTCACATCTTCCCAAAGGGCCTGTCTTACGGGCTCTTTGAAGTGAAAAGGCACAGGAATTGGGTTATGTCTGGCTTTGGGGACTGCTCCTTCTTTGAGGTGTATATGTGCATTGGGGCCAGACATTGGTGGGAATTCACCATTGTTCTTGAACGCCGTTTCGGCGAATTGATTCAATAGCCAATTCTTGAGTCTATCAATGTTTTGTTCTGTTGGGGAAAAAGGGAGTTTTTTGGGACGCGTTGGAAGTTGTCCCTCGACTTTGCATTGTTTAGTGCTTGCGTCCGATTTTTTATGTGTGCTTGTCAAAGGCAGGTGTTGCATTGCTGTTTGGGGTAATATTGTAGTCGTCGGCTTAGGAAAGTCTTTGGACAGTATCCCTACATCAATGCAGGCTGCTTTGCTGAAGTATAGCCGCTGAATCTTTTTGCATGTGTATAGGGCTTGTTTAGTTGTTCTTCCTTGGACGATGAATTCCACAGGGAGCCAACCCTGACAGACAAGTGTAAAATCGAGGGACAATAGGACTTGACCTCTGGGTGACCAATGCTTCTACCATGTCAAGTAGCTTATCTGGATCAGTGGTAAAGAAGTCAGGGTGTGTGTTGATTATGGCATTTTGCACAGCTTCATCAGCACAATTGTATAAGTGAATATTAGCTTGGGAGCTTGGCATATTCGTCATCTTGGTAAAGACATCCCAGTCAATTCGGAACTTCCTGAATTGCTGTGGTGTCATCTCGAGATTGAGATGAGGAGGCTTGGCTGCTAGTGCCTGAATACGGGTTGTCTGGGTGGTGGATTCCTTAGCCTGCTTGATGATACACAGGGCTTCTCCAATTAAAGTGACTCCCAGCTCCTTAAGCATAGATCGATCCAGCATTTGAAGGCTCTCGATTGTCAGCTTCTCATCCGCAAACCTTGTTGCATGAGTTTTGGCCGAGTCAGTGGATATGCCTGCTTCAATGAAGAAGAGTTCCCAATTTTCGGGTGTCAATAATCCTGTTCACAGCGCCATGTCGAACAATGACGTGATCAAGATAAACACTCAGTTGTGGAGCAAGCTGAGGTAAAAAGTAATCCAACCTTGAGGAAGAGAGCTATTTATGGTGCAATGGAGCATCTCATTGTGCTAAAGTGGGATAGTCCATTGCTTGGGCTGTGATTGGCTGCTGGTACCTGAGTGGAGGTATTTCTATATAAATACCAGCTTGATTCATCAGTTAGTTTGCAGGGTTTGTATTAAGTTGCTCCCAGGTCTTGTTGATTTTGGACGAGGTGTTGTAGTGTGACGAAACGTTTCAAGTGTGAACTGATAAGTGTTTTCCTTTATTTTGAGTTTGATTTGTTTTGCTAAAAACTTTTTCTTTTGAACTTTTTTTTTCAGTCTTACTTTTCTGTTTATTTCAGTTGTGCTTTTTTTTTGTTTATTTTTCTTTTTTTGTTTATTGGTCTGTAAGTTATTTTTCCCTCCCCCACGTTTTTCGTTGCGTATTTTTTGTTTGAAGTACTTTTACCTTTTGTTGTCCATGTTTTAGTACCTTTTATTTGGTTCATTTCTGTAATCAGAGAAACAATTTAAAAAAAGAAAAAGCGACAAGGTTTATTTGTCCCGTCGTGGTGGCTTGCCACCATGGCGGAGGAAAATACAAACAATTCATCACCGCCGGTGTCACCTGTAGAAACGGCCTGGTGTAGGAATAAACAAGCGAAGAAGGACGAGGAATATTATGAGACTCAATACAGCAAGTTTGAGGAGTCTTTTAAAAATAATGAGTTTGTGACAATCACAGAAGTATGGGAAGCTGTGAAGACGCGAATCGTTTCCTTGCTTACCTCGGATGTAAAAAGCCATAGACTGGTTGGGGTAGGCAGGGAGACCATGGAAGAGGTCCTCAAGACTCTCAAAATCCATCCAAGAGTCCTAGCAAGAAGGTCGAACGCTATGTGGGACATTCTCCTCCCCACGGAGCAGGAGGCAAAAGCACTAGCGGGGAACATCTTAACGACGAGAAACTTGCGGTTGCAAACAGAATACTTGGGAACTCGCAAGACGAAAATTACGGTTCACGGAGTGCCTGTTGACATCAGTGAAGACAGGATGGGTGCCTTCTTCACTAAATTTGGGAAGGTGAATGAGGTCAGGGCGGTTCTTGGGAAGTCAGGAATTGCAACGGGCGACATAGAGTTGCAAGTCACCCTGACGCAGGGAGCTTTCAAGGACGTCCCCAATATACTCACATGCCGAAACAGAAGGATGTTGGTTGTGGTGGAGGGGCGGAAGCCGTACTGCTGGTCATGCGGCACAGCGGGCCACATGGCGAAAGAGTGCCCCAGTAAACTGCGTCAGCCCTCAGCAGCCACACCAGCAGCAAAAGAGGCAGTAAAAGAGGCAGCAGTAGCAGAAGAAGGGAAAGGGAACAAGGACCAGGAAGGGACTTGGAAGGAGGTTGCTAACAAAAGGGCAAAAAATATGCCTTCTCCCCCCAAGAAAGAGGGGACTGCAACTTCACAACAACGGGCAAAAAAGGAGGAAAACTCCAAAAAGGTAGAAAGTCCGAGAAGGAAAGAAGAGACCCCAAAGACCGGAAAGCCTGCTGAAAACCCGGCTGAAAGCCACAAGAAAGCAGGGAACCCGAAGAAGATGGAAAGCCCCAAAAAGGAGGAAAAACAAGAACCTCAAGTAAAGAAAAAGCAGCAGAAACAACAACAACAACAACAACAACAAGAAATGGAGGTAGACTCTATGCCATCACCTCGGATGTCTACCCTAAAGAGAGGTAGAGAGGAGGATGAGGAGATGGAAAGGCAACAATTGAAGAACCCGGGGCGCAGTCGGGCAGAGGCAAGCAGAGACAAGGTCAGGTTCACTTCCGTCCCGGCTGACCCGAAAGAAAAGCGGGCAGTACCAAAAACAAGGAGCTCTTCTTCTTCCCCTACCCGTGATACACCTCCCTTTCCCCCCATCTCTCCCCTTAGCGCAGATTCAACTCCCCCGCATACATCTTCCTCTTCCCCTCCCCTCCGTTCCAGGGGAAAGAAAAAGAAGAAACTTTTTGCTGGACCTGAAGACATTTGTAAGGTGGACAGGGAGGAATACAGAAAAGCCCTGTCCAACCAAAAGAGGGCCCTATTAGGGCTCCTGTATAAACTGGAAACAGTGGATGGGAAGTCGGTGGAGGACCCGCGTAACTTCCCTGAGGCCCCAGGAGTACTTACCTGTGTCAGAGACACGGGGGCGTACTTGAAAGTCTGGGGGCATGTGGCAGAAGCGAAAGACAATTTCCCAAAAATAAGGATGATCGAGACGGACTCACCTTACCTAAAGAGACTAAGGCAATTTTGCTCCGGGAGGGTCCCTGTTATTCTCCATCCCTCCTTATATAGGTGTCTAAAACTCACTTATCCTTCGGATGTCGGCGGGATTGTCCTGGAAGGACGAATGACGTCAGATCTTGGTGTAGGGAGCCTGGGACAATCCGTCGGGGTCCTGACTGACGCAGATTTCCGCCCCGTATGTGAATAAGGGTTTTTGCACTTTTTCTTTACTTGCAGGCTTAGAAGATGTCAACCAAGTTAGCGACTTTGAATGTGAGGGGCTTAAGGGATCGGGGTAAGGCTGCCCGCCTGCTCCGGGACCTTCTGTCCCTGGATGTGGATGTTGCCGCGATCGAGGAGACCCACTTTGTTTGCAGTTCCGATGCGTGTGTGCTGGACGATGACTTTGTCGTCTATTCAGCATATGGGGACCGTTCTGCCAGAGGAGTTTCTTTGCTTGTCAGGCGTACTCTTGATGCGAAGGTGGACCTTGTGCATACCGATGCCGAGGGCCGGTTGATCGTGGCCGATATTGCCGTGAAAAGTGGTTCGTTCCGAGTCGTTGCGGTTTATGCGCCCAACGACCGGGAGGAGCGGGTCTCGTTTTTTCGGCGGTTGGGGCCGTTCCTAGTGGATTCAACGCGCCTAGTTTTAATGGGGGACTGGAATGCCATCCTGGACCCCAAGTTAGACAGGGGGCGGGGAGCTAGCGGGAGAAGGGGCGATCGTAGCCTGGTTGATCTGATCGACGATTATGGTCTCGTCGATAGATACCGGGTCGATCATCCCGGGGGGAAAATGTGGACGTGGGCTCTTAATTGGCCTTTTGACAAGGTAGTTAGCTACCTTGACAGAATGTTAGTTAGAAGAGCCGACATAGATCTATTAGATTGCCCTACGTTCCACTGGGTAGGCTACACGGACCACAAACTCGTTTGTGCCCGGGTGGCGTTAGACCATAGGCCTAGAATGGCTGGCTACTGGAAGTTCAATCTGTCCTTACTGGACAGGGAGGACTTTCGGGAACAGCTAATTAGACTAGTGCAGCGGGAGCTAGTGGGGGCGGTTATCGGGAATAAGTGGTGGGAACGCCTTAAGTGTAGGATTAGGTCCTTCACCACTGATTTCAGCAAACGGCTCGCTCTAGATAGAGCTGATAAGGTGAAGACACTCAAGTCTAGTTATTCCCGGGCGGTGGCTGGGGGGGATCCCCTAGAGATAGCCTTAACTAAGGAGGCCCTGGATCGTTCGAATAGCGAGCGGTACATGGGCCAGGTAATTAGACATAAGTTAAGCAAGATGTCTTCCGAAGCTGTGAACTTGGGCGCAGATCTGCGCAGGGAAGAGGTCCGTCGAGGTGGCGATCGTTACATTCGTGAAGTCGAATCCCCGGAGGGGCGTACTCTTCGGGCCACTGACGACATGTGCGAGGCGTTTCGGCGCCATTTCGAGAGCCGGTTTACCAAGGAGCCTGGTCTCCGTGAGGAGGAGTTTCGTAGCTATTTGGCTGACTTTCCTCGGCTTTTGCCGACTGAAGCGGCTAGCTGCGAGGGAGAGATCACGGAGGGCGAAGTCTACGCGGTTTTGAAGAAGGTCGGCAGAGGCAAGTCGCCCGGTCTGGATGGTTTGCCCTATGAATTGTACTTGAGGCTGTCGCACATCTTTGTTCCGATTTTGACTGCAGTGTTCAACAACTGGTTCCGATCGGGGTCCATCCCCAATCGGATCACCAGGGGCGTGATCACTCTGTTGAAAAAGGGCAAAGGTGGTGGGGGGAAACTAGATGACTACAGGCCCATAACTCTGCTAAACACAGAGTTAAAGATTATGGCCAAGATCCTGCAGGAGCGTTTGCAGTCAGTTGCCGAGTCTCTGTTGGGACCTGAGCAGACTTGTTCTGTGAGGGGCCGAACAATTCAGAGCAACCTGCATCTGATCCGCACGATCATAGAGGGTGTAAAAGACGACGAGCAAGCCGCGCTGATCAATTTGGATCAGTCCAAGGCATTTGATAGGGTCGACCATCGCTACCTTGCTACTGTCCTGCAGGCCGCTGGATTCGCACCCAACTTCTGCCGCTGGATTAGCCTCCTGTATCGCTCCCCCAGTGCTGTGGTACAGGTGAACGGAAGGTTGTCGGACGCGTTCGTGCTGTCTAGGTCGGTTCGTCAGGGTTGTCCGCTGTCGCCTCTCCTTTATGCTTTGGCGTTGGAGCCTCTCCTTCGCCGGCTGAAGGACGAGACCGGCAGTCCGGCCCTACGCGGAATCGCCGTTCCTGGAGGGGCTCGAGCCAGGGTTTCCGCGTACGCCGATGACGTATCTGCTTTCGTGTCGTCCCGGGACGATATCGAGGCGGTACAGAAGGCGCTTGACCGGTACGAGAAGGTGACAGGGGCCAAGATAAACCGCGACAAGTCTTCCGGCTTGCGGTTAGGTGCCTGGAAGGGGGTCGCCCTTCCGGGCCGCTTCGGTTGGACGGATGGACCTGTCCGCATTCTTGGAGTGTGGTTTGGACCGGACCTCCAGCTGGAGAAGAATTGGTCTGAAGTACTTGCAAAGGTCGGTTCTGCCGGCAAGACTTGGAATCGACGGCGGTTGTCCGTGAAGGGCAGGGCGGAGGTGTGTGTTACATACATTTTCCCCCTGATTCTTTATCGATTGTCTGTACTTCCTCTCTGTGGGACCCATTGGAAGGCGCTCGAGCGATCGCTATCCTCCATTTTATGGAGGGGACGCGTGAACAGGGTCGACAGACGAGTCTGCACTAAACGTCCGTGTCATGGGGGGCTGGAAATGCCGCACCTCTTGAGTCACGTCCGTGCCTCTAGGTTGGCTTTCCTACGCCGCGCATTGACTGGGAGAGATCCGATTCTGGAGGGGATTGTTAGGGACGCCTTCCCTAGCCTTACCATCAGTCCCCCCATCTCGAGGGTTGAGCGCCGTCGTAAACCCCGGGACGAGTCGGATTTCATCCGCGAGTGTCGGTCGGCCTTGAGGGCCATTCCCCGGTCCAGTGACCTGTCACGGCCTAGGAAGGTCTTCTATCGTGGATTAGTGGAGGGGCCCGCGAAGGATTCCCTACGTGATACGCTCGGCTTGTCGGAGGAGGAGTTTCGCTCCTACTGGTCTTGGGCGCCAGCGGCGGATTACCTCAGTAACCCTGAGTTTTCGCTTACCTGGCGATTGGCTCGGAATCGGCTGCCTCTCAACGACAAGGCTTTCATATGGGGTTTGGCGGATTTGCCAGACTGTGAACGGTGTGGTCTTGGCTTAGAAGAAACGGCTCCGCACGCCTTCTACCATTGCCCCCGGGTCCGCCCCTTATGGGACCATGTCGGCGAGCTGACGGCTCGTCTCGCTCCCGAACAGCTTGTGTCCATTGATCGCGCATACGCGTGTGACAATGTGTCGCCCCCGTATTCCGGGGTGAAACGAATGGTGTTTCTGACGCTGCTGGCCACGGCTCGAATGGTGATTTGGACGACGCGAAAGGAGGAAGCCTTGCGGGGCAACCGTCTTTCTCATCAGCATCTAATCCTATTCTTTGAGCATCAGCTCAAGATGAAGATTAGATCTGATAGAAAACGATTGCATTCGACAGTCTTTAGCGAAAGGTGGGTAAAAGAGGCGAGCTTGGTTCGTGTGACCGGGGCTAGCCTTGATTTTCTCTTCTAGGTCAACCTATTGCACATCGGGGTGGCTTCCTGTGGAACCCTCCCCTTGGTTAGGATTAGACAAGCTTCAGTGTACCTAGTTAATGTGAGTAAGTGTTGTTCCTGGCCTGTAACCCGGCTACTCTTTGGTTATGATCCAAGTCGAGATTCCCAACCTCCCCAGTTTGTTTCGGCCCCCCCTTTTATCTCGACTGGGTCAGCTTTATATTTTCCCTTTCCCGCATAATATTTTAGCCTTCTTCCCACTCCCTTAGCGAGAGTTGCCTCTTGATTTTGTCCCCTGGGCAGAATACAGCGGCCTCTCTATTTTGAGGGTTGGACGGTCCCCTACTAACATCTGTTATGTTTAGTTTGTATTTTGTGTTTATATTTATTTGATTATTGGGTTCATCTCCCTCCCCTCTCATTCTATCATTATTAAAATTTTATGTATTTTATGTATTATCATCAAATTTTTATGGTGTGGGGCGCGTTTTTGGTAGGTTCCCCTTGAGAGGATGCGGTATTATGGTGGTTGGAGGATTGTTTGGTGACGGACGAGTTCTTTTGGTGAATGGGTAAATTGTAATGTATGAATGGGTCGTGAATCTGATTAGCTAGGTATAGGATAGTTAGTTTGGACCAGCCTTTACCCCTCCCCTTCATCGGCCACGTGCCACAATTATGTATAAAAACATAATAAATCCTCAGGGTTTGTATTAAGTTACAACCTGCTTTATTTTTGTCTGCCAGCTGGACGCTAGCTGGGACTCTTACACCGGTAAGTGCTGTTTATTGTCTTGTTATTCTACAGTTATCTTATAATTATGAGTTAAAATGATCAATATCAGGGTAGAGCGCATGTAAATTTGAGGCTAACATCCATCGACGACAGTCTGTTTCATGCTGGAACGCAATCTTCAGGACATGTATGTTGTTTTGTCTCGACTATTTATATATTCTGATCAATGGTGCATTATGGGGAGATTATTGGGTGGGTGGTAATGGTTGTGTTTCAAATTAATTTGGAAGCTATTGAGAATAAATAATTATAGACCCAAATGTAACTTTTTGTAGCTATTTTATAGTGTTGTTTGTTGGCTTTTATACTCATTGTTTTTTATTGATTACTTTATTATTTCTTTTTGAATATTATTATTATTACTTTTACTTGTGTTTATGTGTTCATTCATAGTTTGTTAATTTTTTATTAATTACTTAATTTATATATTTATTTATTGACTTAGATTTTTTTGTTTATTTTATCTATTCGTTTTTAGTTTTCGATTTTAAGTAACGTAGTAAACATTTGTTTTCGTGTCTACCTTTTGAGATGAGTTTTGATTTATTTACTAGTTTGTATTGATCTGCGAAGGTACTTACAGAAACTGGATTTGAGAAACCTGTTTTCATAAAAAGTGTTTTAAGAGAAAGATTTTATAAATTTCAACAGAAAACAGTACTGGCTGTTCAGACTTAAAATGCGTGTACGACTCAGAACTGTGTTAATCCTTTAAAAAATTCGTCAAATATCTGACAAATTATTTCACGGTAGCAGATTTATTGAACAACATGAAAAAGTTTGTTTAGGCATCTCGCTCAAATTTGTCAAATATATAATCAATGAAGAGATAGATATAAATACTTTAGCGACAGTCTTTTTCCCACTTTAACGTAATAATTGTTTGTTTGCTTCAAGCGAAGTGAAAATAGGTAAATAAGGTAATATTATCATTAATTTCTGGACGGTCAAGAAAGCGAGTTTTTCCTCTTTTTGGTTTTGCTCTTTACATTTTACAATAGAAAAACGGTAAAAGTTATTTTGATTTATGATAAGCCATATATTTTGGCGGGCAAGAAATTTGAAAATGATTATTAAAAAGCTTAGTGGGGATCTGGAAAGAAAAATGTAAGAAATATCCATATACAAATCTTTCTCTGCAAAACTCTAGTTGCATTCGGACATTTCTTGTTTGTAGTGAATCATTTATCCTTGATGCTACCACTTCTCAAAGTTTCACGTAATCGGAAACCTCTTCAACTTGGCATAAATGGATAGAACATTTAACTTATTAATTTTTACTTTGCTACTCCAAAATAAATCACTATCATTTAATCATATTTTAATGAGATTAGCTTCATGACAAGTACTTATTTTTTACAAATACGTGCCTTGCCCCTGCCACTGAACAATTACAGTGTGAAGGCAATAAAAATTAATATTTATTTCAGTTGTATAGAACTATTTACATTTAAACCCCTGGAATCGTTCTGAATTCTTAAAAAAAACATTGTCTTCCGGATGTTCTGCGCATTTCTTCTTTAACGTAAAAATATAATGAAAAACATAAAAGATTTATAGATTTTTTATTTCTTCTAACATAATACATGCGTATACACAGGCCTGCAGAAACGCACACATACACGATATTTGCATTACATTTACCATAAACTTAGAAAATCTATTTATAAACAAATCAAAAATGTTAATCAAATAATAGTAATAATAAAGACAAATAAAAGATTAAGCAGCAATCAAAAATAACTTTACTTGGAAGTCAAAATTAAAGCGAGAAATTGAGTTATCGATAGTAAATGAGATTTCAAGAAATTAAAATGTTTCAACACGAAAAGGCAAGAAGGTCAAGTAGAAATATAAAATTAAAGTAGTCAATGAAATTCCACCCTGAAAATATTAAAACAGAAACTGCAATTAAAATCACAGAGAACAAGATATAAAAAGCTTTTTAGGTTCTATCGATAAAATAAAGTATTCCAAACGGACCTCAAGAAGTTTTACAGGGAAATTGAAAAACCAGTTATAGAAGTCAAATAACACTTCCTCAAGAGATGCTCTTGAGGAAGTGCAAACTTTTCGAGAGAATATGTGGAGCAACTCAAAGGAATATAATCCCAATACAGAGTGGATCAAACGAGAACAAGAAAAAATGAAGGATTAACCTGTGCAAGAAGTGAAAAATATAACCAAAAATAATGTTAGGAAAGTGATAAAAAAAATTCCAAAATCGAAAATCCCCAGGAAATGACAAGGTGCCCAACTTAAGGCTGTATCATCTGTCAATTCATAAAACTGTTACGCAGACATTATCAATGTTAATTAATAACACCAATGAAATTCCAAAATGGATCACTAAAGGTATTACATGTTTCCTACCAAAAACGGGTGAAAAAGATGATCCTAAAAATTATAAGCCAATAACATGTCTGTCCGCCACATATAAATTGATCATGCCTTTCCTGACTAACTTTACTTACTCTTTTCTCGATGAAAACAACATTCTTCCTCTGAAACGGTAGCGATATCAAAGAGGTCTATATGGTTGCAAAGATCAACTACTAATAAATAAATTTATCCTGGCAAACTTTCAGGAAAAAAGTAAAAATCTCAGCACAGCTTGAAAAGATTACCGTAATAATATTGTACCACACTCTTGGATCCTTAAGGCTTTGGAAATGTACAAAACCGCCTCAGTGGTAGGAAATTTCCTTAAATGTAGCATGAAACCGTGGAAAATCACATTATACCTAAATCACATCAAAGGTATTGCCCCTTGCAATTGTTTAAATATCCGACGAGGAATCTTTCATTGAGACTACCTGTCGTTTCTTCTGTTCTGTCAGTCCTTAATCCTCCTCATGAAGTAAATAGTAATAACTATGGATACAAAGTAAGAAAGTGTTTAATCACCTATTCTACATGGATGATATCAAATCCTTTGCCAAAGACGACAATGAGTTGAAGGGTATCCCCCAATACTGTAAGATGTTTCAGTGATGACATTCGAATTAGATAAACGTTCGGAAGTAACATTCAAGAAATGGAAAATTACAGAAACACACTCAGTAGATCAAGATTTTATCACAAAGATTAGGGATCTGGAACAAGATGAAACCTATAAATGCCTAGAAGTCACCGAAGGAGATGGAATACAGCATGCCCAAATGAAGGAGAAAGTAAAACAATAATACTACATGCGTGTGCGTCTGGTGTTAAATACTGAGATTAATTCACAAAACAGAATATCAGCCATAAACAGTTTAACTAGACCTGTGGTACAATACAGTTTCAACATCCTTAATTGAACCATAGCTGGCCTTAAGTGAATGGATGTCAAAACGAGAACGCTTCTCACTTGCCACAGCATGCATCCTCCTAAAGCTGATGTTGATTGTCTGTATGTGCTCATATCCGAAGGAGGCAGAGGATTAATTCAACTAGAATTGTCTTACAAAACCACAAAATCAGTCTTCAAAAATACCTGAAAATTAGAGAAAACTGGATGATAATCTGTGTCAAAGAACATGAAAGAAATAAGAAACATTATTCAGGAATAAGGGAAGCCAAAAATCCAAAAGGGAATTTCAAGTACGTGTAAAAGTGCAAATAAACCATAATACACCTACTGCAGCGGCAAAGGACCTAAAAAAGCAAAAGTAAATGCAATGTACGAAATTCAGAAAAAAAATCGTGTTGATCCCAAATAGATCCCAAATAGAGATTCTGGCATCAACTGAATATAAAACTCGACATGATAGAGTGAGCCAATATGTGTACTGGAAAGTATGCCACTTTCACGGGAAGGAAACTGCAAGAAACTGATATGAACATCACCCAGAACCGCTTACAGAGATAGGGCCTGTAAAAGTTTTATGGGACTTTACAATGCGCACAGACAAAATAGTCAAAGGTAATCTCCCAGACATCGTGATTAAAGACCACAAAAACAGAATGTGCCTTTTTATTGACATGGCAATCCCTGCAGATTGTAATATATCTTTGAAGATCTTCAAAAAAAACTATCAAAATACAAGGATCTTGAAGTGGAAATCTCAAAATGTGGCAAATGAGGACATCAATAATTCCAGTTGTAGTTGGAGCCCTCGGATTGTTTAGAAAAGGGTGCAACAGATACATTGAAGGAATTACTGGTAGCCGTGTATACAACAGAAATCAAAGGAAATAATAATAATAATAATAATAATAATAATAATAATAATAATAATAATAATAATGACAACAACAACAGATAACCCAATTCTGAATTCAGATGGATCACACAAACCAATCCCAAATAGCGAATAAATAAGAAAGAAACATCACAAATATTTTGCTTTTTCTTGCAAACCACAAAATAAACTGGAAAAAAGTAAAAACAGAGATAATTATACCTTGCAGAGAACTGAGTAATTTTGGAAAAATAATAGTGACAGTTTTGAAAGTCATTATCAGAGCATTGGGAACGGTCTGCAAGAAAAGACTGAAGGAAATGCAAAAGAGTTAGAGCCATCCAGATGACAGCATTATTGAAGACAACTGGAATACTGAGATGTGTGCTGAAATATTGAGGAGATTTCTTTTTTCAAATAAATTCCTAATGGTGTTAATAATTAATGAATAAATAATAATAACGATGATGATGATAAATTTGTTGAAGTGATAATTTTGGAAAACTATAAGAATGTGATTTTTGTTTTCTTTCTTTTGTTTAAAACCGTTTAAACAAGATTTTCTTCTTTATTCAAACGATGCTACATTGGTTCTGTATACATAAATAAGAAAATTAAGAAAGATTTCATGACGCTTAAATATTCGAATGCTGAAAATTTCAGATAATGGAGGGAAAATTGTACTGATACAATAAAGAATTAGCAAAACTGCAGATCAAGCCGAGTTCAAAATCAAAATTCATTTTCCAAGGAGCTTTTCTATCTCGATGACAATACATATTGTAGACGAGTATATAAACTTACTAAGCCATAGTAGAAACTCAGTTACATATTGTATATAGATGACCGAAGAACATGTGCCAAAAAACAAAAATATTAATCAAATGCGGTTACTGAAACAGCTAGAATTTTGATCAGAATATTAGAATGAAGTTTAAAATGAATTTTCAATGTTCACTATGCATGAAGTAATACAAAGTATTTGATTATCTAACAAAGGAATTCGTTTGACGGTAAACAAATACAAATGCTAAAATATCTTGAAATATTGGAGGCGATGTGAATTAATTCGAATAAAATGAAGAAAATAAAAAAATATCTCGGAGAAGATTTTAAAATGAATTTCAGAAATCATATCAAAGACATCTCTACAGTGAAATATTCACATTACTTACTATACTGGATAACAGAAAAACTGAAAAATTTGAAAACAGGGAAAATGCATAATGCTTTGCTTTGCACCCAAGAGAATATATTAATAAACTGTATGTGAAAAGAAATTGATGATTGTCAAGACCCTATTAACAAAAGGTTTTAGAACTACAGAATGTACCGCAATAGCGTTATGATATTAAAAATTACAATAAAATTTACAAGAGCACAAATTAAAGATCAGAAAACTCTAAAGAAAACAAAGATAAGAAGAAAAATAAATTCATTGGTATTTCAGAAGAGAAACAAAATGAATTATAGATTAAATGAGCTGGACATTGTAACGCAAAGGACATCTGAAGGGAGAAAATTAATCACTTTCAATGGCAAGAAATAACAATTTTATAAAAACAAACTATATTTAAGCAAAAATAAGTCAAATAATAAGCAGCTATAAAATGAAAACATCGGTTGTATAATTAGGGAATGAAGCAATTAGCTCAGAAGGAGTACAACACACACACACACATATACATTTAAATTGTGTGCATTTTGGCAGCATTTTTTTTTCATTTTTGCATATTTCATTAAATAATATAGACAAGTTTTGTAGATATATTAGTATTTACCAAGATGAAAATATACTAAAAAATTGGTAAATACTAATATATCTAAAGCAGATCCTAGAAAAAAAATTAAGTTAATCATATACTACACTAAATCTAGTATATCCAACTCAATTATTCGCAATGATCGTTAAAATTAGCGATTTGCAAAATTAGCGATTTGCAAAAAACAATATAATTTACAAATTCAAGTGCCCTCTGGGAGATTGTATCTCCAACGGATTAAATAATATTTATGTTGGTTACACCACAAACTCGCTTTCAAACGCTTGACTCTACATTTGAATAATAATTATAACATTTTTAGGCATTTAAAACAACATGCCTGGCCGCATACACAATTATGAAAAATCCTTGTTGAAAACACAACTATACTTAAACATGAAAACAATAAACAAAAATTAAAAATTCTTGAAGCTATATGCATAAAACAGTTGAAATCTAACCTGAACAAAACGAAAAAAAAATTAAAACTCCACAAATATACTCAAATGCCTATAATTGATAACAGAAGCCATTGGTTTATACCAACGGCTTCCCATTCGTTTTCACTCTCGCGTGATATTGTATGAACGAAAAGCAACCCACTGGGAAGTGTGTAAAAGAATGAGATTTCTTTTACAACCATCAATCAGCTAATTAAATTTGATTACATCTTTACAATAAGGTTCCTTAATTAGTTAAGCTGATTGAACTTTGCACATTATGTAAGACATTATGAGACACTATTTGTTATTTAACATACATTAAATTTCAACTAGAATTAATTGCGAAATGAATTAAAGCATGTGACAAATTTCGGGAATGTTAGAACAATAAGGCAAGTACATCAGTTTACAAATATGCAGACATGAGTACATTAGAATTCCATTACAAAACAGATGAAAGATACATTTGCTTCACTGGAAAATGAAATTGCAACACTCTGAATAGGTGTTTCAATTTAATCAAGATTAAACGTACAGATATAGGTGGATTGAAGTAAATGATCACATATACAGATCAATATGTCACTTTTTCAAAAATAAGAGTTTTTCTATGACCTCATATCAATAGAATATAAATCCTCCTTGGATGTTAATACAGATCTTTAATCTTGCATACATACGATCGTGTAGATTGCGAATACTATAGTACGATGCATTATTCCAAGCCTTTTGCACATGTTGACGCGATACAGCAAGAGATGTCAAGAAATAAATTGAACGACAGGCGTCATTTCATCATGTTTCATGCTTGTTCAATAGCGGACCAGTTTGACGATCATGCCAACCAAGAAAGTTCTCATAATGAAAAACACGCGCATCATGTGGGCAGACATTATCTTGCGCAGCAAATACCTTTTCTTTTACAGGAATGACAGCAAATCACGTTGAACAATGTTCTAGACGCACATATTGCGTTTTTTCCACAGACACCAAAGGTGAATGCGAGTTGCAGCTTATAGAAGCCCACACCACGATGTCAGAGGCTAGCCCTATGATTTGTGGGCAAATACACTCTGGAAAATGTCACTTTCTAGGTCTTCGTCGCGAAAGTAAATACCCATAAATTACATGAAATCAGAACTTTATCGCATCACTGAACACTACAGAGTGTCATTCAATCTCTCGGGTGACACTTTCGTGACACTACTGGAAATATACACAAAGAATTGTTGCCAGAGGTACTCGCTCTCGTTCTGCTGAAAATAAACGATTTCAATCAGTCGAGGTATTTACTATTGCTGCCTTTACAATTAATCCATCTTGGCAAGTGCTTGTAGTACGTGCTCCTACTAACTACGTATATGGCAATGTTCATTTTACCATTGTTGACAAGTTCAAAGCATTACCAATGCGCCTTAAAGGAAGAATGTTATCTTATCCTCCTTAGTCAAAGCACGTGAGATAAATGCGAAAATCTTTGGACGGAAAAATCATTCCGTGGAATGATAAAAAAAATACAGAACTGGAACGGAGAAAACAAAAAATTAACAAAGAAAAAACTAACAAAGAAATTTAACATTTTAAGAAAGTAATATGACCGAAAAATTGGAAACCAAATGAATGAAGCCAAACAATTTCGACAATTGAGTTCGGATGTAGAGAAAAACAAAAAAAAATCATTATAGCATCCCACATTCGAAACCAAAACAGAAGACATGTCCTGGCCTGAAAAAAACAACATTTTGAGTCACATTTCAACCGTAACCACACTAAGCTGAAGATGCCGGTGGAATTAGAACATACATCAATAAACATCTCAGCATTATAATGTCTGTCTCCAAACATAAACCATAACGAAGCTAATGATGAGGAAGTAAAAAAAAGTCATCAAAAAGCTAAAGAATAATAAGATATCACTTGATATTGAAACTGAACTTTTAAAAATAGCACTCCCTCTGCAAACATAGAAACAAATTTCTAAAATTCTTGAAGTAAATCTTGAACCAGAAGCGCATCCCAAAAAGTGTGGTGTATCACATATTTATGCACTATGAAGACAAAAACGTACACCCCAAATCCTCACACATAAACCTCAATTAGATCCATTATGGTGAAGGTACTAATGAACATTGTAGTAACTAAGCTGTCACCGTTCTATGAACATCAATTCCTCACGATCCAGTTTCGCTTTCGCTCTGCGAAAGAGGTGCAATAATAGCATATATGTTATCAAACAACTCCAGGAAATAGAAAATTGTATACTTGATATGTAGACCTCCCATTAGCTTACGGCCATATTGATAGATATTTCCTATTGGTCAAGTGGCCATTATCAGAAAATAATCTTCCTGATATTTCTCTCCAAAAGCTAGAATCTCTATAACTGCAGACATCAGTGAATGCGCTGGCGTCCCTTTTATAAATTTAAAGGTAGAATTATTTGAAAATGTAATGCACTGGTAGATATGAATGAATGAACTTAAATAATTACGGCATTCAGTATGACTGGCAGAAAATCAACCCCATATACGCACATGCGTATGCACAAATGATTAGCTTTAATAATCGGGTCCTATCCTCCAGACATTTTAATCAATTCACTCCTAGCAAGGCATTAAAATCACTAAGGTACTAGGGCTTACTCAGTGTGAAAGAATATGAGAAAATGGATGATATTAAGGAGAGAGGACAATAAAAGAACGGGAATTAGAAAGACAGAAGATAACGCTTAACATTGCATTTACATATTTAAAGATCAAAGTTGACAGGAAAACAAGAGGTCGGAACAGAGTTCCACAAGCTATAAGTGCATGAGAAAAAACTGTTAGCATAGAATTTACGGTTACATCTAGACATTTCAACTATACGATGATGCGATCACGCTGCCAATCTAGTACTGCGCTTAAATTCGTAAATCTGAGGCATCAAAGAGGAAAGTACATCAGAACAATTACCATGAAAATATTTCTAGAAAAGGCAAAGGAAGCTATATTACGGCGATGAGAACGTGACTGAAGCCGAGATGCCAGGTCAGGACTAAAAACACTGCCGATTCTTCTTTGGATTTTATCAAGTATCTTTAAATGCATAGCAGATGTACCTACCACATGTGACATCAATATTCAATTCATGGACGAATGGTAGATTTATAAATTTACAATATAGATTCAGGCGAGAAAAATTGTCTATCCCGACACAATGAAACCACATTTCATTCTAAGTCTACATATCACAGGAAGGTGGTCGCACCTGAAGTCGACACTTGAGTGTATTTTACAGTACACAACATTCCCGAAACTCTTATTGATCGTTATGTTCTTGATTTGGTTTATCGTTTCACCTCGTGAGCTTCTTTATGTCCAGAAATGTTTTGGGTCTTCCTGAAACCATGCGTTGGCTACTATCTGATCGTTTTTGAGAACTATTTCACCATCTCGTTCCTTCCTTACTTCAAAATTCAGGTTTTTCATGAAGATTTTGATTCCTTGCGATTTGCATTGAACCATGACGTTGTCTTGTGCACAGCAAAACTTTTCAGTTTCTTCTTCCGTATTCTGTTTGTCGTTACATATCCAATTTAACTACAAGAACACTATTAGATTAGTTGATAGTATCGCAGAATACATTTCCTCATAATATTTGATTTAATATCACCCCTACTCCTACTTTTCTCTTCGCCTACATATACAAACGTTTGTTTGTTATTAACGAAATTTCCATTGTTAACCCACTTAGTTCCGCATATGCCTAAAACATTCACATTTGGCCTACCATTTTTCCTTCACATTTTATAACTGCCGACATTGTTTTATAATCCTGACATTCCATGTCCGTAAAACTATTTTGTATTTGATGCGAACAATCTTTGTATGATGACCCAGTGACGCCTGTCGCTCATGTCTTTTCTTACTGGGCGAACGATCAATTTTAAGGAGTCTTACCCAATTTACACTTTGTTCTTTACAGTTTGGATTTTGCTAACAGTTGCTGGATGACGGTGAGATAAAACCTGTAGCATATATTCATCATTACCGAGCGAAGAGTTAATTCAAATAGACTTAATCCACTTGGCGCTGTTATCTCTAATAGTAATATTGTCGAGAACTATGAAAGTTTTGGGGCTTGATAGTGGAGTAGACGTTTCATTAAAAATGACTGACAAGGTACTTCTGTTGAAAGGTACTTCTATCAAGGGGTACTTCTGTCAAGGGGTACTTCTGTTTTCCAAATGAAAGTTCTTTCCAAGCACTTTCGGCTTATCTATTAGGATTTTGCAGCACAAATAAAATCACATACACGAAAAATTCAATAGAAAAAATTAACATAAGTAACGTGTTCGTCATTTATAAGGAAGTGCGAATGCGCGAATGCCCGATTGCGCACACGTACGCAAGTGTGTGTGTGTGTGTGTGTGTGTGTGTGTGTGTGTGTGTGTTCTAATTAATGATTATTATGAAATAATGTCATTTTTACACCCCAGATGCGATTACTCTTGAAGTACACATTGTAGTTTGAGCACAACTTTGGAAAATGAAAAAATTAAAGCAACTGCAAATTACATATTCTTTGACATAAATACCAATATACATACTTTGTATATCAGTTCGTGTATCAGATGCATTTAGATCGCCCAGTCGAGAATGTTCATAAAGATCCACGAAAGAATGAACCCACTTTTATTAGAGACTGTCATCGAGTATGGAAGAAAAATCATACATTGCTTTAACAAGCGTGCAATAAAAGATCGCATACAAACTTAAACACACGGATGTCGGTGTATCACGCATCCGTATGTACGAAAAAGGAACAAGAGTATTACGCAAAGAGGAGGAGAATGAGGTTGGAAATAAAGAAAAGATTGGAATTTCTTCCTGGTTTCGTTTGCTGACGGCTTCCTGTTTAAATGGGGATTATATAACATTCGTTTTTCTTTTAGTCAGTTTGCACAACATTGTCGTTAAAACGAGACTTGACTTCGACTGGAATCGTTCGAAGGCAAAGGAATATAAAAAAAGAAACAACATGAAAAGTATGTGAACGTGAGTGTTGCTGTTTGCAAACGTGTAGTAGGCAAACATTGAGTGTAAGTTGAGGAATGTCACAGTGTGCAAGGATCAATATACAGAAAAGTGGGAAAATATGCGAATTTATGTATATCTACTTAAGAATCGTTGTATACATATGTATCCACGCACTGCTATACACACAAGGGATGTGTAGGTATATGTAGAATTGGGTACCTCTGTATTTTAATTTAGTCCATATTGCACTGGAGTGGGGTGGGTTTCTGTGTTTATGCCTATCATTCAAATTTTTCTTGTATTAAAATTCTAAATGCTTTTATGTAAGTTTATGTGAATATTTCAGATTGGTGTATTTACACCGCATATCAGTTTACATTAGTGGATTTAAACTTTTCCTAATTTTTAGTAAATAAATGAAAGGATTCATGGAACTATTTGCACTACTAATTTGCAGAATAGTTTAAATAATATTTATGATTTATACAAGAATACATGGTACACTTACGATGTAATAGCAGTTTTACAAATTTTATCAGATTTTCAAAATTTCACATTATTAGCTAGGTTACTTAGACTCCATAAGACATTTCTCTGTAATTAAAATTATATTTACAGAATATGTGCAAAGTTTAAAACGAGAAATGTTTTAAACCGAAAGATGAAAACAACGTCATCTTAATGATAACAATGTTACCAACATTAATGTGAAATACCATAGCGTCTAAAATTTAGCTACCTATCCAGACTTGAAAACATGCCGTAAACCATCGCAGTGCCTCCGCCAAACTTGATTGTCTTCTTGGTGCACTTTGAACTCAACCTTTCACCAAGTCGTCTTATTACATAATGTTTTCCATCAGAACCAATACATTAAATTTACTTTCATCACTGAAAAATACGCTGGTGCACTGTTCTTCTGACCACAACATATGCTTGTTTGCAAATTCTTGCTGCCTTGTTCTTTTTGCTTATGAACAGCTTCTTCTGTGGAGACGTAGCCTAAAGACCTATTTCTTGGAAGCGTCTAGACACAGTTTGTCGAGACACATTAATGTTATTTGAAATATGTCGTAAAATACCTGCCGCAGTTCTAAAACCGTTCCTCAGTGCTAGGCGTTGAACGATCCTGTTTGTTTTCCCTGATCTACCCACCTTGTTTCGACTAGTTACGCGATCAGAGTTTTCGTACAGTTTCAGAATTCGGCTCACAACGCTTTTGGAACGCTTCACCAGTTCAGCAATTTGGCCAGTTAGGTGATTTTCCTTTTGCAGTTTGACAACATCAGCTCTTAGAGACTTGTCAATTTTTTGTCGGTTAGCCATTTTGGAAAATGACGTTGTGATGATAAACAATCTTTAACTTCGCTTATAAGAAATTCGGATTATGTGCGTTATTCTCACATATTTCAGGATTTGTTCCTTAATTTTGGACACTTGATATTTGAGTAAAGAATTAAATGAATCATGAGCTCTCTCTCTCTCTCTCTCTCTCTCTCTCTCTCTTTCTCTCTCTCTTTCTCTCTGTATCATTTCAAATAACTTACACATTTAGAGCACAACTGAACTGTCATTTGTCTACATTTAGTGAAAATTCAGAAAAATTTAACGTATATTTTTTTTATTTTATTTTTGTATATGATTCATGTTCTGAGACTATTTTTATAAGATTTTCACCTATTGACTATTTTTAACAGTTGTATTTATTCATAGGAAACAGACCGCAAAACATGCAGAATATCATCCCAAATTTCATCTTTACTCGTAAATTGTCATTCGCCAATGTAAAACTTCCTCTTCAGAATGATATCTTGTGCCTTTTGACACTTAACCTTTACTAAAATGACTAATGATTTCGTAGTTTTTTTTTACACTTTCTTTTGATACGGCAAGAAAAATTCTCAAATTTCCATTAAAATACCTGCATCAAATACAACCGGAATCTTCAAAAGGTTTCTTGAGAAATCTATGCCTCCCAAATATGTTTACGCTTAAACTCTGAAATTATTAAATATTTTTTAACCTTCAAATCAGGCTTATGGTACATTTTAAAATTTCAAGCACGTAACGTGGCTATTGATTTGAGATTTTGATATTCAGGATATTTCATACAAATGGCTGGCATATGTTTAGAATGAATCGGCTTTCAGTCTAACAGCACTGAAATAAACGTTTAGATTCAGAATTTTTATATACTGATAAAATCTGAAGTGACTAATAATAAAATACACAGTGGATTTCATGTTTTGTAACACCATATCCTTAACCCACTAGACCTACGCACTCCACGAGACCAGTATTACAGGTTAGACACAAGTCTCCGGTTCCCAATGTCAATTAGAAGCCACACTCCAGCCACGTTGCGATTTTTTTATCATGGAGAGTGGTCATCAGATCGTAGAAATCCGGAAGCTCCCCGTGGTCCACCTGCGAGTTCGTCGGGTGAGGATCGGGTTAACAGAAAAATAAATAACCAAGTCGATTCGATTCTGAAATGACAAAAGTTTTATATATATATATATATATATATATATATATATATATATATATATATATAAGCAAACATACACACAATACTTCGAATAATTTCGGTAAGGAGAGATGTGGCCTTCGTTTTAACCCTTTTTGGTCTGTTCTTAGCGCAACTACAACAATCTTTGATGTTCCCATACTCAGTAGACGTAATAGTAGTGGTAATATTCGGAGTAGCCGGGGTATCTGTACCTAGATGTTAGCGGTGGTAATTCACTCTTCGCCTCAGCAGCACACAGCGGACACTTTCTTTACAATCTCTGACGTCACTCCGTCCAGTTCTACTGCACTCGAAGACAGACGAACCCGAAACTTTCCTTTTTCGATCTCCAACATCTCTCCACCCAGCTCGACTGCACTCGAAGACAGACGAGTCAAAAACTCTCCTATCTTCCGGTTGGCTCGCCTCTTTATATAGAGAACTGGTGACATATCTGTTTTTCTAGAACGAACGTATTGACATAATTTCAAAGTACAATTTCACTCTTTCGAGAGTAAACAGTTTACTTTACAACGATTGCTTTCCAAGGTCCACAACAAGACTCCATTGTTTATCACCTCGCCATCAACCACTCTGACGCTTTTTGTAAACTACAGAGAGTCTTGTTTCAAAAATAAATTCTAAATCAAAACAGTTTTTATTTTAAGTTCGATTCTCGCAGTGTCAAAATCCATTTCTTTTTCTAAAAGTTCCAAATTATCATTGTCCCAGTAATTTTCTATTAGTAATCTGATATCCTATGTACACTTACAAAAAGATTGTATTTCATTTCTAAATTAACTTTCTGTAACATTTACATTTCAAGGTTTTTACCGCATTTTTTTGAAAACGCCTTTTTTTTTCTGTTTTCCAGTATATTCTCCTTCATTATCATTATTATTTCGGGCTGATATCACCCCCGCTACGGTTTCTTCTTATATTTATATAAAAAAAATTCCTATTATGTGTGCATGGATCAACAATATATATATATATATATATATATATATATATATATATATATATATATACTTGGCGTAACATCAAAATTATCCAAATCGTGTTACAACATAAGTATCCATCCTACAAAATGTTTAATATCTAAAAAAACACTAAACAAATTGGGATTCTTTTTTTCCGGGTTTTCAGATAAAACGTTTAGTCATCTTGATACCATTTGTCGTTAGAACCACCGAAAAACTGAGTTATTCAACTAGAAAGAGAACTGTTTAAAATCGTTTCGTGTCAGAACCACTGTCTTCCCAATTGAGCAATGGTGTGAGGAAAATATCATTCAGGCCTTCAGTAATGGTACCATCATTCATACTCTGGCTCTCATCTTTAAAGTTCATCCAAGAAGCATCAACAAACTGGGGAATAGGTTTAAAAAAGAGGGTACAGTAGAGAGGAAAACTGGATCAGGTCACAACGGGAAGGGGGTTACCATTTCAACTTAGAGCTAAAGAGATCAATTAGAAAAGATCCAATTCAATCCATAATACGTTTGACACATGAGAGAAGTGTTTCACCTATGAGAGTCCAAAGAGCAGTGAAAAAAGACTTGAAAATGAAAGTGAAACGTGTGAGGAAACTTGTTGCAGTATTATAGAAATTTAGAAGGTTAGAGAAGGCAAAAATCATCTTGAATAAGTTGGAAAATGATCCTGGAATAATATATATATATATATATATATATATATATATATATATATATATATATATATATATATATATATTGAACTTTATTTCAATCCTTTATAAGCTTGTGATCTTAGCTATGATTAATAATGAACATGTCATTTTCGTTTATGATCGATTTCATCACGATTCTTCTGTTAAGCTTGGAGAGTAATTATACATTCTTATTGCTAAAAGTAGAGTCCAATAGTTTTATAAAATCCTCGGAGAATTCCAGTAAGATAATTTTAATCATTTTTAAGATACAACCGTTCAAAGCTTAATCAAGCAATTGGAAATTTTGATGTCACATTGTTATATCTATTGTTATAAATTATAATTACTTACAAGTATTCACTACTATTTCTCTAGTAGTTTAGTCTTCAAGGTCAGGATTAGTTTGAGCCACCAGCTCTATCCACTGTTATTTATATGGTGAAGATTTGCACATGAATACAACATTCTTCCCCACTTGTTTTGACAATGTAAATTTGGAATACTCTATTTCGGCAAAAGTAGTATTAAAAAATACTTTATTTCGCAAATGTAGTATTAAAAAAACAATTAATTAATACCGAGTCGTTTAGGTTCTTTGGATATACGCAAATACCAAATATACAAAATAATTTACTTAAGCAAGTCAATATCTTTGTAGTAAGCATGTCCCTTCGCGTAAAAGCGAAAGGGAAACGACTATATTCATCAACGATAGTCAATAAATATTTGTTACCTCTTCAATTTGTAGAAAGCTGCCCCTTGAAATCTATATTTAATCTTTCAAAAGGTTGAGTGGCTTTCTTCTCCTCTCATAAACTATGGTTTTTCTCCTCTCATAAACCATGGTTTTTCTCCTCTCATAAACCATGGTTTTTCTACGGTACACGCACTACATATTTCAATCATTCTCTTTACTTCCTCTGTTGAGTAGGGAAAATTTCTCGACCTGATAAAGTGCATCATTCTTGATATTCCAGGATGACAGATTATCATGTAATTTTTTAAGGTCGATATTTAGGACAGAAGCGTAATATATTCTTGTTAACGAGTCTGGGCATGCGTGTCGATATCTGATACCATATTTGTAAGCAGAAAGTTCAATTCGCCAGCGATGAATTTTGTTGGTTTTAGTCTTCAAAGCTTTATACTTATCGAAAATGTAGGATTGAACTTGAAATAATATTTACCTTTTAGGTAATGACTCTATTCGATGATTGCGTTAGTTTCTTTCTCTAATGGGGAGTGGTTTCGTCCAGAGCGGTTTAGAGTTCTGGTAAAGAATGCAACAAGCCTGCCTCCTTGATTTAGCGTTGCAACTCTCGTCTACAGCTCTTTCTTATTCCCTTTTCAAATATGCAAAGGATTTTTTTTAATTTTAGCAGCTAAGGAGAATATAGTGTTGTTATTTAGCGCGGGGATTTTTAGCAAATACTTTGGGATCCAACGACTGTAGTAAATGAACATTACGACAATTCTCCCATGAGCTTTCATATTGCCTGGAGGAGGGAGTTCTCGCAGAGGTTTCATTCTTTCAGGGTCTGGTCTAACGTCCCTTTATTTACTTCATAGCTCAGAAATTTTATTTTCATTACTCTGTAGATACATTTTATTTTCATTCTCATTTAAGGTGAAACCCAGCCATTTTATTCATGATCCCAAACGGTATCCTTCAAAAGCCGCGTAAGGGCTGTTTACTTTACGTAGGGGAACTTGATGATTTCCTCTTTTTAGGTCTAGTTTTGGGTACAGATTATACTTTGCTATTTCGGAAACCATCGTTGTAATCATAGGTAGAGGATAGGCATCTTTTAAGGTAAAACGATTTATCGCTTGTGAATAATCATTTTTTTTCTTTTTCGTTTCATGTCCTTAATTACCACTACTTGCGCTCTCCACGGAGATCTGCTGGGCTCAATGATATCTTAATCCAACAGGCTTTTTATTTCCTTTCTTATAAATGAATCTTCTTCTCCAGAGTATCTTCGTGATTTCACAGATATAGGTCTACAGTCAGGATTTCACAGATATAGGTTTACAGTCAGCGGATGTCCAAGAGTCCTCCTTCTTTTGAATATTCTCTTGCGGAGAAGTTAAGGCGTTATTTCGGGATTCCAATACCGACACCGCTTGATACCTTGTTTGGGTATCAGCAGAATAAGCTTCTGAAATGAGGATAGCCCTTTCCAAACTTCGCACTTGATTTCCAGCTTCTGTGAGGGTGAGCGTTTTGATTTTAAGAAGTCCCTGACCAATAGCGGGTACGGATAAGCCAGAAATAAATGCATCTCTAATAGATTCCTCTTTGTAAACTTGAGCGGTAACATCTTTGAATTTTCCAGTCCTTCGCCAGAACGTGCAATACTTGAAGATATCAACCCAAGGTTTCTCCAGCCTGCCTGCTTGTAAGTACATGCCTGGCGTATATCTCAGTTTTATCTTGGACTTCAAAGTCTGTACATTCGCTGAAGAGTTTATATACATCAGACTACACGTAATTTATAAGAATATCCAACTCCTCGTCCCCAATAGGCTTGTGGAAGTTTAAAAGTGTTCGGTACCAATGATTCCATAATTTCTCTGTCCCGGGAGTCATATTATCTCGATCCAGAATTTTCAGTTTTAGTACCCTGTTTGATATCCGTAGCAAAAAATTAGTAGTGAATAGAATGCTGTAAACTATAATTATTTACAAGTATTCAATACTATTTCTCTAGTCAGGATTAGTTTTAGTCACCAGCTGTATCCACTGCTATTTATATAGTAGAGATTTGCACATGAATAATATATATATATATATATATATATATATATATATATATATATATATATATATATATATATATATATATTCTGTGTGTGTGTATATAAAAGTGAAAGTGGAAATTGAAGTCAACATCCAGAGTGTTTCATACTAAACGCAATCCTCAGGGCATATGACCTCCAATGTCCACTTCAATGTTCAATTTTATATTTACATATGCTCTATCCCTAATATTGAAGATAAATTTAGCATACCTTAAAACTATATTTTATCATATATATATATATATATTTATATATATATATATATATATATATATAAGGAAACATTGAAGTCAGCATTCAGAGGCGACAGGCTGTTTCATTCTAGACGCAATCGTCAGGCTACGTGTGTTTTTTTTCTCGACTATTTATATATATACGGGTCATTGGTGCACTGTGGGTGGTTCATTCTGACGGTTATTTTAGCGGGAGTGACTTGTTTATTGATTTGGGTTAATTTATTTTACTTGTTTTTTGTCTATATTTCTGAGATGACGTATTATGTACCTTATTTACATTATTTGGACTATTCTCCTCATTTATGTCGCCATATTTATTACAACGTTTCGGCCGTTGAACGCTCCGGCCTTCTTCAGGTGGTTGGAATGTCGAACTTAAGCCTTTATTTCGCTCACTGTTGTAGACTGTTCTAGTTCCACGTTCAATACCCGGTTAAGGCAGTGGAGAACTTTCAGAGGGAAATTAACAGGAGATTACTGATAACTGACACCCATTAAACATTAACAAAACGCAGACAAAACTAGAAAAGCAATAATAAGGATTTTAAAAATAACGAATTTGACATAGATATAAAAACTAACTTAAACAAAGTAAATTTCCTAGATGTTACCTTCATCCTAAAAAAAGGCACATATAAACAATACAGAAAACCCAATGATAAACCACTGTACATACACGAATCCTCGAATCACCCGCCTTCGATAATCAAATAGATACCAAAATCGATTAACCGCAGGCTTTCCGACAATTTTCGCAACAAAACTATATTTAACGAAGCTAAGAAAGACTACGAAACAGCCCTTAAAGATAGTGGATTCCAGGCAACACTCACATACTCACCACAGAGTACAAAAAACCCAATAGGAAGAGAAATATCTGATTCAATCCACAGTACAGCAAAAACGTAAAAACAAACTTAGGTAAAATAATATCCTTCAAACTCTTAAACAAGCATTTCCCGGAATCATGCACTCTACACAAAATATTCAATGAAAACACTGTAAAAATCAGCTACAGTTGCACCGAGAACGTGGCACAAATAATAAAAAAGCACAACAGGAAAACTATCAACAAACCACCCGAACAAATTAAACACACGTGTAACTGTAGAATAAAGAATGAATCTCCCTTAAACGGTAATTGCTTACAAAACAACATAATATACCAAGCCATTGTAAAATCACCAGATAAGGAAGAAAAAATATACATAGGAGTAACTGAAGGACCCTGGAACAAAGAAACTATGCACACAAAACATTTTTCACAAATAGTAAATAGGCGAACAGCACAATGCTTTCTGGGAAATTAAAAACAAATGACACCAAAAATATCATGGGAAATAAGAAAAAGATCACCAGCCTACAACAATCAATCAAAAAACCTGCAAAATTTGCTTGGATGGAAAAAATAGCTATCATTGCCTTCCCAGACCAAAGTAAATTACTAAATAAACGGTCTGAACTCATCTCACAATCCAAAGATGAAAACAAATTTTTACTATGTTACTTAAAAATCGAAAAATGAAATGAATAAATACAAATAAAGAAAATAATATAAAAACAGGTAAAATAAATTAACCCAAACAAATAATTAACACATTAACATATTCCCGCTAGAATAGACGAAATAGAATAAATAAAAATAAAAAAACAAGGAAAAATAATCAACCCAAATAAATAAATAAAGCAAATAATAATAAACAAATTAACAAAATAATCCCGCTAAAATAACCGTCAAAGTAAACTACAACAACCAATCCAAAAATTGGACGTAAAAATAGCTATAATTACTAAATAACGATAAAAAAACACTAATACGTTACTCAAAAATCGAAAAACAAATAGAGTAAATAAAAGTATACAAAATAAAAAATAAGTAAATAAATAAAAAATAAATAAAAATTAATCCAAATAAATAAATAAATTAACAAATTAACAAATCTCCCTCGCTAAAATAACTGTTAGAACTAATAAAAATAAGCATAAATAAGCAAAAACAAGTAAAAATAATAAACCCAAATAAATGAATTAAAAACTGCCCCGGCCAAAATAACAGAATAGACTACAGTATCAATCTAAACACTGAACGAATAATAACCATAATTATCTTCCCAGACCAAGACTAACTATTAAATAAGTGACCTCCGTTTCTTTTTCTACGCTAACAAAACATCAAAAACAGAAAAGAATAAATAATCCAAATGAAAATGAAAAACAAATAAATTAACCAAAACAAATAAATAAACAAACAAGCCTCTCCTACAAAAATAACCGCCAGAATAGATTATTCACAATGCACCACTGACCCATATATATAAATCGTCGATGAAAAATCCAACATTCACGGCTTGACGATTGCGCCTAGCATGAAACAGCCTGTCGTCTTTTAGTGTTGACTCCAATGTTCACTTTCATATTTATATTTACATACGATCTATCCCATAAATATAGCACACCTTAAAACCATTTCTTCATAGATAGATAGATGGATTGCAGCAAAATTAAAAACGAAATTAAATTAAAAATTTGAAAGAAAATTTCTCGGAATTTAGGTTTAAGACTATAATAATGGAACCGTGTAAAAAGAATTAGAATCTATATTATATTAATTAAAAAATCGAGGAAGAATTGACATTGTCTCCACTGCAGCGGTACTGGGTGTCTCTCTTCCGAAACCGTGAAAGTTGCTGGGAATTTGAAGAGATTTCTTATCACTCATTCTCCAGTGATAATCACCAGATATCTGGGTGAACATACACATTCAATAATAATAATAATAATAATAATAATAATGATAATAATAATAATAACATTAATAATAATAATAATGGAAATTCTATTTGAAGAAAGATAGATTTCACAAGGTTGGAGTTCCCGTGGGGGAATGTAGAAATACAGTAAATATCAAGGATTATAAATACTTGAAAGTTCTATAGATAGACAAGACTCTCAATGACAAGATGAAATCACAAATATGATAGGAGTATATTCGGCGTATAAACAAGTTTTTTTTTAGATCCAAGCTGAATAATGAAAACTTTGTTTCAGGCATCAATGCTTGGGCCATTGGAGTTGTTAGGTGTGTGGTCTTGAATAGACCAAGAGAAACTAGCAAATCTCGGCTGAAGGAACAGGTACCTACATCCTAGGAGTAATGTGGATAGGCTTTACCTACCCCGAAAAGAGAGGGGAAGAGGTTTGATAGGGGTGGAAGAGTGCGTAATATCTGAATGTAAGCCCTTGTACCTACAGCATAGCCAAGAGTGGATGCTAAAAGGTGTACTGAATTAAAAGCTCATTTAGGAGACAGAACGGATGGTAGATTACGGGAAGAGAATCTATGATGAAAATTTGAGGATGTGGATGAACAGGGTTTCATTTCTGCAACATGGAAGGAAAAAAGAAGCAATTGCACAAGTAAACTAAGTTAGCTGCGGCTCTGAAACAAAAACTGGTTATTGAAGAAGAAAACTGAATAGATGATCTGTGTAGCACAATGCCAGTTTCTAAGAACAAATTCCATCAAATACACTATTCATGGAACAGTTGATTTACCTTATACAGTCTGTATAGGAAAGCTATCGAAATTGTGTAACGCATTTTCCTCGAGTGGGCAGAGAAGTGATGTAAGTATTCACCAAATGAGTAGCCGAGAATGAGCAAATAAAGCTCGCGTGGGATACGACTATCTGACTGAAAAGCGCTTCGAAAACACTCGCCCTGTTATCACACTTGTGTATAAGAGCAGTCATGAATTAATTCTGACAGGCCTTCCGGTATCTTGTGATGAGAACATCGCTAAAATAGAGAAGTACCAAGCTATGTCAGGGAAAATCAGAGAAATATACCAAGAAGAACACTCGGATTTATTTTTAGGAAACTTTCTGTCTTGCAGGACGCGTTAGTAATATCAGATATCATATGGAGTGCGCAGATGTCCGCACTGTTTGGAACAGCTCATGGTCTGAGGAATATTGTGTGCCTCTAAGCTGCTGGTAGAAGCTGAGATATGATTATCATCACTCGACCGAAACTTCTAAGAATCGAAGATGATATGAAATTATTATGATAATAATTGAAAAGTAGAGATTTTATACTTACGAATTTATTTTAATTCTGGATATAAAAATATTTCACCAAATGCAAATATTCACTGCTACTTTTAAATGTGTACTTTTCTGCCATGATCATTGTGCTAACTTATGCTTGATAGCATTTACATCAGACACAATCCAGTCTTTGTTACAAGGCCATAAACTCAACAAAATTACTATTTTTTCGCCCAGTCAATACGAATAGATTGTGAAACAGACCGAAAATAGGGCTGATTTTGCCACAGACAGTGGAACAAGAATTTATGATTAGAATGAAATCAGAGAGAGTAATACAAATTCAGAAGGATGTACAATTACGTTTTATACATTACGCAAATGTATTTGACAATGCACGGCACAAGGATCCATTTGAACTGTTAGGAAAACTACATTTATTTGGAAATGTATTAGAATAATGTAGAACTAATACTGAGAGCAAACCGTTTGTATATGGATAAAAATGAATTGAGTAGATGTACAAAAATAGAAAGTGGCGTAAGACTTATTCAAGCTCTACAGTTGGGTGAGGCTTCTGCGTATTTTACATTTATATTTAATATTTAATATATCTTATATTTATTTAATTGGTATCATCCCACGCAAGGCAGTAACGACATTAAGACACAAGGGGTTACAGGGCGTGGAAGAATTAGGAACTGAAACATTAATAATGAGCGGGAAGAAGAGCAATCATGAGGACAGTAGATAGAGATTGACATTGCACTTAAATTTTTGCCGACTAAATTTGGCTGAAAAGCATGTAGCTGGGAGTAAATGCTGAACAATCTCTTCACATGTGAAGAGGAAACTGGGGGCAACAGTAATGTGCTTCTACAGAAAGATAGAGCAGAGTAAGTGAATAAGCAAGGATGAAGTCTGAAAGAAAATAGCAACAAAAATAACGCTTATGCTCAGAATCAGGAAGAAATACCTTAAATTTCTCGGACATATAATGAGTAAGTAGGGCTTGGAGAATTTAATACTCACAGGGCGGCATATCAAAAGCAAGAGGGGTAGGGTAAGGCAGAGAGCCACTTAGCGGACAAGCCAGTGGGAATGGATGTGTGAACGAGTCGTGAGAAGCCATGGGAAAAAAACTTAGCTACGAGTCACAAGGTTTAAGAAGTTGTGGAAAGCTATGAAGATATACATTACTTCAAAGTTTATTTTTAGTGGATATTCGGGTTTGAGTAGAGACCCTGTTTTTTAAATAGCTTGTAATACGTTTACCGGCCTGCACACGCAAAAAAATCTTAACAAAGAAAGTGTGCTTCGTGTGCGTCCCCTTTTTGTGGGAGAAACAAGCATCTGATGTGGCGTACTTTCGGCCACTCTGCCACAAAGTACTCCATAGCCCAGCAAGGTTCTAGTTACCCTTTGAAGTAGAAAAATTTGAGAGAAGTTATATGTTGGGACCAAGTAATGGTTAAGAAATAACAAAACAAGAGGTTACAGATAAATAGTGTATTGAACAGTAAATACAACAGAAGTGTGTTACACGACTTGGGAGTGTGTGTCGGTTGACCAGCGTACAGTCTATATCACTGTTAATATTTAACAGCCCACCCACGAGGGTTCTATATGGCACAAGGCCTAGTTTACTGCGGGTTCTCCGAGCCCGTAGCCTTGGTCAAAAAAATTCCCTTGGAACCCGTATAAACGTGTTCATGCTCTGTCTACCTCCCCGAACGAAACCTTGATCTTCTGCAAAGCCTCATCCGGGTTATCTCCGCTCAAAGCAGAGAGTTCGACAGTTGAATAGGCTATAGCATTGTTAATATTTAACAGCCCCCCACAAGGGTTGCATGTGGCACAAAGCCGAGTTTACCGTGGGTTCTCCGAGCCCTTCGGCAAAGCCTCGTCCGAGGCAGAGAGTTCGACAGTGGAATGTATGTGGCACAAGGCCGAGTTTATCGCGGGTTCTCCGACCCCGTAAGCTCGGCCAAAGATGTTCCCTTTGAACCCGTATAAACGGGTTCAGGGCCTGTCTACCTCCCCGGAGGAAACTTTGCCCTTCGGTCAAGCCTCATCCGAGCTCCTCTTCCCCGCGGTGGAGAGTGTGACAGTCGAACCAGCCAAGGCACTCCTCCTCCGAGGCTTACTTCCCTACTATTATACAGGGTGTTTAAAAAAGAATACGCCAAAATCATCACGTGATGTGTCAAAAACGAAAAAAATTACAAACCTCTAGCATGAACACATGTGTTGTATATACATTCAAGTTTCATTTCATGTTTTATAAGTGCTCAATGTGGCCACCACCGGCAGCGCAGACAACATCAAGCCGATATGAGAATTCCTCCGAAACGCACCTCAGCATGTCACAGTCCACCGTGTTGATTGCAGCTGTTATTAGACCTTTCAAGTCATTAGTAAGTGCTTGGACGAGGCTTAGTTTGTATGGTTTCATGTGTAATCGTCTCTTTAACACACGCCAGACAGCGGTATGAGGGATGGCAAGCTGAAGACTTGCTCGACGTACGGACTTACGTGGGCTGCTCTCAGATGCATCATGAATCCTCTCCATTTGCTCCTCTGTAACACGTGGTCTTCCAGGACTCTTTCCTTTGCACAGGCACCCACTCTCTTTAAACTGTCTAACCCACCGTCGAATGCTCTCACGATGGGACGACAATGCCGAATTCTGTTCTGAAAGCACGCTGCACCGTGACAATGGTGTTTGTTTTCGCGAACTCAAGCAAGCAAAACGCCTTCTGCTAAGGAGTCGCCATTTTGATTGATCTTCCCACAATTCAGCTGTACCGGAAGTTATACTAACGACACCGGTGAAACTGGCACCCAATCAAACTTTGATAAGTACTCTATCAAATAACCACTGATTCAGTCCACTACAATGCTATAGACCTGAAAAAACAGTAATGATTTTGGCGTTTTCTTTTTGAAACACCCTGTACTTTATAGTAAGTGGAAGAGTCCACAATAGTCTCATTAGAGGGAAGACACCACAAGATTTCAAACCAAATTTTCCGTTATTTTGAAGCAAGAAGGTAGTCCTAAAAGCAAGAAACTGTTAGCATAGAATTTATGGATACGTCTAGCTAAATCAATTTTAAATTGCTGAAGCCTCGTCGTCAGTCTGAGTTTAAATTCAAAATGTCTCGATATCATAGCGAAGACCTCACCCGAATAATTACTATGAAGTAATAGAAAAGGCACAGAGAAAGTGACTGAAGCCGAGACACCTGGTAAGGAACAACAATATTGCTGATTCGTCGTTTGATTATATCAAAAATCTCCAGGTAAATAGCAGTAGCACTGGACTATATGTGGCACCAATACTCTAAGCACAGGCAAATAGTCAACCTATAGATATGTAAGATTCTGGAGAGAAACATTGCCTATATATATATATATATATATATATATATATATATATATATATATATATATATATAATTATTTATTCGAAAATTAAAATCACTACAAAAATAGCCATTTTGTTTCAATACTTCTGGTGTCTTATCAAGTGATGGTGTTGAATGTATAATAAAGGGTTTTAAAAGGTTCAAATCAATCAAACACCCCTCGCTAGGGAAAACGCTGTTACATAAGCTGGAATGACCAATCAAAATACAAGTATATAAGAATTCAACGAACTTTAGTTATAAAAATTATTTAATGCTTTAATATTAGGTTTAGACTAAAATAGAATTCAGTTTAACTAATGAATATTAAATTATAATATAAAATTAAAAATTACCAATTTTAAATTTAATCTACATTAATTTTAAAATTATAAAATCATTTAAAGAAGAAACTGAGGAAAAAAAATACATATGTTTTCTATTTATTTTATTTTTATTGAAATTAAACTGGAATAAACGTTAAGATCTCTGAACTGCTTTACAATTTAGATTTGAAGTGAAGACGTGATGAAATAGGATGAAATCTTGCAAAAGACAATACATACAAATCAGAATATAATACAGAAACACGCAGACATATTTGGATATATAAACAAGCAAACAAGCGACGTGACAGGAAATATGTTCATGACCCTTAAAGTAAAGAAAAAAAAACAACATACACACACAATGAAAGGCACACAAAAACGACCATACATACACATACACCGACAAAGACACTCACATACACACACATATATTGACAAAGATACGCCCATACACCCACCAAGAAATATTCAATTTTGAAATTCTTATTAAACGAATTCTAACATCCTATTACAGTATAACTTATATGAGCAAAGATATATAGATAAAAATGGTTGAATAGATAAAGTTCAACATGGGCAGAACAGAAAAACAAACATTCTATTATATTTGCTCTACTGTGTATTGAATGAATGTCTTGATGGAGAAAATGAACTTTTGTCTGTAGTTTTTTGTTTAACATGAATTTTGGTCAGCCTTTGTGTTGGTCAAACAGACTTTTTCAAGATGTTATTTAAGATAAGAACTAGATGGATTCATGCTGCTATGAATTCCCGTGGTCATTTTGACAGTTATATTGGTTCCTGGAAAGGTGACGTGTCTCTGTTAAGCGTGTGTGTGTTATCTTAGGGAGACAGTGCGTATGATGTGTGTATGCGTTTATATTACAATGGGTGTGTGTTATCACTTGGCTCATAAGGGAGTGAGTGAGTATGATGTGTGTAAGTGTGTATATTCGTGTGGGTGGGTGTATAAGTGTGAGGCCTCAACACCTCCGTAAGCATGTCTGTCTTGTGTGGGTGAGAAATGTGGGTAGGTTTTGATTTGTTGAGTTATATATTAATACTATCTATATTGTTAAATTTATGGTTAAGCCCGGCTGGATAGTGCGTTTTTAAACGTTGTATCCACTTATTTTCATGGAACTCTAAAATCTTTCTAATGTTATCTGCTCAGAACTTTTCTATTCTCTCAATTATAGTGAATTTGGCTTGGGTTTTAAAATCGGGTTTTTCTAGGCAGAAATGTTGTTCTCCAGGTAATAATCTTTCATGGGGAGTCGACTTAATTCGATTGCGATAATTATAAATTCTGTAGTGAAAGGGACAGTCAAATTTTCATACATATTGTTTCTATTGGCATAGTGTGCATTCTAGGAGGTAAATTATGTTATGACTTCTACAGTTAGAGTCGTGGTAGATTTTGAAAGTAGATTTAGTGACTGAGTTAGTGAATGAATTCGTGTGTTTAATGTGGTTGCAGCATAGGCTTCTTTTGTTGTTACATGGTAGGGAAAATCCTGTTGTTTTTGTTGTTGGTTTATTACGGATTACCTTGTCCCCTGAAATGTGGTTACTACATATGATTTCTTTTAGGGTCTTAGGTCTAAGATATGCTAGAAGCTCGGGTCCCTCAAACAATTTTTTTATGTATGGTTTGAGATGTAGTATTTCCCAGCGACTTTTGATTATTTGGGATAGTGGAGGCAGAGTGTGGGGTTGAAAGTGTTTACTAGAGGGATGCGGCTAGATTTATTTTTAATCTTGTACATTAGGGTGTCTTCTCTAGGTGTGGAAATTGCTTTATTTATTTGTTCCCTGATTAGGTGTTATTTATAGCCCCGTGTTGTAAATTGATGCCTCAGATTTTCAATGTGTTTATTTAATTCTACATTGTTGGAACATATCGTTCTGAGTCTAAGTGCTTGTGAATAGGGAAGGTTCTCTTTGAGGTGTTTAGGGTGGGAGATTTAAAGTGTAGCTAGTCGTGGGTGTCGGTGATTTTAAAGTGTAGTGTCGATTGTAGTTTCCTGCTTTCATCTATGTAAATGCAGGTGTCTAAAAATGCTTCCGGTCTTGTGGATTTTTCATAGTCAAAACTGCGTTTAGGGTCATGAGGAATTGGATAAGTTTGTCGTCACTGCCCGTGTATACGAAGAATATATCATCGATATATCTTGCATAGAATACGCAGTCGCTACCGATGAGGAGATAGATATGGGTCTCCTCAAATTTTCCCATGAATATTGTAGCATATGATGGAGCTGCAATGTTGCCCATGGCACAGGCTCTTACTTGCAGGTAGTGTGCTCCATTGAAGTTGAAAGTATTCAAATGTATATATATATATATATATATATATATATATATATATATATATATATATATATATATACAAGATTTGCTCACTTCTCCATAAAAATGTATTCATATTGCTGTTTAAGGAGTGTTCCAACTTAAGATATATAAATGTAATTAATTAGGATCAGTTTTTAAATACATTTTGAATAACAGAAATATGATATTTTCGACCGCACTATTCGGGAATTTCACTGACCTGGAAAAAATAAATTGATTTCTGAACACATAACTAAATAATACTTGAATTTGTGTTCCCTTTAATTCGTTATGAATGTTTTCAAATTAATTCCCCTTTGTATGACTCTCAACGAGGAAAAGAAGACTTTATAAATTATTATGCTTTTCTCTTTTTCAAATGTGACCATCAAGTGAATTTAAATGTCTTCATATAGGTGTGTGCGTGTATTCATCTTCACATACACTTACGCACACGCGTTCACACTCACACACACGCGCGCACACGCACACACACACACACACACATATATATATATATATATATATATATATATATAGGGCACACATTTTTAAATTAAAAGTATACGAATTTTTGCATCTGTGTAAAATTATAGTAAACTTATGACTGTTGGGTCTATTGAATGAAACTTAAGTAAGAAAAAATCACTCATCAGCAATGATTTCCGTAGCCGTGTCGTCTTTGAACAAATAAAATTAGCTTTAAACAATTTTACAAAAAATAATAAAAGCAATCATCTTCATATAAACAGAATAAACACCATTATCTTATTCTATCGTAACCAAATTCACCCGAACTATAAACAAGATATAAAAAAATATATAATTCACTGAAACATATCATTAACAATCCCAATAAGTACCTTAGATTTATCATATATTATATAAATATTTCAAAAGGTCTAACCCAATGATTACCACTAACTTGTGGGCTTCAAAACCATCCTATGTAAAATTAATGTCGTTTTTGAATTCTGTGTCTATTGAGAGATTGTATCTGCAATATCAATAATCAAAGGAACAACATTAAATTCTTACATTGGCCAAATCTCACTCTTTCTGTAGGTTGATTTGTCACTTGTCTAAATTAGTGCACGTCTCGATCATCACCTCACAAACAACCAAAATACAATTATCAACATAAGAAAAATATTATAACATAATACAAAAATACTATAGGACGTAAGGAAAGACACAAAATACTATGAGTTATTATTAAACAGTAGAAAGTACTTGAACAAAAAAGAACAAAGTATAAACTTTGGACAATTTATCAAAATTTCAATTCTGATGTACATCTTACAATAGGAAAGATATAATAAGAATTACAAATACCAATATAACTGAGATAAAAAATTGGTTTGTTAATTTTTACGCCGTCAAAACGAAACTGCTCTCTATTAATCATCTTAAAGAACCTTTTTGCCTTCTATCAACATGGGTGATGCTAACTCACGCTTTCTTGGCCCCACGTCTTGCGCGGACATGGAGTGGAATGATTATATTGAATCAATTACTAGATTTTTGAGAAAGTCCGTTTCACTCCGTTGTGCTATGGAATTTTTTGGCAGAATCTATCTTGTACATTTACAAGTCTACTATTCGTCTATACATCGACTATTGCTGCTGCATCTGATTTGCTACTTCTGCTATATATATAGAGAGAAATTCTTGACAAAATAGAATCGGCAACATTATCGGTCCTGACCTGATATCACGTTAAGTAGTTACCCTGTGCCTTTTCTATAAATCACTTGAACAAGAGTAGAGGCCCATCCTTTGTTTCCTGTTTAGGAAGGGGTTCTAGTATGCTTTTATTTTCTCTGGCCTCTGTAATGTTGCTGTCGTGAATCTCTTGCGAAGTGTGCGGTTTGTGACAACGTCTCTTCATATTGAGGGTACCGAGTTGACAGTTTTCTGCTTGCTGGTCCTGACTGCTAGTTGGGAGCGTCTTGAGAGGCTGCTCTGCTCAACAGTTGCATAATATCGGAGTTCTTGCAGTGCCATGTCGTGCATGGATGGGTGTCCCTGCACGCACATCCGATGGGAAACCCTGAGGTCACATTATGTTGCACTCTATGCCAGTTCCTTTCTGCCCATGTCACATAGGATCGCTGTCTTCTACTATTACTTTAAGCCTTTTCCTTACCAACATAAAATGACCATAAACTATCAAAAATATAAACCTAACTTCCTACAGTGTGGAATCGTTCCTCTTTGAAAGCCTCCTGATATACCCACTCTCTGCGAGACTAACCATAACTCGTCAATCCCCTCCTCTGATTTCTCGATTCCTGGCTACCTTCCTCTCCTTAGAATGGACACTAAAATCCACATGCATAGTCTGGGAATTTATGTCCGCGATCATCTAACGCTGGCTAGGGAACTCTTTGTTGAATCCCCAGACAATTCGTATGTCTCTCCGTTTATCTCTCCTCAATTCAGTAACCTATCTCTTCTTTCTCTATCGTTCCCCTTCCTCTCAAGACTGTAGTGTTCTCGTTAGCATTTCCGATAATATAGACAATGCCATCTCTCTACATCCGTTTGCACACATATTGGTGTTCGGTGACTTTAACGCCCACCATACCATGTGCCTTAAACACTCTGCAACTGACCTCGCTGGCATTCAAATCCTTACCTTTTCAATCACTCAATCCCTCACACAATTGTTTGACTTTCCTACCTGTTTCCCCAGTAACCCTAACGGTAACGCTTCCCTTCTCATTCTCCATTCTGCTCTCTTGGCAAGTCTGTTCACGTCGTAGTATCTATTAACATCTCCTCCCTCTTCCCCTCTATCAACGCGCAGACTGGAACTCATTCCGTGATTTCCTTCGTGACATCCTTAGAAGGTGGTTTTAATCACCCTCTTCAAAAATGTGCGTCTGAGGTCTCCTCCTGGGTAAAATCTGGCATCGAGGCTTTCATCCCAGCAATAAAATATAAAGTTAAATCACGCTCATCTCCTTGGTTCTCAGATGCTTGCTCAGCTGCTATAGCCCACAGGAATTTCTTCTTCAGTCTTTACCGAAGCGACATGCTACTAATGAGTGCAAGTGTGTCCTCAATTAAGCAAAGTTGCTATTGGCTGATAGAATGAAACAAAGTATTGCATCTCGCAAATTTGGTTCTAAAGATTATTGTCTGCTCAAATACTCAATCCCTCCTCTATTTAATCAATTCGAAGTCCTAACTACCTCAGCTGATAATGCTGAATGCTTTGCTCGGAAATTCTCATCCAACTCAACACTTGACTAGTCTGGAGTACCCACAACCGATTTTCCCCTTGGAAATGAAGTTTTATTGAGTGAGATGAGCATAACCCTGTCGATGGTATTGAACATCATCTCTGAATTAGACGCTCATAAAGCAAGTGGTGGTGACGAGATACCAGTCCTAAAGAAATGTACTCCAGAGATGGCTCCACTCTCTCCAAACGATATAATTATTGCCTCACTGACTCTTGCTTTCCAGCCTGTTGGAAGTCCTTATCAGCTGTCCTTGTTTTTTGGAAGTCTGGAGACACTTCTTACCCATCTAACTACCGTCCTATCAGTCTCCTACCGCTCTTCGGCAAAGTCTTCGAGGGTTTAATCGATGCCGAAGTGTTTAAGCACCTTACCCACTTTGATCTACTAGCTGAAAAACAATATAGTTTTCGCATTGCCCGGTCTAACTATTACGTGCTTACAGACATAACTGAATTTGTATACCAAGCTCTTGATAACGGCGAAGCTCGAGCTGTGGCTCTAGATATCTCTAACACGTTTGATAGAGTTTGACATGTCGGCCTTCTTCGTAAGCTTCAGGGATATGGTATTACAGGACGATTATTTGCTTTAATCCAATCATTCCTGTCAAACCGTGAAATGAAGGTCGTCCTAAAGAGGTTCTCCTCCAGTTCCTTTCATACGAACGCTGGTGTTCCCCAGAGCTCTATCCTGGGTCCTACGCTGTCTCTGATCTTCATCAATGATCTTCCTGACGTCATCAGTTCTCAAGTAGTCATCTATGCAGATGACACTACCATTTAATCCTGTCTCAATAGTAAATCTGGCATCCCTGGCAAAGTTAACCTGGCTGTTGGTCTCGAAAAGGACTTCCAGTCTGTGGTTGATTGATGCAGAAAATGGCTTGTAAAATGCCTCCAAAACGAAACTGCACTCACTTACCCACCATAGAGAAACATCCCTACCTTCTGCATGGCTGATGCTCAACTTTACGATAGAGTCACTCTGCTCCTTCTTGGTCTCACTTTTTCCACTGCCCTGAGGTGGAACAACTACATTGAATCAATAGCTTCATCTATCGCAAGGAAATTTAGTTCTCTGTGTTGCGCCAAAAGTTTTTTCTCGTCTGATCCCATCTTTCAAATCTACAAATCTACCATTCGTCCTTGCAGTGATTACTGTTGCCATATATGGTCTGGTGCTCCCACTGTTCATCTTGAGTTTCTTGACAAAATCTAAAGACGGATATGCAATGTCCCAGGTACCTGGCATCTCAACTCCAGTTACTTTCTCACAGACGTGATGTGGCTGCCCTCTATCTTTTGTACAAATATTTTCATGGCAGCTGCTCTGACAAGCTATTTTTACTGGTGTCCCAACTGTATGAATTTAAGCGTCAATTGGCATCTTCTACTTCAACAGCTTCTTCTCTCGCATTCTCCGACAGTGGAACTCCTTTTCTCTTACTTTCTTCCATTATAACTATAATATTAAATATTCAAATGTAATCAAAATCTTCTGATGCCTTGATCTTGATTCCCCTCCTTCTCTTTCCTCAAACACCACTCTTTACTCTTACTTTCACTCTCTGTAACCCTTTGCGTGCTAGTGGCACTCCCGCCTTGCTTCGGGTGATGTTTCCTCTTTCAATTGTCGACTTTACGTGTTCCAAGCCCAGTACCAGATTGGCAGCTAGGTCTCATAATTTCACTGTTGAAATTGCTTGTTATAACAGTAACGTTTATGGTAATGATTTCTTCTCCCGTCCTTTTAAGTTGTGGGTTTCTCTTCTGTCTGTTTGCTTTCCTGTTAATTAGGATCTTCAAAAATTGTCACCTATCTCCTAGAATCCTGTTCTTATATTTCTCTATGTGTTTTTTTCATTTTCAGTAACCACTTGCATTTTAGTGGCTTGAAGTGAAATGATTAAATATATATAAATATATGTGTGTGTGTGCGCGCGCGTGTGCGTGTATAAAAGTGAAAGTGGAAATTGAAGTCAACACACACACACTCTGAAGTGTGTGTGTTGACTAATTTTCATCTGGTAATTTCTACAAAGTCTTAACAGGAAATGAATTCAGATGGCCTATAATAAAAGATTTTCGGCAAACATTAAGCACTTTATATTGCGTGTGTTTATTTCTTTGCAAATGACTCACTTGGTAGTGCTATTGCAAATGGCGTGTTGCTTGCTGATACGTACTGTACACCATTTGGAATTGCATATCTGAAATCTTTGAAAGCCTAATGGATTAACCGAAAGTGCTAGAAACGAGCAATTATTTATACAATTTATCTACATACTCTTTTCAAAAAGGAAATCTCATTTTCGCATACAAAACATGCAATAAAAATAAAGAAGTTCCTTATCAATCATTTTAACTGAAAGATATACTGGACTCTGATTGCTGCTGAGATACACAATTATTAAATACATGAATGAGTTGAAAGTTTCATATGTTGACTATGAAGGAGTGTTGCTAGAATAGCGAAATCTCACATGCATTGATTTAAAATTTTCTTATTAATAACTGCATTGTTTTTTTCCAGGTAAACTTACTTCTGACTGTTCTAAGTGGACTGTCCATCCTGGAGAATAGGGAGGATGATCAACCAATTCAAAGCCACAGTCACTCACAGCAACCACTGAAAGCAAGGGATGTGTGCATTTTCCTGTTGAAACAAGACCACTTTCGTCATTCTTCCTCAGAATGTTGTCATAATACTCTTCATTGATGGTTTGGCCGTTGTGAAGACATTCAATAAACACAATGCCTTTTGTATCCCAAGAAACTGATATCATCACATTCGGGGCAGAGGAAATAACACTGGCCTTCTTTGAAGCAGGTAAAGTGATATGTTTCCACTGCATGGATCGTTTCTGGCTCAAAGTGATCAACCCAACACTCAGCCTGGGTTGATAAACGTTCAAGGAAACCAGCTAAATCTGCATCAAACAATATCAGATTTTCCCATGATGCAATCAGCGCTTTTGACCAGGTGTCACCGAGCAGAAAACTTCATCATGCCAAATTCATTGTGCAGAATATTCTCAACCCTCTCATGGGATTTCCTAATATATTTAATTAGGCACCTCCACGAAATCGCTAAAAAAAGAGCATAGCATGATGAAAAAGACGCCAAGCTTGACGAAAACAAAATTTTATCGTCTAAATGTTTATGTTATACTTATAACATAAGCATTTAGACGATTAAATTTTGTTTTCGGCAAGGTTGGCGTCTTTTTCATCAAGCTATGCTCTTTTTTACCGATTTCATGGAGATACCTACAATCACTTATCATCCATCACCATGTGGTGAACACGATCAATGTTTTCCTTGGTGGTGGTAATTGCATGACATCCAAACCTTTGGCCATGTTCAAGACTCTGCCTTTCCTGCCTAGCTGCCCACTTTTGCACTACTGATAAATCTGGAGTGTCATCTCCTAATGTAGTAACGATATCAGCATGAATATCCTTGGGAGCTTTTTCTACAAGTTCCTGATAACATCAAGATGATCAAATTTTATCCATTTTAAAGAGAAATCACTACTAGTTACTTTTGAAGACTTCTTTCAAAAGTTTACCTGGAAAAACAATGCAATTATTTAGAATTTAAATTAATGTATGCAAGATTTCGCAGCTCTAGGATCTCTCCTTCATAGTCAGCCTATGAACTTTTCAGCTCACCGCCATACATACATGTAAATTAACTACCTCCATTAATTCGCTGAAAAAATGCTCCAAACTTTATAAAAACAAAGTTTAGCGTTAAAATTTTGATGTTATTATTAAGAGGAAAGACAAAAATAGTTTTTTAATGTTTAATTAAATTTGAATCCTTTCTAGCAGGTTCGAAATTTTGGTTAAAAATCGGCTTTTTCTTGCGTTAGTGGGGACCATAAATCAATATAGGATATTTTAACGTCTTTTTTGCGGGTAGAAGCACACTGATTTGGACATTCTTGAAACAATCAAATAATTGTCGGATTTTAATTAAATTTTCCGAAATTATTTACAAATTATTGAAGGTATTTTAAATATCTTGGTAAAAACATTTTTATTTTACATCTGTTACCCCACATTAACTTAATAAAATGTCACCTCTTAATATTTATATTAGTTAAAAGCAAAACTCAGGCATTATTTAATTAGAAAAGCTTTTAATTTGTTTTTATAAATAAGATATATTAAGGACACAATTCTCTTAAGAAAAAAATCGATGAATAATTAATTTTTAGAATTGTTTTCATTGTTTTAATTTTTAATTAGAGTAATTTCTTAAGTCTTAAAACTCTATTTACTAATCATAAATTGAAAATCTTAGTACAAGTCATTAAAATCAATATTTTTAAAAGAATTTTGAATTTTTGTGTATGTGTTTAAACGTGACAATACGAGTATTCATACACGACTTTATCAAAAAAAATAAGAGCGGTAACTATAGTACAATATAACGCCAAAGTATCTAAAATTCAATAACAACATTACAAGAATATATACCTACATTTTTAACATTACTCGGTTCTTAAAAATTATATATAAACGTCGATCCCGTTATATTCAATTATTTTTACGGATATAGCCGCCGTAGAAAAACATTAAATATCTATCAGTCAAGCTGTGAACACGTCAAAAGCTTAAATTACCGTGTGTTAAAAATGCATTTCTGTGACATTTTAAACTTAAAGTAAACAATATTTATTTCAAATCTCGCAGTTTGTATTTATGAGAGGAGGAAGAGTTCATTCTACTGTAGGAAGGTTTATCACAACAGAACAAGAGCACACGGTGAATTATCCCATAGAGTTCTTGAACTCATTGAATCCTCCTGGAATGCCATCACACAAGCTGGAACTAAAAGAAAATGTGACAGTTATGTACTGAGAGATCCGGATCCTCCAAAGCCTTGTAATGGAACAAGGTTAATTGTCAAGAAGATACTTCCTCGTCACTTGGAAGCAAACATCCTTACTGGTCTAGGAAAGGAGGAAAGAGTTTTAATTCCAAGAATTTCCTTAATTCCTCCAGATATTCCATTTGAGTTCAAAAGGCTTCAGTTTCCAGTGAAATTGAGCTATGCTATGTCAATCAAGAAGCCCCAAGGACAATCATTAAAAGTCACCGGCTTTTATCTGATGGAACCCTGCTTTTCTCACAGTCAGCTTTATGTAGGTTGTTCAAGAGTTGAGAATGGAAACAACCTATTTGTACTGACCCCGAATGGGAAAATCCAAAATGTTTATCATGCAGCATTGCAATAAGTTCCAAATAGACAAATTATATCATTCTTTTGAGGAAAACTGTAAATTGTTTAAAAAATATTGTTCAAGTTTAATAAAATTTAATATGTACTCAATGCATTGTTGGACCAAAAGCCCAAGCAGGAGCTACATTAAATGCTGCCCAATAGGAAGGGTTTTAAGCCAGTATATATATTTTTATATTATTTTTAATGTATATTTTAAGCAAGTATATATATATATATATATATATATATATATATATATATATATTTGAACAATAAAAATTATTAAAACATTAAAATCTTCAGACACACTGGGTTGTATATTAATATTCCTTCGTTTTTCTTATTATCAATTTAGTTTCGGCCAACATAGCCATCATCAGGAGAAAAAAATTTCTGCTTGCTGGTAGCAGTGAGCTACAGAAATGAATGTCTTCATGGCGAAAATGAACTTTTGTCTGTAGTTTTCATTTGTTTTTTTGGTTTTTTAACATGAATTTTGGTCAGCCTTTGTGTTGGTCAAACAGTCTCTTTTAAATTGTTATTTTAGATATGAGCTAGATGGATTCATTTTGCTCTGAATTCCCTTGGTCATTTTGACAGTTTTATTGGTTCCTGGAAAGTTGACGTGTCTCTGTTAAGTTTGTGTGTGTGTATTATTTGGTTCTTAGGGAGGCAGTGCGTATGATGTGTGTAAGCGTGTATATTACAATGGGTATCTGTTATCATTTGGCTCATTAGAGAGTGAGTGAGTATGATGTGCGTAAGTGTGTATATTCGTGTGGGTGGGTGTATAAGTGTGAGGCCTCAACACCTCCGTAAGCATGTCTGTCTTGTGTGGGTGAGAAATGTGGGTAGGTTTTGATTTGTTGAGTTATATATTAATACTATCTATATTGTTAAATTTATGGTTAAGCCCGGCTGGATAGTGCGTTTTTAAACGTTGTATCCACTTATTTTCATGGAACTCTAAAATCTTTCTAATGTTATCTGCGCTTGACTTTTCTATTCTCACAATTATAGTGAATTTGGCATAGGTTTTAAAATTGTGTTTTTCTAGGCGGAAATGTTGTTCTACAGGTAATAATCTTTCATGGGGAGTCGACTTAATTCGATTGCGATAATTATAAATTCTGTAGTGAAAGGGCCAGTTAAATTTTCCTACATATTGTTTCTATTGGCATAGTGTGCATTCTAGGAGGTAAATTATGTTATGACTTCTACAGTTAGAGTCGTGGTAGATTTTGAAAGTAGATTTAGGGACTGAGCTAGTGAATGAATTCGTACGTTTAATGTGGTTGCAGCATAAGCTTCTTTTGTTGTTATATGGTTGAGAAAATCCTGTTGTTTTTGTTGTTGGTTTATTACGGATTACCTTGTCCCCTGAAATGTGGTTACTACATATGATTTCTTTTAGGTTCTAAGGTCTACGATATGCTAGATGGCCGCGTTCCTCAAACAATTTTTTTAGGTATGGTTTGAGATGTAGTATTTCCCAGCGACTTTTGATTATTTGGGATAGTGGAGGCAGAGTGTGGGGTTGAAAGTGTTTACTAGAGGGATGCGGCTGGGTTTATTTTTAATCTTGTACATTAAGGTGTCTTCTCTAGGTGTGGAAATTGCTTTATTTATTTGTTCCCTGATTAGGTGTTATTTATAGCCCCGTGTTGTGAATTGATGCTTTAGATTTTCAATGTGTTTATTTAATTCTTCATTGTTGGAACATATCGTTCTGAGTCTAAGTGCTTGTGAATAGGGAAGGTTCTCTTTGAGGTGTTTAGGGTGGGAAGAATTAAAGTGTAGATAGTTGTGTGTGTCGGTGATTTTAAAGTGTAGTGTCGTTTGTAGTTTCCTGCTTTCATCTATGTAAATGCAGGTGTCTAAAAATGTTACCGATCTTGTGGATTTTTCATAGTCAAACTTAATTGAGTCGTGCACTGCGTTTAGGGTCATGAGGAATTGGATAAGTTTGTCGTCACTGCCCGTGTATACAAAGAATATATCATCGATATATCTTGCATAGAATACGCAGTCGCTACCGATGAGGAAATAGATATGGGTCTCCTCAAATTTTCCCATGAATATTGTAGCATATGATGGAGCTGCAATGTTGCCCATGGCACAGGCTCTTACTTGCAGGTAGTGTGCTCCATTGAAGTTGAAAGTATTCAATATATATATATATATATATATATATATATATATATATATATATATATATGGTTCTCTCAGACGATTAAAAGAGAAAATTAACAAGGTATTTCTTGCCCCTGTTAACAACAGATACATATATACATACTATATATATATATATACTTTTTCATTTATATATTCTAATTATAGAGAAATAAAATATGAGTATAGAATTACAATTTCTACAAATAATTCATTGTGATACGTAGTTCAAGTGCCACAATCTCACAAAACACACAAAGTTCTACGTAGTCTATGTAATTGGTGCTCGGTCGATTGTCGCCTTACTGCATCGTTGAGTAGCAGTAATTAACGACAAACTATCTTCATCAACCTCTACTGATTCCAGTGCACAATGAGTACACATAGCGTAAATTATTGTGACCTCTTCTCAGCTGTTGAGAAAGTTTCTAGTTCTTGAGAATTTTCCAGTAATTACTACAATATGAATTCAAATTATTGCAAATGCAATTGTTCTAAATTAAATCACGTATTTTAAAATGTGTGTGTGTGTGTGTGTGTGTGTGTGTGTGTGTGTGTGTGTGTGTGTGTGTGTGTGTAAAAGGTTTTCCCAGTCGATGCAGTCTATTTTCATTACAGGCCCCATGTAGCCCATTTCTAATAGGGCGTCACATGCCTATATAACACAACAGCGTTGAAAATAACAATGCCGAGCCATAATGAATTGAAACAGGAAATATCAGATATTCATTTATCCTAAGTCTAAAAACAAAATAAAAATATTTCCAGCATCAAGGCTTTTAAAAAAAATCAAAATACTATTTATTAGTCTAAATTGAACAGTAAATGCCGTCACTTAAACAACGAAAGAACATTCGTAATTATAAGATTAAAAAAAACACCTAAACTTTTACTTGTGCATCCAAATTTCGCTGTTTAATTGGAACAAGAATCAACGATTAGTAAGCTAATCTCAAAAGCAATTACTGTCATAATTTCAATTCTGACCACACTTACTTGTGACCTTCTGCCAGACTAAAATAAGCTTAGTAAATCAACTTAAAACGTCTTGCAATGAGACTGTAGTGAAAGGGATTCTCTATTGACACTCCAACAAATGTGGTCTAACGTTGAACTAAGTAAAAATTTATGGTTGCTTTGCGGTTTGCTTTAAAACAAAAAAATGCATACACCCACGGAATATAACTAAAAAACAAGGACATCTACAAATATGCATGGCTCATATATCTATGAAAGATATATGTACATATTTCTTCGTAGGAAATGATGAATAACCGTTGAAAAAAAATAGAGTATATACGCACATGCCCATGCATACATATGTACCCACACATACATTTGCATTTTGTTAATCGACTTTTAATACTTAAAGTGGCAAAAGTATTAATTTTAGCAAATACAAATGTGCAAAGATTTTATTCTAACATTTATTTTCTTCATTACTGAAAAGAAAAAACTACAAAATCTACTCAACTACCCTTCTCGGTTCTTCTCGGCTATTGAGTGCATTTATGCTGAATTATTACGCTCAGCTCCATAAATATATTTACAGTAACTATTTCCATTTGTCTAAAAGTAGATTATATTGAAGAAAGCTTTCACAGCATCGCACTTACTCTGTTTTTTAACCAGCTGTTTTAACGAATAACAAGTTTTGTATCTAATGAAACAATTATCCTACCGAGATTAATTTCAAGACATTATTTTGCTGATTTTACATAATCTTTTTTTTTTCTCTTAAACTATATTTTGTACATTTTTCATGCAAAAATAAAAGGGATTTAGATTTTTCGGTTTCTTTTTCAGTGTCTTTGTAAAGTCTAATTTATCAAAGTTGATTGACTATATGAATAATATTTTCCTTAAATGATTATTTCCTTTAATTTTTATGGGATATTGCAATATGAAATACTGTCGATTGACATTAGATAAAATATCATTTGTAGGGTATGTATATATATATATACTAAAACAAGATTGTTTGTATATTTTCGATTCTTCTCAGAAATTCATGTTAAGCAACTGTTAAGCGATGCGAATCTTTAATATTATTAAAACGATTTTACTGTAAAACTGCTGATGCAAATGCAACTTTTTCTATGCACCACGTTCCTTCAAGGCATCGGTAATCATAATTCTCCACAACTTCGTATCTTGTAGCTCTTAGTAATATTTACTTCTTTTTTATCCTTCCTGTTTCCTATTCTGCCATCAATTTACACTAACTTTGTATGTAAGTTACTGTTACCTTCTGTCCCAGCTGACTTCAATATTCCCTGTCAGTGTCAGCTAACTTTCCTCATTATGCGTCCCAAAACTTTCAACTCATTTTTTCTGATTCTTAGTATAAGTTTCCTCTTTTTTCTCTTTTCCTGAAAACTTTCTAGTTGTTCCTATGATCTGTCTATGTTATTCTTAGCATTGTTCTGTGGAACCACACCTCCCTTGCCTCACGTCTCCACTTTATCTCTGAAGAAATTGTCCAGTATTCATAACCATAAAAGAGGATTGATATTACATAGCAATTCAGTACTTTTTCTTTGTTTCTAATATTTTTCTGTTTCTTAATATTTTTTTAACCTTTGGAAAGCATCTTTCGCTAATCTGATACACCTTCGGATTTAGGTGTCACATTTTTCATCATCTGTTAAAATACTTGCCAGATTCATGAGACAGTTATTTCTATTTTCGTCCACACTATTGACTTGATAAGTTTAACAATATTTGTCTGAAAATAGATAGTATGTATATTTTTCATTATTCAAGTCATCTAAGAATTCTTTTTGTTCCCGTTAAATACATGAAGAATTGTGTTCGTGGTGATTTTACTGTTTCATTTGAAATCGGTTTTCCTGTTACCTTTAATTATGATAGGACAGAACGTTGGTTAATCTTTGTTGTTAATGAACGAATCTATTTTTCAGTGTAAGAGAATTTTTAAGTCCTTGTTTACATTTACCATGTTTCAAAGATTATTTAAACTGGGTCTCATAAAAACGGGGAAAACATATCTACATAAATGCACAGTATAATTCGTGCCAAAATTCTATTCTCTTATGTTACGATAATTTTAATTTATACCTTTTGGAGCGATAACTTCATATTTCTTTCCAGTAAACAAACTTGATACTCAATGATCTTACTTGTTGGCACTAAGGGCATAAAAACATGGCAAAGCTGACTCAACACAAATAATTCTCCGGTGTAACCACACCCAATATTATATCAACAGAAGGAAATTCACATAACCAAAATCATTAGATTTTATTTTTCTTTTCTTTCCAAAGTTTCTTCGATTATCAGCACCGTTTTAATTTGAGTGTTTAACTGAAAATTGTTTTTCTCTTTAATAATCGTAATTTCTTTTCAAAAATTCGTTAATCATTTACTATGAGAGTGGGGTTGATGGCAGATTAAATTTTCATCGGAAGTACTCATCTTGTTTAGTTTTCGTTATTTTATATAAAGGGCTTAATTTCTACAGAAAATGTTTTATTGTAGGCCAAGCCAGTTCCCGTTAATTAGGCTTTTGTTGGAATACCCAGAAGAAATTTTGCATCAAGAGTACACACGCACGTACACACACACACACACACACACACACACACACATATATATATATATATATATATATATATATATATATGAAAGTTTTATACGATGTCCGTCTGATATCTTCTTCCCAAAATGTTTACATTCTAGTTCTGATGACACAATGTGTTTCATTCAAATGTGACTTGAAATAATTATTAAGCGACAGATCTCAAATCTATTACCGTATGATCAGATGCACAATTAGTTTTTCTTTCAAAAATCTGTCCTCTGAATTCGCAACGAAGAATTAAATTGATGGTAACTTGCAGACAGAAATTATCACCGATGATCAGCACATATCCGATTTCATGTTGACGGACGACATTCGATTTCTGGTAAAAATCATTTTTGATTTTTCTATAAGCACGATCAACATAGAAACTTTGTGCTTCTAATGCTACATCTTAGGTATATATTATTCATTAAATCTTAGGTATATATTATTTATTATCAAATCTTAAGTATATATTATTATGTTGGTGCAAAAATAATGACGTACATTATTACGTCATTATTTTTGCACCAACCTAATATTTATTATTAAATCTTAGGTGTATACAATGCAAACTACTGGAACTCAGGACTGAACCAGATATTGTTACTCTCCTGACAAATATTGTGCTTTTTCTCCACATCTTTCAAAGTTTCAATTATCTTCTACCTATTCATATCCTGTTTATTTAAATAAATAATTATTCACTGTTATTTAGCGCTAGTTTTAATCATTTAAACAACTGGCATTTCTATCAAATTACTCCACACAGAACCAAGAATCAAAATTGGTTTCAAAATTGTATGATGTCAACAGATAATATGTTTATTTTATTGCGACATTGTATTTCAAATAACAAAATTCATTGTGTCTAATAAAGGTTCGGTTGGAGTCAAATACAATCTCTTCAACTTTTGTTCTTATGTGAATATTTTTTAACTTAACGGCATTTATTGAAATCAAAATATTATTCGGGCATAAACACTTGCAAGCACTGAAAAGAAATAAAGCAAAAGAGGTGGTTTTCTTCTCTCGTTTGATAAGGCCAGTTCAGTAGAAGAAAGAAATTTTGATGACTTTCACTATTTTAGAAAATCGCAGTATATGAACTAACTCGTATGAAAACATTCGCTTTTATGGATTTGCTTAGAATGGATGGGAAATGAGAGAAGGAAGATTATATTATATGACAACTTCCAAGTAAGGTAATTTGTTTGCTTCGAAAACCAGTGCTTGAAATTCCGGTTATATGATTCAGTCTACCTATTTTGACCCCAATGGTTTTTACAGAAGTGATTTGAATCTTATATGTCGCAGTCCTCAATATATTTTAATCTCACTCTCCTTCACACCTTCATTTTAATCAGTGGAAAACATTAAACCGATAAACAAGTAAGTTGGCGCCAGTATTAATTTCAAACATGATATGTAAATGAGAATGTTAAGTCAGAGTCATATTACAAATAATTATAATTCTTTGTCCTTTGTCGCTTATTGGCTTCTCTGCCTATTTGCTTAAATCTTCTTAACGCCATTTTGGAAAAAATGTTATTAGCGACATTTTGGAAAGATTCTTAGTCATAAAAGCAGCAAATACCATGCAAATGTTGTAAGGAATTTGATTTATTTCTATCAAATATTTTTAATTATTTTGATTTGACGATAGATTTCTTTAACATTTTAAAAATTATATTTCAGAACTGAAACAATACGTATACTCTAATCTTGTGTTGCGATTAAACCACAAGAATATACACCTCAATATATATTTACATACGTACATATATACATAGTTTTAAATTTAAGTATTTTTTTTAATTTTCTATAGTTCAGACAATTTTCCTAGTTTACGATGCATATGTAAGTATAAACTTTCCAATATCTAAGTACTTTTGGCTTTCAGAAGCCATTGTGCGTTGTCACTGTCGTCATTTTGAAATATTCATAGTTGCATAGATATTAGACTTCTTAGATTATCCCTTGCTTTCGCTGCTAAAATTTTCGTTTCTTCAGAGAAAATATTTTCCTAAGAAAATTTCAATAACATTCAAAACTGTGAATTTTCCAGTGAATTTAAATTTAATGCGAATCAGACATTACATTTAACTTTTATGTGTATTTTTAAGTGTGCTTAATAATGAATGTTTAAACAGTTCAAACTTTCCAATTACAATTTCCTAAATTAAAAAAGCATTTTTCGGTTCAAACTGCAACAACTGTCTGAATTGATTGAAATACTTTCAAAATTATTTTTCATTATGAAAATATTCGCTTTTGGCAAAGTGGCTCTACAAAATTTGAAATCATGTTAATACTATCTAAAAGAAAACAAAGATCATGGAAAAAACTTGTCTCACGCATTGTCTTAAATAAAATGAAATAAAATATCAACAAGTATCTTCTTTAAAAATATAGTCTAACCAAAGTAACCACTAATTAATTTTAATTGTGTTATCTCTAGTGTTCGTTTTTTTTTGTGGGGGGGGTGTAATTAAAAGGGTTTTAAATTCTCCTGATATTGAATCAATTCTTTCAGTTTAACAATAGGAAAAAATAAGCAAAACAAAACAATTGTCATTTGCTATTTTTTTTTTTTTTTTTTTTTTTTTTACCATAGTTCATTTGAAAGTATGAAGCAGAAGCGGAAATGGGTAACCTGGAAGACAGAACCGTGTTGTTGCTGTTACTCTTGTAGAGTTTATTTTTTTCTCCGCCTCGTTAAATGTAAATTCAATGAAAAATGAATACATTGAGTATGGGCAAATAAATGTATAATTTATTTACATACATGCAAAACTAGTAACTTTTATCTGTTGCTGTTGCTAAGGCAACAGGGAGAGAAAGAATGGTGAAATTTAAGTGAAATAGGCATTGCTGATGGCTGTCGTTGTTGTTTATCGCTCAGCACGTTAGTGTTGACATGAATGCTGGTTTGTGCCACATCTCTCTCTCTCTCTCTCTCTCTCTCTCTCTCTCTCTCTCTCTCTCTCTCTCTCTCTCTCTCTCTTCAGCCTGGCGGTGTTGACGTCAAAATTTGTCTGGGTTGAGTTTGTTTGAATTAGAGAATATATAGTCGACGTTTGACGCCGGATTAATGTTTTGGTTTTTGGAATGAGAGTGGCTCTGACTGGCCAATAAATTGTTTATTTTATTTTGATTAAAATGTGTGTATGCGTGAAGCCTATGCGCAGAAAACGTATTTACGCAGTCTGCTTTGAGCCATCGAGCGGTCAAAATCCGGTTTGTGTAGAAAAATTAAGAGTGTTGTTACTTTCGCTAATAAATTGTGAACATAGCATAAGAATTGAATTCTAAAAGCCTCTTCCATTAACGCAATACTTAACCCGTTCCACAAAGTCCAACAATAGCCTCTTTCCCAAATCCCAACCCTAGCCTCTTCCACAAAGGCCAAAGCGAACCTCTTCCAAAAGGCCCACCTCTACCTTCTTTCACAAAAACTTGCATTCGACTCATTCACAAAAAAAAACCTGCATTCACTTCTTCCACGAAGGCCAACACTAACAATAAGCAATTATTTACATCGTTACATGAGTACAGGGATAATTTTCGTCTGGGATTTACTCGGTATAATATATCCTTTCGTCATTAAAATGGATTTTAAAATGGCACTATAGAAAATCGAAAAGGAGTATTTATTTTGTGATATTTTGTAGGGAATGGTGCTTAATATGGGAAGTAGAGTGTTTGTAGATATAAGTAGTGTGGACGTACAAATCAGCACTACATGGTAACTAGAAATATGTATGGAAAGTGGGTTGAAATATGATTTATTTTATTTTCTGTTGCATTTCTTTACATACACACTACCTACAACCATCCGCCGCCATAACCAAACAAATTCCACAATCCATCAACCGCAAATTATCTGACAACTCGCCAAACGAAAACATTATCAACGGTGTCAAAAATGGGTATGAAATGGCAAAACAGTGTATTTACGACAACACTTATATTTACACCAAACCAAACAAAAATCGACAGAAAAAAAGAATCATATGGATCAATACAAAATATAATAAAATGTAAAAACATATGTCAAATAGTCATAAAACTCACCGACAAACATTTCTCAAAATCAATCAGATTGCTCAAAATATTCAACAGAAATACTCTAAAACTTAGCTATAAATCCACTGAAAATATGCTACAAATCATAAGAACATAACAAAAAAATTCGCAGTACACCAGAAACACTCGTTATAGCCACATCTGTAAATGCAACACAAAGGGTGTCCATTAAATGTAATTACGCACAAACGCAATTTACCAAACTACTGTAAGATGAAAGGGAAACGGAAAAATATATACAGAAGGTCCTTGGAAACAGAGACTCTACTCGCACAAAACACCATTTAACCGTAGAAATGTGCAAGTTGCACAACATTTTCAAAAGATATAGAACAACAAAAACACAAACTAAATCACAACTAAAATAATATGGAAAATGAGAAAAAGAGCACTGGCTATCAACAACAGCTCATAATATTATAACCTTTACATCGGGAAAAAATAGCAATAATCACAACAAACTAGTAAAAATATCAGAGATCATACCCAAATGCAGATACAAATTCCTATTACGCTACCTACGACCACATTATGCCTCAGAAGATTAAATAACTTTAACTTAATAAACTTTATTCAAGAACCAAAATTAGAACCAAAGCAAATATAGAAAGAGTTTAAAATTAAGTAAAATAAAAAAATATATATATAAACAATTAAAAACAAGTAAATGTCAAAACTATAAATGATTTAAAGTATGAACCAAAAGGAAATGGAAAGGCAAAGTCCGATTTCCCTCTTCCTTAACTTCCCAAAATCTTTATGCACTTCCCGCCCAAGAAGTAATAACACATGGTCTGAAGACCGTTAGAGGCGTAAAACTGAAAGTCGTCAGGCAATGCTGATTTATGTCCACACTATCTGTTTGCATCTCTTTCTTTCCATAACTGGAGAAAGTTTATGCAGACAGTGTTAAGATGCAGCATCTCAGTTTTTAGAACCAAACATATAATTTGATTGTGCAGAACCAACCGAATACGGAGAACCGATGCACATAGTGGGCCATAAGCACTCCAAACGATCCTCCTCAAGTTTTGAATTTAGTGTTGTCCTTCTCCTAGACTGGTTGCCAACTGGTTGTAGTTGGAGATGAAGAGGTGGATTCATATCTTTTCGAAAGTTATTTGCGCATAAGTGAACGTAAGGAACCCAACTGGAATTCGACCTCTATTTACTGTTATATTTACATACGCTCTATCACTGATATTGAGCACTTTAACCCATAAATATAGCATCCCATAAAGCTATATATATATATATATATATATATATATATATATATACAACGAGCCAAATTATTGTTAAAACGTACGCTTGAATCTACCAACACAAAACCTGACAAATTAATAGAATTGAAGTGATAAAACATTTTAAAAAAATTAAAACCTACGAACCAATAAACAAGGAAAGCAACAGAAAAGTCAATAAAAAAGGAAACATAAACAAAAGAAAACGACCAAAATCAGACACCTTCAGTAGCGATTTGAATTTAGTCCCTTTTGTGCGGTATCGCCGAGAGCCGCCAGTGCATATATATATATATATATATATATATATATATATATATTATAAAATATATAAAAAATTATATATATATATATAAAGAATGTATAAACATAAAAATATCTTTATATATATATATATATATATATATATATGTATATATATATATATATATATATATATATATATATATATATATATATATATATATATGAACATAAAATGTTTAATAAACGAACCTTCCTTCTACTGCTGTTTCTACCAATTTTGTATCAGTAGGCAGTAAATTGAATCTTCCATTTCAAGACACTGTTATATAGATAAACATGCCGCTAAAAGGAGAGGCGGAAAAGAAGTAAAAATAAGGGATTATATATATATATATATATACATATATATATATATAATGGAAATATTCCTACTGACTCATAGCTTTCTAGGAGGATTTTTTTAGTATACTTGCAAACAGTCATTACCTCCGATTTTTCGTTTAGCAGCTTATGTTGGTCAGGGTACTGCATTATTACCAATTTCTTCACTTGGCACAACTCAATTTACATATTTTGCTCCCGATACAAAATGCACGGATCTTCCCCAGATCCAATTTCATAATAGAACTTCCCTTCATTTTCTACATATAACTAGCAAGTATTGTGCTGTTTTCATGCCTTGTTAGTTTGAAGAATGATTTATGATTGTAATATTCTGTTTTGAAAGTTTCATCCATCGAACCAATATACGCATTTTCTTGGCCATTTATAGACTTTACTTTTGCTCGGAAAACAAGTCTCCCTAACAAACAGTTACCGTTTAGCTGACAATTTACCGTTTCTCGGAAGTTACATTCTTTCTCGGTGGCTTTCTTTTTTTATCATTTTGACCGTTTATTATTTGTCCATGTTTCTCATGCAACTGTAACTAAATTTTACAGTGTTTTTATTAAAAACTTTGTATAACATGTAGTGTTGGCGAAAATGCTTATCAACAATGCTAAGCAGACTCTTCCAATTTCCAGTGGGTAATTACTGCCTTAGGGTGGTTCGACAAATAAGTGGAGACACTTTTATTTGTTAGATTTAATTTAAGATCGAAGTATTGAAGTTCATTTCTACCTCAGTATCGAAAGCAAGCTCCTTAAAAAGCTTGAATAATAATTTTTTATTCTATCATTTAAATTTTGTTTATCTAATGCCACTATTAAACCGTCATCCTGATATAGGTCATGGTCCGTTACCGTGTACAATTTTATTAAGTTCCACTAATAAATAGAGGTCCATGTTCCTGATACATATGCACCATCAAATGATCCGTGGAGAACGTTAAATTTACTACTTTCTTATTCCATAATGTAGTTATTGTGAAAAAGTCCTGATACAGTATTTAATTATAGCCACATGCAGTATTTAATTATAGCCACATGCTCACTTTTTACATCCATAAATTATTTGACTGATGCTAACGCTATATCAAGACCCTACACCGATCTAGACGGATAAAAGTCTTTTATGAATATATTCTTTTCTTTATTTTCTATTTTGCCAAACCAAGACATGCAATCCCCCGTGTCTCTCTACTGATTTAGTTGGGTGCCTACCCGTAATCTATAACACCTTTCTTGTAAAATTGTTTTACTAGTCTTACCCAACTCCGTTTTCGTTGGATCAACCGGAACGATGGGTTGTTTATAAGATTCTATTTATGGTTCTTAACCTTTATAAACGCTTTTCTTTTATCTAATTGTTGGAACCTATTTTCAACTGGGTGGTTAATTTTGGGCCTCGCTGTTGATTTCATCTACATATCTGGCGCCTTCATATAAATTTTAGTGACCTTATCATTAACCCTATTTTAATATTAGACTTTGGCCTAATCTCTGCTGATACGTAGGAATTATATCTGTTTTCTAATTGTTAATAGTTGGGCTTTTCTTGCTGCTCTCTTTTACTTTCTTGTCTAAGAATTCTTTTAGTATTCTACTCTCAACACAATGTCGTTTGTGTATCTTACTAAACAATCAAAATGAATATCATTGGTTATTATTCATGACCAATCGCGGAAGCGTTAAAACCTTCAATATACTAAATGTTTTTTCCTGAACTTGAAGCTTAAAATCAACGGTTAAAGCATATCTTACATATCGTCATGTTATGCACCTTTTGCTCCCTCCTAGTACGTCCTTAGAACCTCGTTTAGTAAGCCTCTATCTTGAGTAACTCTTGGGCCTTATACAATAGTAAAAAATAGAATTTAAAATATAAGCAATTTTAAATGTGCATCAATTCTCGTGTAATTAATCTGACTTGTTACTTGTCTAATAGTTGCCTAAATATCATTTCTTTAAACAATGTTATAAATTAAGGAAGTAAAATTTTGTGCAGTTATTTTCTCAGTTGGAAAATAATTCTCCAACTTCTGTCTATAAATAAATATATTTCAAAATTCGTAATTGATTTTGTTAAAATGTCAACGTTTATTTACATCAGAATGTTATGAACAGAAATGATTTTCTCTGGCTATTTGTATGGAAAATAATAAACTGCATCGATAAACAAATAGAATCAAATGTAATAAATATCTTAGGAAAGCAGTAGAAATAATTATAAAGAGTGAAGCAAAATTTGAAGCTATGAGTTATTAGAAGATGAAGCTGGTAAAGGAGGCCAAAGGAAATGCAAAACTAAATTTGTCATTAAAATCTTATAGTCAATTGCCTGTTCTGAATATTTTGAAATTTCAAATGACAGAAAGGTTAATTATATTGATTAATATTAGAAAGATATGGGCAAATTATTTAACTAATATTTTATTCAAACTATTTAATAACGAAAACTTCCAAATTATTTAACTAATATTTTATTCAAACTATTTAATAACGAAAACTTCCAAATTGCTTAAAAGATAATGTTGTTTCCGTTTGTCTTCTGTTAGTGACTTTATTATAACTGTTGGATAGATTGATGTTCTTGCCTTTGCAGCTGGAATCTCGATCCATCCATTTTGTCCAATATCGTACAAGGCAGTTTTACCCGTTGACTTTTTTAATAGATCTAAACAATTTCAAGCTCAAAATTTGATACTTAGCAGCTATCTTGACAAAGATTATTTTCTGCAGATCATTTTCTCAATTCGGAAATTGCAAAAACAAAAGGAGATACGGAGAAAGGGTAAAAAAAAGTCAGGAAAATATATTAAGATATTATATTTTTATAGTCCCATCAAGGATTCCTTGATGGAGAACTTTTTTAAATTAAGGTATAAATAATGACTAGAACATTATAAGGTACTCTGTTTCTCAGTCTCAGCTATCCACGAGCTAAAGCAATATGTGTTGATATACACGAGATCTATTGATATAGGTTAATGCAAACATAATATCCCGTTGGGGAAAAAACAAACGAAGTAAAAGTAAGTCTTTAGCAATAAAAGACAAAATTTGTTTTACTCATTTCTCTGTGAAAACGATCCTATGAAGAGGAGCTGGTTCATCTGTTGAGTGGTATTCATATTTTTAGAACGATTTTTTTTTACTTTACGAATAATTTCTGATTTTTAAAAATGAAAGGAAAAAACTAATGTAAACGTGAAAGTAAAAAAAAGGCTGTAAAAAGCAACGGTATTTGTTTTGTACTAATTAAAAAAATGCATGGATAATGAAGTGGCTGATGGCATGTATAGTCTTATATAATCCAGTACTCTACCAATTAGCTCTCAGAGACAGATTACTTTGAGATAATATTGAGTAAATACGACTGGATGCTTACTATCGCTTAAGATGAGAAGCTTTGTTGCTTCAAATCAAAAATTAGTATTGAAATATTGTAACTATTAGTTTAACATGCGTTAAAAAATAAAATGATATTTATTTCTAATAAAATGTGAAATATGGCACGAGGTGTAAAACGTTTCTAATCTTGCACAATCTGTCCGTTCAACTGGAGGAGCTAGTGTGAGAACAATCTCTCTATGAGTTCAAATGCAAACCAAAAGATTTAATGCAGTTAATTTTGGCCCATGTTACACTTTCATTCAACCAAAATTTTTTATCCATCATTTCAATCACAGCAATTACAAGCTTGGAGATTTCGTTGGAATCAACAGAATACCTGAACGAGGTAGTAGCCTCAGCTAATGTGATTCTATGTAAAATCGATTTCACCCCTAACTTCCACGGTGAAGTATTCAGCACAAGCATATAGAGCATAGGTGAAAGCGGTCAACTTTGACGAATAGCTCTGGAAACATGAAAGACTTCGATCTTACCCTATTATAACTCCGAGATTTGCTTACAAGAGGTGAAACTAGGCACTAAAGTATGGCTTGAAACCAGATGCGTAAAAGACTTCCTCTAAGAAATGACGATCGACTGTATCGAAAGTCTTGTACTGATGTAAACTTTTCAGCGTGGCTTCTCTGCTGATTCTCCCTATGATAAGGCGCATCAGAATCTTTATCGTCCTAATTCAAATTAGATCCTTGACCAAATTCTTTAACTCTACTAAGGGCCGAAATTTATTAGTCCCATAGCCACCATATTTGTTTTTGCGTAATAACTTCACTACAAAACGAGTGAAAAGTAAAAGATGACTCACTTGATTCATCCATGTTTTTCTACATCACCACTATCAGATGTGGCAACTAAATTTGTAAATTAGGTTCAATTTGTTCGTGGATTTCTCATGTGACGAGTGAGGGATTTCTGCAAGTTATCTGACATACCCTATATGTTAAGTTATTTCTAGCGTAGTACTAATCATGATTTGTGAAAGGTCTACTAATATAATTCTTCTTGCGGCTAACGAGGCTTCATCACGTGTAATTCGATGGATTTCTACATTAATGATTTCTCATTTCCTAACTGTATGCATTATAACAGGCTGATCGGGGATGTAGTCAGTTCCTTGTCACGGCACTCAATTAAAACTGGTTGGTTTGTTGCACCAGATATAATCGAGTAGATCAGGTAATTCGTCAGTATCAGCTGACTACGTCATTCCCAGGAACAAATGCTAACAAGACCGGTAGATTTCTCTGTTCAGCTTCACTTGACGAGAGATTAAACCTCATGAGTAAATTCGCCAGTAGTTGGACTCAAATTCTGTCGCTGTGTCCCTGTAAAATATGAACGAAATCGTTCTCCCGCAGAACATGGGAACCCTTCGCTTTTTTTTGCTGGTTACGGTCGAGTACTTTGAGGTCGGCTTGCGAAACGCGCGTTGGCTTATATGGAAAAATCCTTCCTGACAAAAATGATTAATAACTTCACTTTACGTAACCAGGCCTCAAAAAATACAATTCACAATGAACATAGCTCCCCATATTCCCGTAAATTAACCAGCTCGCTTAATTACTGATGAAGGTTTTCTCTCCGGAAATCAAAAACAATGATAATCATAGAAATTGCAGACGATTGTCGCAGAAAAGGGGAATCTTGCCCTCTCTGGTCATGAGATTCAGATTAATTTCGCCGGTACCACTTATCAAACGTTGTACTAACCTTTTTCAAACAAACACTGTCTGGAGTCCATAAAAAAAACTACAAGTGCCACTAATCAGCACACCAACATCGTTATGCCCGAAAGTGATCTATGCAATTGAAAATACGTTACTCTTACTTTATCAGCTATCAACATAGTTGTGCCATCCTGAAACTAGACTTGAATTTTTCAAACAATGTTTTCATTTTCTGTTTATTTAAATTTTAACCCTCAGGCGCCGTTTTCACATTTCTACTTATAAAACATCGATTTCTGGATTGATATCATCTTACAGAATGATATTTGCCTAACTCAGTGTATGTTCTTGGAAGATTTTAGCGCCTTCATAAATTGTACATCTCCACTTCACCACAAACAGCAATTTCCCACTCCGGATCATCTATATGGCAAGCTGCAAGAGATTCTTTTAAACAGTAGAGCTTCCTTGGTTTATGCAGGGTTGAATGCTGTAGAGCAACTCACTGCTGTCGTTAAGGCAAATGACATGGCCTACCCAACGAAGACTCTAATCTTAAATGTGTGCTTCGATGCTGCTTGCATTGATTTTTTTTTTTTTTTTTTTTTTTTTGGAAGACCGCAGTGCTTGTAGTGTTGGATATCTAGTGAATACTAAATGTCAGACTTAAACCTCGTTGCTGGAATCTATGCAGAGTGTCTGTGTACTTTGCATATTTAGACGAAATATTTATCATGTTTGAATCCCGTTTACGAGAATGTTTTAATTGATAATAATTTAGTTTTATTTATCATCACAACCAAGTCAGAGAAGTAAAAATCATTTTTTCAAAGTTTATATAAAAAAATGTCCAAGCTTATATAAAAGAAATTTTGTCAACATTTATTTATTTCTAAATAAATTAATTTTATTGATTTCAAGTTCTGGACTTAATAGACAAAGTTACACATTTTGAAATTTTATCGACAAAGCCTTCGTGCTTCATTTTTATGATGCTGAAAAATTCCATAATAGTTGTTTCATTTAGTGTATGGAATGTGTATTCAAATGTTGCAGCTATTACAGGACAGAGATAGGATGAAATAATCTCCCAGTTGAAAGTTTCTTTTAGATGATTTGTCAATTTCGAAGTTTTATTCCTTTCAGGATTCTTTAGAAATAAGAATTGTAAATAATCTTAAGATTTGTTTTATAACTCCTTTTATAACGCCGTAAACGTTTTTGGTTATATATATATATATATTATTATCATTATTATTATTATTATTATCACTGGAACGTTATTTTTAATGGGTACCCATATTTGAGTAAAGGCTCTGTTTATTTATTAAACAGTGTATTTATTTATTTACACCTAACGTCCTGAATATAAAAATAACGTTCAAGTAATAAAATATGTCAGATTAATAAATGAAAAATACATTCCTAAAAATTCATATATATATATATATATATATATATATATGTGGACAATCGGAAAATAGTACTTCGTCTTTACCGACGCGTTTCGTCATTTGATTAAATCAAGGCAAGTGATGATAAACAAAAGTGAAATTCAAACATTTTTAAACGACAGTCCTGTGTAAGCCTCTTGTTTTTGGATATTAGTAACGTTTTCCTTTTTATTTTTTTACTAAGATTATGTTTTTGTTTTCCAAGTGTCGACAAGTGTTAAAGTTCTCAAAATAAATCTGTAGAGAAGACATATTGAATAAATTAGACAATCGGAAAGTAGTACTTAGTCCTTGCCGACGAACAAAAAAAGTTACTGATATATATATATATATATATATATATATATATATATATATATATATATATATATATATATATATATATATAATTACTTATTAATATATATATTTAAGCCAGCAGTTCCAGGCTGGTTTAGATATGTCTATATTGAGGTCTGACCGGAAAGATGTTCTATCAGTCTTAACAGGCTGGTAGTAGGGGATCCAGCGTAATTATTTATGGATTTGTTTTGGCCAATAACTATTTATGGGATTGTTTCAATGAAACCACCTTGGGAAGGAGATATCACATGGATATCATATGCTCACACACATATATATATATATGAAACAATTTTAACATTTTCTGAGATTTTGTTATTCTTTTTCATATCAATTTCTTCGTAACATTACTCATTAAAATACTTTAAATTGTCTTAGATATTCTTGAAACCAAAACATAAGTAACATCATTTCCCATTATAAAATAAGGAGAAACTGTTATTTTATTTTTATTTTTACTTTTTTTAAATTACCTTAACTGCTAATGTTAACGGTGTATTTAAAATATTTATATATGACTGTTATCTTTTCATTGTACACTGTCAAATCTGACATAGTTTATGTTTATGTATGTATATGCGTATGTAACTCTAAGCTTCCGTATTAATTTCTCCGCATACCGCCTCTCCTCCTTTTCTTGTACTAGATAAAACTCACACGTTGAGGGGGATTAATGGAAATTGCTTGGCTGAAGCTACATGGCATCAAGTTTAACCACAAACTCTCAACAGAGTGGTGGTGGTGGTTAGGCCCAACCCAAAGCCTCGTGACTGGAAGGATATGCTCAAGAGCCAACGGAAATTATAGCATAGTGACCAAAATTATTCGTTCACCAAAAGCGCGCGCCTTATAAAATGCCACTTGACCTTCTTGTTCGCAAATGAATCCCACTTTACGGTTAATACGGACTGAGTTCATAAACGCAAACTCGATTGACTTCAAATGGATACAACGTGTCACTGATAAAAAAAAATGGTTTTCTTGGGTCTTTACAGTGATTTTAGCTGCCGATACCTATGTGCCTATCAAATATACATTTGAAATGGCTAAAATGGCTAAAATGTTCGTGTTACAATAATGATGTCATTAGTCGCAATTATTTGCTAAACAATAAATCGACAGACATTTCCACAGAACTAAAATCTATTTCACTAATAATTTCTATTGATTCTACGAAAAACATATTAATATGAAGAAAACTTTGTATATGTTGTCCCTTTTTCTCAAGTATTGCCGTGTTGTGTCCTTTTTGTATCAGGAAATTTGCTTATTCTGCATTAGCCTCTTTATTCTTTATTTCTTCTATACCATACTTTTTCTTTCGTTGCAAAGTATATAGTTATGGGGGCGCTGATTTGTTTTCCCATTAATGCCGAAGGGCTCAGTTTTCTTCCCGCATGTGGAATGGATCTGTAACTGAGGAGAGCATTTTTGGTAGATACGCTTCTATGCTTTCATTAAATGGTGAGAATGCTTTTAATCCAAATTTACCGTTTGTACAATTCTTTCCGCAATGACATTAGATTGTGGGTGATATGGTGGTGTCTTGTATGGGATGCATCCAATTTGTTTTAACCACGCACATAAGTTATCGCAAAATTCGGGTGCATTGTCGGTGACTATTATTTGAGGTACTCCATTCCATGAGAATATAGTCCCTAGTACAATTCTTTATTGTGGTGGCTTTTCTGTCTTTCACTCTGGCAACTTCTGGCCATCCAAATACTTCAAGTCCACTAATACTTTAGCCTTCTTTGTGTTGCTGTTATGCCACAATACACATCGTCATGTACTCCTTTTAATATGTCCCTTCTCAGTATTTCCGGAGCTACTATTATATCCCCATTGCATATTATGTCATTTTCTATGGTTAGTTTGTGCCTCGTTTCTTTAAAGGGTCGCTCTGCCATCAAACAATTGCTCCATATATTATGTTTTATTCTATCTACTATTCTGCTTAATACTGGGCCTTACTTTGTTTCTATTTTGAATCTATTTAGAGGAAGAACATCCGTTTCTACCTAGGGTATTGTTTTATCTTCAGTATTTTCCTGTTTTTCTTCTGTTTCATTCTTGAACTGTAATCTTGATAAAGCATCTATGTGAGGGATAATGTTCCCTTTTACGTATACTATGTCAAAATCGAATGCCATGATTTTCATTACCCATCTTAAAATTCTTGACGATGTGATTTTTGGCAATTCTTTTCTCGGGTTAAATATGAATTCTAATGGTTTGTGGTCCGATTTTAATAAGAATTTTTTCCTATCAAAAAGTTTCGTACCTTTGCATACTTCATGCCATCGCTAATGCTTATTTTTCAATATTCGAGTAGTTAGTCTCTACTGATGTTAACCATCTTGATATGTACATGATTGGATGTTCTTCTTGCGATATAATAGCAGCAATCGCCTTTTCACTCGCATCTGTGGTTCACGTTACTTCTTTTTGAGGATCAAAAACTTTTATTATTGATTTGTTCCTCAGTATTTTCTTTAATATTTCAAAAGCAATATTTTGCTTTTGTGTCCATTTAAATTCATTGTTTGTTTTTTTAGGGGGGGGCGTAATTTTGCACATAGCTTTATTATGTCGCTGTATCTTGGTATGGATTTATAATAAAAATTTATTACCCCCCCCCAAAAAAAATTATTCTAATTCTTTTTTATTTGCTATTTCTGTTATTTTCTTTGTTAATCTATCGTCGGGTGATATGCCTTTTTTTATATTTGATATGCTAAATATGATATCTTCTTACAGTCAAAATTACACTTGTCTTTATTTAGAGTCATGCTTGCCTTTTTTTATTTTTAAAATAATTTTTGCTCTGTTTTATATTTTAATTCTTCTTTAGTTCTTGCCCTATACATATATCGTCCTAGTATATTATTATGTTTTTTAATTTTTCCTAATAAGACTCTTTCAATTGCTTTTTAAAAAATATGGTTCGAAGTCTTTTCCCCGAACGGTAAACGAGTCCATCTTTGGAAGCCTTTTGGGGTGTTTATCGTGGTGATTTCCTTGAATTTCTCGTTAATTTCTATTTTTTTTATGCTGCCTTGAGATCAATTTTTGCAAAGTGTTCCATTTTTGCTAACTCTTGGCTCGCAGTTTCGATATTTGGCAAAGGAAAAGAGTCTAAACATATATATAATACGGTAATTTACCTCTATCTTGTAATCACCACATATACTTAAATCACTGCCAGCTTTTTTTATCGCTACTATCGATGACGCCCAATTGCTACCACCTTGAGTTACTCTTTCTGGTATGCCTTGTTTTATCATTTTGCTTAATTTGGCTACTACCAAAGTTAAGATATGAATTTGAGCTTTTCTTGACTCTCTATATTTTGGGTGATATTTTTTTTAGTTGAATGCTTGTTTTATAGACTTTCAATAATCCAATTGCATTTTCTTCTACTTCCATGGAATTGATTAGTCTCACTGTATCTCCTTTTAATTCATGAATTCCTAGTAATCCGTGATCTTTTTTGCATACTACAATTGTAATGGGAATTATTTCAAAACGCTTGTCATTTTCAAAATTGCCCTGAAATGTACCTATTATTTTTATAGTCGTTCCATCAAATTGCTTTAATTGGATGCTGCTTTTTTTAATTTAGGTCGTCTTAATTTTATCCAGAAATTTTTTGGTATCAACCTGACTTCACTGCCTGTATCAACGTGCATGTTAAATATTTGGACATTTTTTTGTATACTTCTTTTTTGTGCATTCATTGTAAATATCTCAGTTTCTTCTTCAGAGGGGGTTTGTGCCGTTTGTACCCTTTGTATTTTCTTTTCGTATTTTCATACGTTCTGAAAATGATCTCTTTTTTTTCAATTTCAGCATATTTTTCCTAGAGCTGGACATTTGTACTTGTCTCTCTGGTGATTTTTCCACAATATCTACATTTAATTATGGATTCGGTTGTGCTCGTACTGTACGTCTCGAATTCTTCTTTTGGTTGATTAAATTCTCTAATCAACTCTAATTGTTTTACAAATTTGATGCTAGCTTCCAAACTCATGCTACTATGTAGACATTCTACTATCTTTCTTTTGTGGTTTTGGTCTTGCAACCCTTCACTTATTCTAGGAACGATTAATTCATCTTCTATCGCCATTTCCCGTGCTCCTAATTTTTCAAATTCATAATACTTGGCTCGTTTTTTCAATCTATGTAAGTATTGTATAATGGACTCATCGGGTGCTTGTCTTGTATCTAAAAACTTGGTTCTTTCGACGGTGACTAATCTTTTCTTTGGTCTTATGTTATTTTTTATAATTTTAATAATTCATTCAAATGTCATTCCTTCTAATTCTCTCGGGTAACACATTGTCGAAATTTTCTTCACAGCTTCGCGCCCAGCGATAGCAAGAAATAAATCCGTTATCTCGTTCTTTCCTCCGTCGGTCTTTGTGTCTCTTAATTTTTTCATTCTTGCAAATGCAACAGAAGTTTTTATCCATGTTCCTATGCGTTTTGGGTCATCCAGGGAATTTAACGATCCTATCGGCGAAACCATTGTTATGGATTTGCATATAATTCTGCGTATTAGTATTTGTAGTACAGTTTTCCGTGTCCTGAATAGCAACCGAGTTTACTAGGCATAGCCCCTATGTTCGCCAGTTGTTCTCTATCTAATTTGAATACAGTATTACAGTATCTATCAAGCAAATATCAACCACTAATATTTTCTTCTAACCTATGGGTAATGTATAAAGTTCATGTACTGTAAAATACGTCTGCGAAACCTTTCTTTTGTATTTGTGACTATTCTTCATCTTTTGAAAATAACAATCAGATCCACCTGGTCAATAAAAGTTGCTTTTATTAAATATACTTATGTTCTAATTATAATGTCAAAATTGTTTTTCTATTTGTGAGGAAGGAACTGGGCATCACGGACCAGACTAATGATAATTTCCATTTAATTGTTAATTCCAAGCACACTTTCCAGTGTCGGTTAAGCTGTTTTATGCAGATATTAGTCGTCACTAATCTGTTACTAACTGAAGGTAGAGACCAAATGAAAACTGCTTCTGTTTGACATAATTAGACAAGTAATTATTGGTGTCTCTAATTCCATTTATTTCCTGGTATGACGTCAATATAACTGAAAAGTCAAACGCACATTTTTAATCAATGTTCTGTTTCGCATTCAACCATACGTTTCTCCTTTTGATTTTAAAGCGAGATTTAAGTTTGTATTACCTCTCAAAAAGATAGATTCGATCAGACTAAAGTCTTTCAAGAGACCTCGTTCCAACGTTACGGGCAAATCAAGAAAATGATAATAATTATGAAACTAATGGTCCTAGAGCCATCAAATGTCGGTCATATAGGGTTCATATGTTTATACGGAATATCACAAAATCTACGATTGTTTTAAAATACAGAATTTCACTTATGCTGGAATATAGAAATATGATTATTTAAATCGTTGTCTCAGTTATATGCAAACATGTCAAACGAATCAATTTGAAATAATAGGATAATCATAAGAGAAAGACAATGACCAATCACAACAAAGATTTATTCAAAAGAATGATGTACGAAGCGAAGTATTACAAGCTTGGACAAATAACACAGTAGAAATTAATATTATTTCGATATTTCCATTTGTTTCGGTGACATCAAGAAGCCTAATATCCATGAAGAAAAGCTGCACAAACAGTTGATATTGCTTCCCAAAATATTTTCTTGGATGAGAATTGTTTGTTGCTTTCAGAAAGGCAAATAATAATCTGACAGAGGTCAGATCGAGTGAAAATGTTGGCTTATAGGTCATAGGTCAATCATTTTAACCCTAATTTAGCGAATTATCCAACGGCCCCACATGTCACATAACAAGCTGAATTCTAACAGGACGATGCAATTTAAGCAAAAAAATGTGAATTGCTAATCTAAAAGGGAGGTAACTTTAAAAATTTAATTCCTAGAACGTAAATGAATAACGTACAATTACGTAAAATTTATCAGACATTATTTCAATTCCCTAGACATGTTTTCAACATTAAAATGCATATTTACACCATTTTTTTTTTGTACTAATCTATGAATTACAAACAGCCGTGAGTTACCTCGCTTTTAAGATTTTCAATTGTGTATTCGGTCCGTTTTGCAAATGAACGCTATTAGGTAAATTTTCTACCTCCATAGTCCATCGCATTTAAAGACTAAATTATAAAATTTGTTGTGATATTTCATTTAACAAAAATGGTTAACAAATGTGTTGCATTTGGCTGTTCTAGTGGATATATTACTAACAGGGAAATAATACCCCCAATGTTTTCTTGGAAAATCCGACCCCGTAGAAAAGTTGATAAAACCTGTTAATCGTATTGATTGGTTTCCAACGAAAAATTCAGTTCTCTGTATGAAACATTTTGAAAAGAAATTTATTTTAAAAGGAAAACGAAACAAGCTGATTTGGGATTTACGTTCAATTTCTACAATACATTCAGAAAATGTAAGAAAACAGTCTCTTTTGACGAATACAAGGGAATTCAGAAAGCCTGCAAAACAATGACTGGTCCAAACTGATGAATTACATGATTTTATTTCAGCTGATACGATAAAGGATTTTACTGAATTGGAAAAAGCAAAGTGATGTACTAAAGTTTTTGAATTAAAAAAAGGAAAGTTATATTCAAATTTATAGAATAGTCTTTCACCCTGAAACACATTTCCCATCTATAAAAGAATGTATTTGCATTGAACAAAACCACGTTCAGCTCCAGTGCGATGGAACTCATTTACAGTTACCACAGTGGTTTATAAATGGACGTAATGCTAAACTCAAAAGATTTAGCATGTTAGAAAATTTTCCAAACTACATACAAAACGTGGTGAAAGAGCAACCATACTCAATTCTAAAAGAATTTTATAAAAGACAATATTACCAACCTAGAAGTTATCCTTTATTTTCTGCAGAACTAATACATTATACCTTACTACTGCGCTATACGTCTCAACATGCCTACAAATTATTCTGGAGAAAATTCCATTACCAACTTTTTCTTTATTAGGGAAAATTCAAAAAAATTAATTAAATGTTTTCAATGTGAAATGTGTTTCCTGGTCATGATAAGCAATGATATTGATGATGCTACAGAGAAGCAGTACTTTGACTTACTTTCTCGAAGAGGTCTTGTTCTATCTAGACAAATGGCAGAATTCGTTTGTGTTTGTTTTGCTATACTTGACTATGGAGACAAAATTATTGTAAAACATAATGAATTCAATACAAGGGAGTCAGCTGAAAGAATTTTGGGAATTTATTCTCCAAAATACGTTTTTACTTGTGAACAACACACTGAAAACGGAATTCACTCTTCAATAAAAATTGTTGTGAATATATTTTACAACAGCAAACGAAACTTTTCATCGGATGAAGTTCGAAAGAATATTGTAGAATGTTTTAAAAAAGCAAAGGTAAAAAGAAAATTGATTTATAGAGAAACAGTTGGTAAATTTATTTTTATTTATTTTTGTATTACTTTAATAACTTTGTTTACAATCTTTTATTTTTACTTTTCTGTGTAAAAAAAAGAAAAAACAACCTGTTTGTGTATTTTGGGGTGGTTTTAACATGTTTTAGATAAAACAGACATATATTTACTATAAACCATATAGACCTGTTAGAAATTAGCCTAAAATGTGACATGTGGGGCCGTACATATTAGTCGGCCATTATCTCCATTGCAATCAGCTTATTTCTAGTAATTCCTGTCCGAAACACTATTCTTTCGCCACATTATTAACCCTCAGTCAAAGAGGCTTATGGTTAGGCACCATCCTGTTTGCCAGTTGAAGGGACCATACAACATCGCCCTGCACTTATTCGTGAATAATACAGTGTGAAAATGTAATTTGAAATACTTTTCAGCATTGGAAATATGTTTAGAGAGGTGATTCTCCTTCAAGGGAGGTAAAAAAACGGGTTTGGTTAGCGTTCGTAAGCGTTTCAAGATGCGCCATGATGAGGTTCTAGGTACATTTGGAATTCAACTCGTGTAAATAACTCTTTTCTACTCTGAAGTGAGCGCTTGCGCATCTCCGAACGGATTTCTATTCATCGAGTAAAAGGCAAGCGTCTTCAGTTTCTCGGCCCGTACACCGCATAAAGATGGACTCAAGATGAATTTCTGGAACAGTGGACTCTTGCAAGAGTTTTAGCAATTTCTACTATTGTCTTTTCTTCGTAAAACATTTCGACAATTCTCGGTTTCTCATCGTTTCTCAAAAATGTTTCATAGTTCATGTTGCATATAATTTGGAACGGTGAAAAAGAAGCAATATCACCAAAATGATTACCACTTGATTATTACTACGCAGAACCACTTGACATCACCAACCGTTGCACATGCCAACCTATAAAATTTTGTGACAATACATAGAGTAAAACAGAAGTTAAGTTTTTAGCAACAAATTGTTTCCACTTTTCTAAGCCGCGCCGACGTTGTCGGGAAAATATTGACTGCTTCGTTCATCGAAAATATTGAGCGCCGAAATGCATTACCCACAGCCTAACTTTACTCACCTAACCCTAACCCTGCCAATGTTTTCATTTTTTATTATAATTCTTATGACCCATAGCAATTATTATATATCTTAAGTTAAAAAATAAATATCAATAACTATACCATTATTTATTTACAATATGCTGAACAACTCTTGAGTTGCATAGTAAAATTTCACGCCAACAAATGTTATTGTGATTATCTCTAATAAAAACTGATAAGCTTAAATTCACATAGTACATTTTCTATATATCCTGAAAATCATATCAATATTTGTTAAAACAAATTTTATTGTGATAAAAATGACTTGTATAACAAAACATTACATCATCTTTGTATGAATGCTAAAATACATTATGTGTATGGGCTTATGTGTGTGTGAGTCTTTGTGCATGTATGTGTGAAAGAGAAAAGGAGTAGAAAGAGAGAGGTGATAATCTCCTAGGTGGCAACATTTGAGTAAATGATTAATGGAGATGACAAGTGAAAAAAAAAACAAACTCCGATATGAATAGTTGAAGGCGATGAAGAAGCTGAAAGTTTTCGGTGATTTGTTCTAATGTAACGGGAAGAAATGAATAAAACAGACTCGCAATATGGGGGCAAGTACAAGACTCAATGACTCGTGTAAAGACTTACCACCTTTCACGCTCTGATAATTCATCGCTTGGTTTCAACACTTTCACTTCCTATTTTGATTCTGACCCTCAAAATTCAACTTCGTTAAAACTTACAATGAATCAGTTTGCTAGAAAAATGATCGGGCAGCTTTTCATAATTCGAAAAATATATTCTGTGATATTTGCTTTATATATTGGATTTCTTTGGCCTAATGTAATTATTTGAGTCTCTCTTGATGAAAATGACATGTGCTATTTTCGAATTTATTCTAGCTGAGGATAAATGAATCCATATACAATCTGCAATAGACAAACACATCACAAACACACATATATACATACAAGAATTCGCCTATCGCCGGGTTCACAACCTTCCCCATCACTTAACAGGAATTGATAGTTTATGCCCTGTTTCCTATTTAGGATTGTTTCCGGTTTCTTCTTCTTACTTTTCATTCTTTCACTGTCAGTGGCCCCCTGCGTTTAATGGCATTATTGACTTGCTTCGAGTGATATATATATATATATATATATATATATATATATATATATATATATATATATATATATATATATATATATACCGGGTGTAACAGCAAAATTGTCCAAATCGTGTAAAAGCAAAATTGCCCATTTTTTAGATTAAGCTTTGAACCGTTGTATCTTAGAAATAAAGATCTCTCATTGGAATTCTCCGAGGCATTTATAACACTTTTGGATTGTACTTAGAGCAATAAGAATGTATAATTAGTCTCCAAGCTTACAGGAATCGTGATGAAATCGATCATAAACGAAATTAACATGTTGTTCATCATTAATTAATCATAGCTAAGGATCGGAAGCTCATGAAGGATTGAAATAAAGTTAAAATATATATATTGTTCCAGGATCATTTTCCAACTTATTCAAGATGATATCCCCACTGCCTAACCTTCTAACTTTCTGTATGAGTGTAACAAGGTACCTCACAGGTTTCACGTACGATTTCATTTTCAAGTTTTTTTCACTGCTCTTTGGACTGTCATATGTGAAACTCCTCTCTCACGTGCCAAACATCTTATGGATTGAGTTGGATTTTTCTAATTGATCACTTTAGTTCTAAGCTGAAATGATGATCCCTCCTTCTGTTGTAACCTTCCGATCCAGTTTTCTTCTCTACTGCTCACTCTTTTTTAAACTTCACCGTCTCTTGATGGTTCGTAATTGGATTTTGAAGATGGAAGCCAAAGTATGAATCATGGTGCCATTACTGAAAGCTTGAATGATTGTTTCCCTCTCACTATTTCCTATTTGGGCTGACACAAAACGATTTTATCCTGTTCTTTTTCTAGCTTGAAAGAAACCCTCAAAGGGTTCTTCAGTGATTCTTACGATAAATGGTGTCAAGAAGGCTTAATATATCTGAAATATGGAAAAGAGAAACTCAGTTTAGTGGTTTCTTAGATATTAAACATTTTGTGGGATGGACGATTATGCTTCCACGATTTGGACAATTTTACCGTTACACCCGGTATATTCAAAATCAAACGAGAAAACCAACTTTTTATGCAACAAAGTGACGAGATTTCCATTTCACACACGTCCATTTTGTTTGGTCAAAAATATTAGAAATATTCAATCTAGCTTTTTTTTAATTGATTGCATTGTTTTATTCATTATCATAATAAAGACCACTTCTTTTTCAGATCATTCTTTTCGGAAGTTTTCGATCGGTTTGGCATAAAAGTTCCACATAAAATGGTCGTGGCTTTTTTATTTTAATTTGCCTTCTAATTGCTCGATTGTTTACTGGAGCTTTTGTAAATTTCTTCTTAACTCTAAATCTATAATGAACTATCGCATTTCTAGAAAAAAATTCTATTTGTAGCTTTTTCTTGTTAATTCACAATTGGAAATTAGATTTTAGCTTTATTTGTGTTTAGCCCAAATTCAGTACAGTGGCTCGAATCACGAAACAACTCTTAATAGACCACTGCATTAATTTCTATCAATGTCTTTCAAATTGTTTTACACTTTGCGATTTTTATAGAAAAGAACAAAATTTTGAAATAAATTTTTAACCCTGTTAAAACAAAATCTGTCTTTCCAGTAAGAATGTTTTTATCTTAATAATAATTAATTTAAATATTGAGTAAATTCTCTCTTTTTTTTATTCATACTGTCTGTATAAAAATATTGACAAAAGTCGAAAAATGATCTCTGTATTTTGTTTTAGTCTCATTGTTATCTATTCACTAAAGTTATTTTCTATCTCATCACAATCTTTATTCAAAACCGAAAATTAAAACTCTCATCTTTCTCCCTCGTCACGCCGTTTTCAGCTACCCATAACAATATACCATGAAAGCATGGCTGACCAAGAACAACAATATTCTGATATTACTTTCTATGGCAAAAGTATATTCCCAGTATAAAAAACACTGTCTTCACCGGAATTTTTTTTAAATAATCTTGACTTTTTTGTCTTTTCTTACTTTTCTGTATTTTTTATTATAGGCAAAAATTTGTGTTTTCTATTTTAGCACGTTCTGCTTTTCAGCTGACCTAAAATATAAACTCAAGAATAAAAAGATTTGGGTTTTGCTTCATTGCCTGTATACCCACTTGAAAGATTGGCGGAATTGGTTGAATGAAAAGGCAATGATGAACCTGGAAAAATTAATCTTTTATAACTGAGCTTGAAAGCCGTATTATTTTTTCTGATTAAACTTGGGGTGCATCGTATTACGGCTAAGTTCCGTAGCCGTAAATTATTATTCTTAATTACCGCCAACATCCCTGTTTTAAACGAACATGCAACAATAAAGGACAATTAAATGAAAGATTTTCAGAACGAATTCTGTCTCTTCACTTATCATTAAAGCTGTGCAATATTTATGATCAAATAATAAGGTCAAATGATAAGAATTTTCCTATTATTATAAGATTGAGGAAAACAAAGGAATTTTTTTTTCAAAAACAAAATGTAGACGTTACGATTATAAATTAAAATTTGCTAATAGTGATTATTTTGAATATACGCTCTTGACTAGGGCGCAGGAGCGAGTCAGTGATGTAAATTGACTTGGTTCAACAGGGAGTTTCGGGTCTTTCTACATCATACATCCCATCACCAAGCTGTCCCCAATCAGGGAAGATCAAGCCATGATCCCCACCTCCGTTATCAAACGCTAGCAGAGACTCTGACCTTTATATTAATTGGACGAAAGTAGACCACGTTTTTCCGCACACTGGATTGGGTTTTCGTAACAAATGGTCCACGGGGAACTGGCTCCTTTTTTTTATCGGATGGACAGCAGCTTGAGCAGGTAACCGAGAAGGTAATTTGACATTTTTAAACTTAAACACCCTAGGTTGTTTGCCAAACAATGTTAGGTGCCTTATTTTTAACAATATTCGGTTTTGTTAATTATCTTCTATAAATATGTATAATTTAAAAGTACTTCTTAATCTTATAGCATATAAATGACTAATGAAGTCATCTATCAGTACTACTTATAAAAAACACCCGCACCCACCAATTTCTATTTTCAACAACGATTAAAACATTCGAAAAATAAACCCCAGCCCTACTATAGGTTAATTATCCCGATTTTTAAAATATCGTTTTAACTAATTCTTAACATTATTTCGGGTCAGTTATCGTTTCTAAAAGAACGTATTATGAAGTTTTACAACTAATTATTTTTCTTTTTAATTCTCCAAAACCATTTTAGCTATACACAAATCATAAATAATGAAATGCACAACGGCAATCAAGAAAATAGACAATTTATATAAACTATACACAAATTATGAAAACGATTAAAATTCAATAATAAAAAACGAAACTACAGGTAAATAGATTAAATTACTAAAAGAAAACAAACAAAAAAACTCACGATATATATCATGCTCAAATCCAGTTTTAAAAAATTGGAAATTCCACCCCCACCTTCCAAAAAATGGCAATCTGTTGGTTGTACATAATTTGAAATAAACATGCATATAATAGTAGGTATAACACTTAAAAAGCTGATTATACAGATTTACAAGTAACACGCTTTACAAACTAACATAAAATGTTCATCGGCTGCTCTTGTACAGTTCAAGTCACGTATTTAAACAAAAACGTTTTAAATGATATTTATATTAAATAAAAAAATTACACATTAAAATTTATATTATAAATTATATTATTTACACATTTTTCTTTCTTCCCATTGCCTTCCTTCTTTTCCCTTCCTTCCTTTCCTTTTTTTTTTTCTTCCCTTTTTTCTTCTTCTCTTCCTTCTTTCTTTTTCCTTTTCGAACGTTATTGCATAAACTATTTTTGTTGCTGCATGGGAGCCCAAGAACTGTCTCGTTTAGTCCATAAGCTTTTGGCAGTCTTCTCTGCATCAGTTATGGTTTGAATCTCTTTCCTTTTCTTGGCTCCTACCAAACCAATATCAGTTAGGCTGTTGCATAAGGACCTTGCAGCAAAACCTCTTGCATCCACTTCGATTGACAGACAGCTTGCTTCCCATCCATTATTTTTGTATGTCGTTAGCGTCATTTATTTCAGTAGGTTAACTTCGCGTTTCTCCTAACAGCTTCTTTGTAAGAAGGATTTGAGATGAAAGCCATCCGTTTTTCAGGCTTTCCTTCCTCCGTCGTCTGTGCCATTCTGCTCTACACAAAACCTCATTTTTGGACGAATAAGGTCTATGAGCTCCTGTAGGAGTTGTCTTTCTTCAGGTTTTGCAATTTTATATTGTTTCCGAAGAGATTTTAACTCCGGTCTAAATTGTTTCATTTTTATCTCCCTTCTGTTTTCCTTGCTAATAACATTTTTTTCCGCTCCTCATGTCCTTTTTTGTCCGCTGCGTAACTGATAATGCTTTTGGTTTCATTCTACTTGACACCTCATTTTAGCCTGATGGACTTTTAGGCCGCGCATATTCTTGCACATTTTCCCGCATGGCCATGTCAATCTGATCACCCGTAAATCCATATCTTGGTTCGCTTCTATAAGCCTATATACTTTCTTAAAGAATCGTCCATTAATTTTAAATAAGTAAAATAATAACATAAAACCGATACTTTTAAAGAGAAAATATCAGTTTTTTCATTACCTTTTTTAATCTTAAATAAAAAATACATAATAGTACAATAAAAACCGATATTTTCTTTACCTGAAGAAAGTATCGTTTTTATTGAATCATTTGTTTGTTTTTCTTAACAAACGATTTATTTTATTAAAGCAGATATTTTCTTAAAAATTTAAATGTTATTGTATTTTCTTATTTAGGATTAAATAGTAAACGTATTGACGAGGTAATGTTTATTCATAAAAGTCAGTATATATTTACGAGGTAATCATTTATTATTAATTTATATTTATGGCTAGCAGGATGAGAAATGACCCAAAATAATTTTTCTTTTATTCCTGTCTCTACACCATTGTTTAATGAATTCTTTGATAGGTGTCCCGCCAAACTGTAGTAGTAGGAGGGTTAGCCAACCCTATAAAACTTGATAACTATCACTCATTGGCGTCGGAAAGTTGAACATTTGTGGAAAGATACTTGTGCTGTCCTCCCAACATATAAGGAATCGTAAATTTTATACCATTTTAAATTACATTTTTCCTTTATTTTAAAATCATTCTAAGTCTCTTTGACTTAATTTAACTTTAATTCTTTCATTTTAATTTTTTCTCTTTCTTTTCCCTATGTCTTTTTTTTTTAATAACGCTCAATATTAAAGTGTGATATTCACCCTGGTAGTGGTCACTCCGACTTATACTAAGTTAAAACTTAGTATAGTCAGTGTCATGTATATACGCATATGCTACAACGCTGAATACAATAATCTATTATGAACTCTTCAACCGTGGATATATGAATATAATCCCTATTCGTACTATCTCATCGGTTGGACGTGCTCTCAGGTCTTCTTCGAGTGTCGTCCTACAGCTGGTAACTTGAACATAATTACCCCTTGGCGGTCAAGTTTAAAACGCAAAATTCTATCAATTTCAATGATAAAATTTCATACAGGATCGGTCGACACCCGGGTCAACAAGAGCTGCGTACCTCAGAGAGGAACCAGTCTGGGGCCAAAAAATCTGTCACTGGAACAAACTCTTCCAAAAACGAAGAGACACTAGGTCACCAAACCCGGACTATTGCCAACCTTGGACCAAGTGACTCAATACCAAATCAACTAAAAAAAGAAAACGAACGAAATGGTATCTCGAAGAGTATCAACAAGTCATGACATAATTCTTCACTGCACTCGAAAATCCAGCAAAGAACACCACGAATCAGACATACCAAATATGGAGAACTATGGTACGTGATATAAGACCTTACAAGCATGCTTGCTAATGTCCGCATGGACATTGTGCGAAACAAAAGACTGTCAAAGTCAAAAATAGATAAGATAAAATTAGATATAAGACAAAATACTATAAACCATCACTCAAACTGTAAAGAGATGAAAGTAGAAATAAGTAATATGACAGAGGATGAGGTAAAAACTAAAACAAGTGAAATACGAAATAACTTCCCAGGAAATAAAATCGAAGAATCTACCAGTGACATAACCTACAGTTATCCAGACGATGTCACTGAAGATGACTTCAACTACGTTAAGTTAAAATTCCTTGAAAACCACAGAGCCGAAGTCACCGAAGCGAAAAACCACGCCATACTCAGCAGAGTAACTCTCACACAACTGTCAAACAGAGACCAGCTCCCCAAAATTCATATGATGAAGTCCAATAAGCACATTGTTCAAATATACAACGCTGCTCTGGAAACACTGTTAACAGATAAACCGCTGGGAAATATCACAGAAGTTAACAACATCATATACGCAACAGCTACTGTGAAGCTGAGGGTCAAGACAATGAAAAAAATTAACAGACAGAGAGAGCCAGTTTGGAAGGCAAAACTGATGCGAGAAATAAAAGAAATCAGATTTGAGCTTTCTATATTAGATGAAGTCACTAGAAACCCAAATGTCTCCACACGCAAGTGCAAGAAGATCAAGTGGAAATATGAAATTAAATCTCTAATTGAAATTCCAGCAAATAAGGAAATGCTGAAGCAGAAAGTCACAGAGAACAAGACGATACGAAAAACGTTGTAGGTTCTATCGCCAAAATAAAATATTCCAAACGGACCTTAAGAAATTTTACAGTGGAATTGGAAAAGCACCTATACATGCTGAAAAGCCACCATCTATTGACAATGTGCAGACATTTTGGGAGAATATTTAGAGTAGCCCAAAGGAATATAATGCAAATGCAGAATGGATCCAAAGTGAAGAACGAATGCTGGATACACCTCTGCAAGGGTGGGAAAATATAACCAAAAATAATGTTAGGCAAGCTCTAACGAAATCTCCAAAATGTAAATCCCCAGGAAATGACAAGTTGCCTAATTTCTGGCTGTATCATCTCTCATCAATCCATAAAACCCTTGCAAAAATCTATCAACGCTTGTAATTAATACAAATGAAATCCTGGAATGGACCACTGAAGGTATTACATATCTCATGCCAAAAACGTGTGAAAGATGATTAGATGATCCGAAAAATTATAGGCCAATAACATGTCTCTCCACCACATATAAGTTGATCACGTCTGTCCTGACGAAAGGGATTACTCCTTTTTCGAAGCAAACAACATTCTTCCACTGGAACAGAAGGGCTGCAGGAGAGGTTCATATGGCAGCAAAGATCAACTACTGATAAACAAAATGATCCTGGAAAATTGCAGGAGACGACGTAGAAATCTTAGCGCAGCGTGGATTGATTAAATCTTAGCGCAGGGTGGATTAGGTTTAAAATTTGTCACAAAGATTAGAAAACTGGAACAAGATGAAGCCTATAAGTACCTAGGAATTAGCGAAGGAGATGGTGTACAACATCTCCAAATGAAGGAGAAGTTAAAAAATGAAGTACTACAGGCATGTGCGTCTGGTACTAAATACCGAGCTGAACTCAAAAAACAGATTTAACATCCTTAACTAGACCATAGCTGACATTAAGCGAATGGATGCCAAAACGAGAAAGCTTCTCACTTGCTATCACATGTATCATCCCAAAGCTGATGTTGACCGCCTGTATGTGCCCAGATCCGAAAGAGGCAGAGGGTTAGTTCAACTAGAACTGTCCTACAAAATTACAATTGGCCTTCAGCGATACCTGGAAATTACAGAAGACTGGATTATGGTATGCGTCAAAGAACATGAAAGTAGTAAACGTTTTTATTTCATATTAAAGGAAGCCAACAAGTTCAAAATGGAATTTCAAGTGGGTGCAGAAATACAAGTAAAGCACAATACACCAACTATAACTGAAAAATACTTTAAAAAGAAAGCAAAGTTAAATGCAACCGACCAGATACAGAAACAATGGCAAGATGGCCCGCTTCATGGCCAATACTCTGTCCGTACCAAACAACTTGATATTGACAAAACCTGTACCCATCAGTGGCTACGTAGTGCAGGGTTAAAAGATGAAACTGAAGGTTTTATCCTTGCTGCACAGGACCAATGCTTGTTAACTAGAAATTATCAAGTAGACATAATAAAATGCTGTGTTAGTCCAAAATACAGATTCTGTGATAAATATCCAGAAACAATTGATCATCAGGTTGTACGGTATTGGCACCCACTGAATATAAAACCCGGCACGACAAGTTAGGCCAATATCTGCACTGGAAAATCTGCAACTTATATGGGAAGGAAACTGGAAGAAACTGGTATAAACACCACCCAAACCCGGTTATGGTCCTGTTACAATTTTATGGGACTACACAATACACACAGACAGAACAATCAAAGCTAACCACCTAGACATTGTTATTAGAGACCGCAAACAAAAAAGTGCCTCCTTATTGATATAGTAGGCCCTGCAGACTGCAATGTATATTTGAAGATCTTCAAAAATCTATCAAAATACAAGGACCTTAAAATCGAAATCTCAAAAATGTGGCACATGAGAACATCAACAATCCTCATTGTAGTTGGAGCCCTCGGATTGGTTGGAAAAGATTCCAGTAGACTAATTGAAGGGATTCCTGGAAGTCCATGCCTTAAAGAAATACAAAAAATGTTCTCACGCGTACAGCCCACACCTTACGAAGGGCTTTACCTATGTAAAATATATTTGTGTTTTTTTTGTTTTGTTTTTTTTTTAATTGGTCAGTGAAAAATGTCATGATGCCATTTCAACCTTAGATCTCTGAGAGGGATCCTGAGTGAAATGTGTACACACCAGAAATCAAAGGAAATAAAATAAGAAGTAGAATTTGTTTTATCCTATTTACATTTCGTTGAGAGAAATGAGTGATTCATGCTTTCTAAAAGAAATAAAAGCAAGATCAAACCAGTTGCCACAAGCTCGAATTTGAACTCCGCTCATTTAGTTTGATTGTACAAGTTGTTAACAAATATAAACCATGATGCTTCCCTCTTAGGATTCAGTCCTTAAAAGCAATAAATATTTCTTTAAAACGCTTAGTAATATAATTATAACTTTCACAAATGATATCATAGGGTATTTTTCTTTTGCTGTGGTTGCATCAAAGTTAACAAAAATTCTAATAACAATATTTCGTAAAATAAAATTAAACAGAAAAATTAAAATACAACAGAAAATAACTAAAAAAAATGGTTAGCATTTGTTGCTAACCATTTTTTTAGTTATTTTCTGTAAATAAATTCTCTTCTTTCAATTCTATATTTGTAGTTTTAACTTTATTTTTACAGAAACTGCCAAAAGTGCTGTATCTCTGTTGGGCAGGAGACAATTTCATTGAAAAAAATTATATAGGTGTTGTTTCTTCGTTTACGGTTTGTTGTAATACGGCACCTATCGCATTTTAATGAATCTGTTACGACGGACAATTTCGCCTCTGGATTGATGTACTGCAATTTGGTGCAATTCTGTCATTCTTCTTTGGCTTTATAGAATTCTAGTTTAATTAGTCTACTGCACATTTGTCTTTGATTTGCTTTTCAACAGTGCCGTCAATGGTGCGAGTAACTGTGAACAGTACGGTATGAAATGTCGGTAGCAGTTCAGTAATCCAATAAATCTTAATTGTCTTATGGAGTAAGACTTTGGAAAAGAACGTATGGCGTCTACTTTCTCAGGCAAAGGTGTTATATCTGTGTTGTCTATCATGTGACTTAGAAGATAAAAATGAGAGACCAAAAAATGCATTTGCTTGGATTGATTTTTAATCCTTAATATTGTAAACGTTGTAGAACTTGTCGGATGTGAGACTCGTTTTCTGTTTTACTAGCTAGAATACGTTTATGTATAAGTACACAAAATTTAGTCTGCGAAAAAATTCGTCTATGAAATGCTGAAATGTTTGTACTGCATTTTTGAGACCAAAAGACTTTTTAAAAATTTGAAATGTCCAAATGCTGTTGTTATGACTGTCTTTTCGATGTCTTCTTCGGCCATCGGAATTTGGTTGTAAGCTTGGATCAGATCTATATTAGAGAATACTTTATTCTGTAGCAATGCGGAAATAAAATCCTGTAAATGTGGGATAGGATAGCTCTCTGGTGTTGTTATTCTATTCACAGCTCAGTAGTCTACACTGGGTCTCCCGTCTGGGCTGTTTTTCTTTGGCCCATATGTAAGTGCAATGTCCAAGGACTACTGGACGGACGGATTATATTTAAATCCAACATCCGATGAAATTCCACTTTGGCGATTTTAAGCTTATTCGAGGATCACTGTCGTGGTGCTGCGTGTACTGGTTGTCGAGTGGTGATTATCCGATACACCGAATTATGTTTTGAATTTTTATTCTGTTTCACTGGATTGGTTATGTCTCCGAATTCTTTTATCAATGTTCTATAGGTGTTGTTATCAGCTAGTGCTGCTCTGATTTTCGAGAAAGAGGTATTCGTTGATGAACCCTTCATGAATAGGGACTTTGAGTTGTCCAGTAAACGTTGCCTTTTAAGGTCGACGATAAGTCCATAATGGCACAAAAAAATTGGCGCCTAAAATCGGCACTTTGACGTCAGCACTTATAAATGTCCATGATAGTTAACGTCTAAGTCCAATATCCAGAGTGAGAGATTTTTTCCGTAAGTGTTTATAACGCTATTGTTCGCTGCTACTAGGAAGAAATTGTGTGGTGTTCGTTTTTGTGTTGATGGTAAAACACTTAAATCGGCGCCGGTGCCAACTAGAAATCGCAAGCCATATATTTTGTCTGTGACGTGGAAAAGATTACATTTGAAAGATCTGGTACTTGCGTTTGATGATACTAGTCAATCTGTTGCGGTTCTTTGTGTAGGAGTGTACATTTCTTGGCGTTAATACCATGACACCTGTGATACTAATAATCATGGCTTAAACTCCAATATCTGTTATTGGGCCGTCTCCATCTGCTTTTGTTTCGCCTGCGTTGGTGTCTTGATGCATGCATTTCTTTAATCATTTCTTTCAACCTGTCCACTTTTGACTTTTCGGGCACCGTTGAAGTGCTGATGGTGGGTGTGATGGGGATGTATTATATATTATCCGCCGTTTCGATTAATATGTTGAGCTCTGATTTTTAGGTCAATGGTGTGAGAGTTTTGACCGTGTCTATGGTTAGCTTATCTAGCCACAGTCGTCGTAGTAGGTTTTCATCCATAGAGTTGCTATCTAAAAGGTTCTTCATATGCCTAAGTAGCTGTCATGGTGATCTATCGCCGATCTCTATTTCCCTAAAAATTAGATTTATTTTGGCTTGATCTGATTTTCCGATTCTTTTTAGGATGGCTATTAGAATGTCGTATGGATTTTTGAGTGGGATGTGTTCGATGTTGTTGTTAACCTCTATATTCTCTGGTATGGCTTCTACTACATAAAAAACTTCATTTGCTGTGAAGTCATCTTTCAGATATGCAATGAAGCTTGTACTTGGATGAACCAGATCCCAGGGTTTCTTCTGTTAAAAGGGGGTAAATTGATGATGTTTAGTCTTGCTTCATATTGTTCTGTAGACATATCTGAAACATACATTTTTACCGCCGTGTTCGTTTGCGTGGTCACCAATTGATCCGAGGTAGAAGTTGGTTGGAGTAAAGAAACAAATTAGATGCTGGTTTTTGAGAAATGCCCAAAGATTTATTTTCATTTAAAAGATATGAAAATGGCTCTGGTATTCTTATAGTGTAGCGTTCGAATATATGGTGTACGTGATGTGAAATGAGAGCGTGAAAAAGGAGTATGCTTAACCCTGCTAACTGCTTGTTGGCTATCGGCTTGGGCTTGTCACATTGATAGTGGAATTCATTCTCTTTCTATGTTCGTGGGAGATCGTTTTGTGACACTATTTAGATATGGTAATTGGCTAACTAATTAACCATAGAAATTAAAAACAGGAAAGACTTAAGGCGAGAAAGAGCTATATCGAAAGATAGACTGAGCGACATTAAAAAAGAAGATTTGATTTTATTTACGAAGAAAGGTACTTTTCGCATGAGACAAAAAATCCGTAAGAAAAAGCGAGATATGAGATTCTGTCAAAACTGATTAATGTCATGATAAGAGAGTGACGCAGCAAGGGAAACAGAATTCAGAAAGAAAAACAAAGCCAACCGACACATGCGGCCATAAAAAATTTCGGCTTGGGACCACCGGGGTACAGGCAGAGAGAAGCGATATTAGTTATCTTTCAGAGATATCATTTAATTTTAATTCCTGGGTCCAACGAAGGGAGCCATCTGGTGTGTGTTAGAATTCTGGCATGAGGAAAAAAAATCGTATTATTATTGTTTATTCAAACAGTTGACGCCAGACACAGCGTCGTCGAAGATGGGCATTTGGTAATAAGATGATTTTAAAGCATGAGAAAAATAAAGAATTTGATTCTCAGATAAAATACGGACCTCCCAGCTAAAAGTTGAATTAGCAGAAGAAAACAGGTGTCGGATTTTGACACTGATTGATGAGTCGGTAGAGAGACCCGACTAAGTGAATTTTGGGTGTCCCGAAAAGAAAGATGTGATAAGAATTATTTGACAATCTGGGGTTTGTAAATGTTTTGGCGGAAGAAAAAAAAAAGAAACAAAATTCTGGATAATAATTTTAAGAGGAACAGTCTAGCCACACCCACACTGCCATTGGTCAAGTGGTAGCATGGGTGATAGCGGAGGTGAATGTATGAGAAAGACGGAGAAGTTGTTAACACACACTGAGGGGATTGGTATGAGATACCAATGTAAAAGAGGAAGAGTCTAGGAGGATAACTCTCCTCCGACCTTCCCTCACGGACGTGGGAGAAACCCCCAAAATGGAAAGTGATTAACCTTCCAAAAATTGGAAGTAATTAATTTTCCTGGACTACGAACAAAGGGAATTCTTGCTGGGAATCGAGAATTATCGGGAACCCAAGCCACGTCAGGCCCCTACACCGATTTTTGTTCGGTATCCATATAAACGAACGTCTCGAGGCAGTTTGTCAGTTAGTTTGAGATAGAAGTCAGTTTTGAGTAGAGTTTTCGCAGATTAAGTCAGTTGCAGTTGGAGACCGTTACCTCGCAGAAGCTCACCGAGAAATTCCACGCCCTTCTGACTTCGACTTCCTACCAAAAAGCAAGTTATATTGACGAACGACTTAAGATACCATAACTCAAAAGTGCCACAAATCCATAGAAACGGCCTGGGAGAGAAACACACTCCTGTATATAACAGACGGATAAAGATAATTTTTTATTTCTCAACATATTTGAACCTCTTGAGTTTATTTTATTGCTTCTTTTACTTACGTTTTTGCGATATCACCTTTACCTAGGATTCAGCTTGCACTACGGCCCGACGCCTGATTAGTTTCGTCTACCTAAAATCAAAGTCACAACGTGAGTAGGTTAGACTTGAGATGAAAGTAGTTACTTCGGTAACCAGACGTTGGAAGTGAGCTGGGAACGACAAAGCTGGTATCGAACCGGGACACAGGCTGGTGGCAGCGACAAAGAGTCACCCCCAAAATGCTGTTGGAAGAAACCTTACAGCGCAGTGTCACATATTGGAGCTGCGACGAGACCACTAGTGGGTGTCAGATTTTTCACAGAATAATGGTCGGACGGGCAGTTAGCCGTACTCTCGGATAGTCTCTATGGTTAGCGTGTTTGGGAAGTCTCCCCCCCCTCTCTCTCTCTCTCTCTCTCTCTCTCCCTCTCTCTCTTTATGCTCTCCTCTCTTTATCCTGTCCGACTTCTCTTATAGCCTCTATTAAGGAAACGCACGCACGTAGTTGTAGACATATGTGGCAAATTAGAGCCGCGTTTTAATGGTGAGCACTCAGGTATATTTGTTTGTTTTAAAATTTGTTTTGAGTAGAGTGCGGTGTGTGTTTGACTTAGCTAGACGAAAATTGGTTAGAAATATGTTTTCTAATAACTATAAATTTGGTTTTAATTTGTTATATCTATGCGTAATTTGTTTTTGTTTTTTTGTTTTTGTTTTTATGTTGCTAGAACTGTTGCAAGTGCTGAAAGAAGTTTCAGCAAACTAAAGCTTGCAAAAAATGTGATCTACAATGAAAGATGAAAGGTTATTCAGGTACACAATAATTTCCATTGAAAATGAATGTGCTCCATGAAGTCATGAATATATTTGCTGATGCTAAATTTCGAAAAAACACGATATAAGATTTTCTAATTTTTATCTATAATGTTGAATATGTGAGAATATTTCTACTTTTTTTAATAAGCAATCTCAAATTTATGTTTAAAATTTCCACAAAATATTCTTGATTTATCTCTAATTTGTATTTAGATACATTGTGACTATTTTCAATTTTTCTAGTTGAATTGCATATGATCCATTATTGTACAAAATTAGGTTACAGTAAAATTTGTATTTTGTATGAATACTACCTTATGAAAATTGAGAGGGTCCCCCTACCATAGATTTGGAGTTGGGGGACACAAGGCCCTTGCACCGGCCCTGGTATAGAGAACAAGTTATTTGTTCTTTAAGTACTTTAATGTTTATTTAAGCGATAAATAAAATTTGATAATTCAATTGCAAGCAGATTTTAAAAGATCATTTAAACTTGATAGCAACTTCTATACGGTCTTCTTAATGAAAACTTTAAATTGTCAGAAGAGAACTTAACTTTTTAACAAGTAGCTTTGGACTATTTTTTTTTTTTTCATTAATGACCCTGACAAGTAGGTTTCTGTTCTTCGGATGTATGCCGCATTCGATCTATGAATTGCTTCAATTGAAGAGGTAGCGACATGAAAGTCAATTAACTCTGTATTTTTTAAAATATCGCTTGTCAAATCTCACGTGGATATCTATGACAGCTTGAGTACAACAAGCAAATTTCTAGAAAATATATCTTCCTAAATTAATATTTTCAAGTTGTGAGTTCTAAAGCCATTTCTGTTTTGTAAGAATTATAATTCCTTAGAATTCCCTTTTTTGTTTTGTTTGGATGTTGATACTTAGAAAAAAGTTTCTTAGACTAATGATACTGAGGCTTGTTTGTATACGTCATGCAAAGAGTGGACTTTGGTTCTGGAGATTTAATCTTCAGAAGAAACAATCGAAAAATATAAGCCTCCATAAAAATCAAAATATATTGTCTTTAAATAATTTTGAATGCAGTGGAAAGTTTTCGAGCCGAATAGATTTAGTTACAAAAATAGAACATTGATTTAAAGAAAAATGGACAATAAAAAGTTTTCATATATGTAAAATTCGTGTTGTTTGTGTTAGCAAAATTGAACATTCACAAGTTAAATTATCTTGGATTGTTTAGATGAACTAGAATTATTAAAAACAGATCTACAAATTTCGTTTGATGGCAACCTTTCTTTTGGGGAATGTTTCTTCTTCAAAATTGGAAATATTTCTCAAATCAAAAACATTAGTTAGTTGAAAAATATTAGTGCAAGCAAGAAAATATTCTGGACTCGAACGCGCCAAAGTAGTCGACAAAAATAAACTTAATACTCTACTGTCGATTGAGCAGATATTTTATGTGTGAGGGAGTGCACACTTGTCCTCACACACCTATTCATTGTTGACCATTATATACGTGTGTTTGATGTTTGCTGAACAGTGCCATACTGCTCAAGGGACTCACACTCTCTGGCCGGTTTTAATTGCATCAGAATAATACTACCTAAGTAGATATTTCCTTCCTTCCAGCTTATCAACTTTTCAGTTTCTGACGTACACAAAATTCTGTTTTCTGACAAGGGTGCACAACGCCAGATAAAAATATATTATTTTCTTGATAGACGTTTTATAAAATTAATATTCTTAGCTTTTTTCTTTCCTTTCTTCCTCAATCTCATTTCCTCTTATCCAGAATCAAATCAATTTACTTTTGCATGATATAGACGCACAATCTTTTTTTGCTTTTTCTTTCATACTTTCTTTTAGTGCATATATTTCAGTTTTTCTGTCTGATCATGCATCACTATATCAACGAATACACATATACACGCGCGTGCGCACACACATATACATGAATGCAGACGCACACGTAGACTTAAAGACACCTAAATATACAAACACGTATACACATAATCTATCTCTATTTAACTGTGTCACTTTATCGAAGCAATAGAACTTGTTTTCTTTGGTTCCAAAGACCACATTTTTTTAATTTGTCAGAAAACAAGCTTGCAACATCCATTTGATTCGTATGTAGTAAAAATATACGATTTCCGGATGATTCTTGGTGTTTTACGCCGGTTAGATTTGGTAGTAATTTATTAATCTGGTAATAAACAACAAAATCATGAGTTTAATTGAATTACAACAAATTGTGAGATCAGCATGTCCTCTCGAAACAATTGGATTATTGTAAGGAAGAACATTCTCATAGATTCAATTCTCCTTCACGACTGATGATGAGAATGGGTCCAAAATATTCAGGCATTATTTCTTCGAAGGGTATAGCCAACAATATGATTAATTTCCACAGAGAACGTAAATGAGATTATGTTGCACCTTACCACAGATACAAATATGTTAGTTTAGTCTAACCATCTCTTTGCGATATATATATATATATATATATATATATATATATATATATATATATATATTAGGTTGGTGCAAAAATAATGTCGTTTTCTCACATATGTTACTTTTATATATGATTTCTGAATTAATTCATTGATATGTATAGCCATGTTATATATCATTTTGAAGCGCGTTTTTCGCTCTATCGAATCGTGTTATTCGTTACCGTTCTCAACCTCTTCATTCATTTTTTTTGCAGGCTTTTCGACAGCGTGGATAAAATTCAAATCCGCACGATTTTCTTGTTCCAGTTCAAACTAGGCCGAAAAGCTGCCGAGACAACTCATATCAATGATGCGTTTGGCCCAGAAACCACTAACGAACGTGTGGTACTACGGTGGTTCAAGAAATTTCGCAATGGTGACGAGAGCCTCGAAGATGAAGACGGTCGCGGCCGGTCGGCTGCGGTTGATAACGAACATTTGAAAGCTTTAATTGAAGGCGATCCTCGCAAAACCACACGAGAAGTTGCTGTTGAACTCGAGGTCGACTACTCAACAGTCGTTCGCCATTTAAAGCAAATAGGGAAGTCAAAAAAGTTGGATAAATGGGTGCCGATAATCAAAAAAATCATCGTTTTGAGGTGTCTTCTACGCTCCTTCTGCGCAAGAAAAACGACCCATTTTTCGAACGGATTGTGACATGTGATGAGAAGTGGATCCTCTACTACAAACGGCGACGTTCAGCACAGTGGTTGGATGCCGGAGAAGCTCCACAACACTTCCCGAAGCCGAAATTGCACCAAAAAAAGGTTATGGTGACTGTTTAGTGGTCTGCGGCCGGTCTCATCCATCACAGCTTCTTGAATCCGGGCGAAACGATTACGGCGGAGAAGTACTGCCGACAAATTGACGAAATGCATCAGAAGCTCCAACGTATGTGCCCGAGATTGGTCAATATGAAGGGACCAATTCTCCTCCATGACAACGCTCGCCCGCATGTTGCTCAACTGACCCTGCAGAAGCTGAACGAATTGGGCTACGAGACTCTGCCTCATCCGCCATATCCACCGGACCTGTCGCCAAACAATTATCACTTTTTCAAGCATCCCGACAACTTCCTGCGCGAAAAATGCTTCAAAAGCCGAGATGATGCCGAATCGGCCTTCAATGACTTCATCGCTTCCAGAACTCCGGATTTCTATGCTAATGGGATAAATAAACTTGTTTCTCGTTGGCAAAAATGTGTCGATTCTAATGGTTCTTATTTCGATTAATAAAGTTTATTATGAAAGGAGTTATGATCTTTTGAAGTTGAATGTCAAAAAACGACATTATTTTTGCACAAACCTAATATATATATATATATATATATATATATATATATATATATATATATATATATATATATTAAAGTAACAAATAGGAAACATATCAGTCTAACATGTTTCATCTTTATTAAAGGTTCGTCAGAGATTGAGAAAAACAGAACGTTGGTATTTTGAATTTTGTTTGGGTCAATTTTCATTGGTTAGTCTCGGATCACGTGCATTAAAACCGTAGATAATCAATGTCGTTTTGTATCAATGTTTCTCTAAGAGCAGAATATTCACTTCTTGAATAGGCATAATTATCATCAAAACACGCATATTATCTGAAATACATTTTATTTTCACTGAACTTATTTATTATTGCAACGAAAAATTATTGCTACCGTATCATAAAATGTTCCTTGAAATCCTTTTTGAAGTTGGTTATTAGACGAATCACTGGGAATAATATTTGGTTTTCTCTCTGTTCCTCTTTCCTCATTTAACACCCCACCCTTTCTCGCACAACACACACAGACTCTATCTCTCACCCCACAACACATACTCTCGTTCACTGTGTGTCTAGGCTCTTAGGCACTTATAAGAGGTGTAGGTGGAACAAATCTTAAAGTTTATAACTTTAACTTGACAATCAGAAAAGATAATTGCTAATCACACAACGTATCTCACACCTTTATTTTCCTTGACCTTAATTCTTAAAAGACTATAAAATTTCCCTTATTTCCTTATTTTATTGCCTTGCTGAATGCAGCTTTATTTTATTCCTTGCAGATTGTTTTCAAGTTTTTTGTTTTGTTTTTTTTTTGTTTTGTTTTTTTTGTTTTGTTTTTGTTTTCTTACTTTCCTGGTTGTTGAAGATCATCTCCTGTAGGTCTAGTCTTTAAGAACTCAGACGAATTATCTGCTCCTTCTAATTATGACTTTCGCTTCTCTAGGTCTCTGCTGATGTATTAATGATTATTGCTGGAAAAGTTTATCAAGTTTTAGAAATGAATGCTGAAGGTCGGGCTATTGCTCTGGGGATCTCGAAGGCATTTCACAAGGTTTGGCATGCCGGTCTTCTTCACAAGTTGAAAGCTTATGGTATTTCTGGACTAATCTTTGAACTGTTCAGTCTTTCTCATCTTTCTCATCAAATCGCGAAATGAAAGTTATCTTGAACTGCCATATTTCTATATCCCTTTGCATTAATGCAGATGATCTCTTGGACTTACCCTGATCCTAATTTTCATCAACGACCTCCATAATGTCATCAGTTCTCAACCCAGTGTCTATGCTGTTGACAAAATTATTTGCTCATATCTTGATAGTAAGTCTGCTCGGTTCAATAAGGTCAAATCTGCAATCTACTGTTAACTGGGGCAACGAATGTCTTGATAATTTAAACGGAAAACGAAACTGCTGTCTTTTAATCGTCTGAGAGAACCCTTGTTGCTTTTCATCGGCAGGGTCGATGCTAATCTCCAGGAGAATAACTCATTGGGCCTTCCGCTGACACGAAGGGGAAAGATTATAGTGAATTAGTTGCTAGGTCTACCGCTCGGAAGTTGGTTCATTGTCTCGTGCTAGACTGTTTTCTCGCCAGAATCTATCTTACATATTTATAAGTCTACCATTCGTCCATGCTTTGAATATTGCTGCCACATCTGTTCTTGTGCTTCTGCTATGTATTAAAGATTCCTGATAAAGTATAAAGAAAAATCTACAATATCATGACCTCATCATTTTACAGTTCAACTGGCAAGACGTAACCGTAAGTTCTATATTAAAAGTTTCTCGCTTGTAAATCTCGTCTTATGGCTTCTTGCTTCCTACTCAATTTTAATCTGCAAAAATTTAAATGCAATGTCAATCATTATACATAAAATCGAAGAAAAGATCATTAATAATGGAAAAAGACACATACTACAAAGATGGAATGAATATATCGGAGAACTCTTCCATGACAAGAGAAATCGATAATCCATAACAATATAAAAAGATTTGTAATATGAAACTATCAGTTTAGGTTAGCACTATCCATGATGAGGGTTGAAAAAGCAGCCGTACTAGATGTGATTGTAATTTAGATGCTGTCAGCCTTAGACGATACGAAATGGATAAGTTTATCGAAATGATCAATTAACTGTGTCAAAATACCAGAAGACCCCAGTAGATCTATCTTCATAAAAATGCCAAAGAGACCCGGTACAAATGAATGCTAATTACATCAGAAAATCAACTTGGTGAGTCACATTATTAATCAGATCATTAGGATTTTAATGAATAAAGCTCTTATCAGAATCAAACCAGAAAGGTGCAAGAATAGTGTGGCTTTGTTCAAAACACTCGAACAATTTTTTTCTTACCAGAATGCAATCAGAGTAAGCAGTACAAACGCAAATTATCTCACATCCATGTTTCATAGATTTCACAAAAGTATTTTTAAGGTGCATGAAGAGTTGATTTCCACGGTAAAGATACTTGAGTATAACCTGTTCTGGGAACAAAAAACTTGCCAGCTGAAGGAGAAGTTTGGTGGTTACACAAAAATAGCGTCCGACAAGTATTAAGTCTGTACCTCGATACGATCAGAAGAAAATTATATGATCTACCAGTATTTATTACTGGCGGACATCACTAACACAAGATATGCAGATGACACTGGCCCAAAGAAAAATGAAAAAACAATTAGACAATGTAGTCGAGAAAATCAAGAAGAAAGAATTATTCATTACCTGTAAAACGACAGACCAAATGGTCGTCAGTAAAAGAAGTAATTGAAGTTGTTAGCGAAGTAATAACGACTTCAAGATCAAGCAGATGTAAAATTTTCTTTATTAACTGATAACAGAAAGTAAAATAAAAATATCAGGGCGCATAGGAATAGCGAAAAATGTTTTCAGAAACTAAACAAATTATTAATAGATAGAAGAAACTCCTTAGAAACAAGGAAAAAAATGCTAACGCCCTATGTAATATCTAATCTCCTATGGGTCAGTAAATGGTGTAATATGTCCTCACATATGAAGAAGTTACTTGAAAAGATAGAGGTGAGTTTCTACTGATGAATGCTAAGAATACCGCAGACAATGCAACTAAGTAGTGAGAGCTTTTAAGGAAAATCAGAACATTAATAAAACTGATAACAATAAGAAAGAGACAGCTGAAATTTGTGGAACATGATCGATCAACAGTATTTACATTAGTCGGACTATTGTCCTCATCTTTGTTGCCATATTTGTCACAACGTTTCGGCCGTTATACGCTCCGGCCTTCTTCAGGTGGTTGGAATTTCGAACTGGACCCTTTATTTCGATCATTGGGGTAGACTGTTCTAGTTCCACGTGCCATATTTGAAGGATGTCAGTTATCAGTTATCTTCTGCTAATTTTCCCTCTGAAAGTTCTCCACTGCCTTAACCGGGTATTGAACTCACACTCTTTGGGTCTGTCACTGGATCTAACCAACGCCTTTATCCACTGTGCCATGAGTTCTGTGGAACTAGAACAGTCTACCCCAGTGATCGAAATAAAGGGTTCAGTTCTAAATTCCAACCACCTGAAGAAGGCCGGAGTGCCCATGAAGGGTGCGGACGTATGTTTTAGCAAGCTAGTTTCGTGCACCACGTACTCCGATCCACTCAAAATGCTTCTCGTTTGTGGCTTTTTGCCAGTGCTGGTTATTCAAGTTCAGTTAAAAGTCTGCATCATGAATGCTGAATTTCGAAGTAGGTAGCATCTGCTAGAGTCTGTTGTTCTCTCGTTCTCCCACTCTTTGAAGGCTGGAGTTGTGTAGAATTTGGTAATAGCAATAGACAGTACTAGACTGTAATTGAAGTTGAGTCTGACTACTGGGCAAGTTGTTAGGTGGTTTATATAACAACCTGGGAGATTCCACTCTGTTACCCAGGCAAGTCTATTCTGTAGGTTCCGATTGGCTGATGATTCCAGTGTGGATATTGAGCTCAATAAATATCCAGCACAATATCCATCCTGTGACTTTATTCAAAAAGTCTCTCTGCCTTTGGGCGGAGAGGAACCCGGACGGGGCTCCGCCGAAGGGCAGATTCTCGTTCGTGGTAGTTGACTGCCCCTGAACCCGTTTATGCGGGTTCAAAGAGGGAATATTTTTGGCCGAGCCTACGGGCTCGGAGATTCCACGTTAAACCCGGCCTCGTGCCACATATAACCCTCGTGGGGATAGCTAAATATCACTTTATTCAACAGAGGGACATGTATTGAGTTACAACACTGTTTATTTTTTCTCCCTCCCCCTCCATCTCGTGAGGATAATGGCCTTTGAGGGGAGATGAGTTCGTTGTGGCCCGGATGATTATATGGGAGTAGTCTGGACAATGCTCGGGCGATTTTTTGTGGTTGAGCGACGCTGGGTGATGTCTCGTTTTCTTTGTCATGTGGGACATGCGACAGTTCCGCAAGGTGATCCTGCCCGATCCATCCATCCTGATTCGGTATTGACGATTAGTTAGTGTCTCGTCAACTCTACCTGTTGTGTCCCACCGGTGATTGGTTGGACGTTGTATTGATACTATGTCCCCTTTTTGAAGAGGAAGCATGGTATGGGCCGCACTGTTGTACCTTTCTATTAGGCGGGCATTACGTTGAGATAGGGTTTTCTCGAGATTTTGAGCTGCAGCTATCCATTTCGCATGGGGCTTGTGTAGCCTGGGTTGGGATGCTATAAAATCCCGTAGCCGACGGTGTAGTAGAAGTTGTGCTGGAGATAGTCCAATGGTCTGGATGGGCGTGTTCCTGTATTAAAGGATGGCCTGTGCTGCTTTGTTATTATCTAGGGATCCTTGAGTTCCTGTGTTAGTATGTACTATCCTTTTAGCAGATTTCACAGCTAGCTCTGCTCGACCATTGGATTGAGGATGATAGTCTGTGTTTCACTGCCTAGTCGTTCAGGAATTGTTGGAATGGTAGTGAATTGAAATGTGGACCACCATCAGTGCTGAGTTCCTCTGGAGAGCCATAGGTCTGGAATATATCTCGACAAATTGAGATTATTCTTGATGCATCTACGTGTCCATGTTTTAAATGGTAAAGGATGAGACATCCAGTTAATCTCCTAGCGCAGGTACTGCTGATCTCCGACATGGAATAAATCCATGACTATTTGCTGGAATGACCGATCTGGCGATCGTGTGAGAATGATTGGCTCTTGTGGTTGACTAGGGGCAATATTTGAGCACACAACGCAATTGGCACTAACATTACGGATTGTAGCGTAAATGGAATCATTGTCACGGGCTTTCATGCCAACCACACCCTAGTGTGCTGAATGCAAGCTAAACAATATTTTTTCGGTGAGAAGTTGGAATCACTATTCTTCTATCCAATAAGACTAAGCCATTGTCAGTGCTTAGGCGGTGTCGTACCTCCCAATATTCGGGGAGTATAGGTGCGGTGAGATGGCGCGTTTTGGGGGATCCGTGCTGTACTGCATTAATTCTTTGTATTGGAGATCATTGCGTCCTGCTTCACGGATGAGGTCTGGTGAGGTGACGAATACGTTGTCGTTGATTCCAAATGCCGTTGTTAACGCAGTCGATGTCATGACATTGTCTATTTTATCAGACTCTCAAATGTCTGAGTGGGTTGTAGGTAATATGCTCATGACCATTGCGACCAGGTTGGGTAGGTAATATGTTCATTGTACCATTGCGACCGGGTTGAGGGAAACGGCATCTGAGCCATTTTCCAGAACAGTGCTGGATGATAAAACTATATCAATATTTTTTCCTTCAATCGGAAAAGTCGGGGATTTTGGCTTTTGCTTAAATCCTTATCACCGAACAACTTTAGTGGTTCGTGGTCCGTAACCACTATGATACTTGAGAAATCCATGATGAATATCTGACATTTTCCAGTGCCCATGCAATTGCTTCTGCTGCTTCGTCTTCTATTGGCGCATATCTGAGCTCAGCGTCGGTTCAAAATCTGCTGCCAGCAAATATTAGGTGCTATCCTTCTGGACAACAGATCAGGGCCTTCTCGATTGTGCATGGACAATGTTTTTCTCGGAACAGGAAACCTATTCCTTCTTTACTCCAGTCAGGACCAAGGCATGTTATTCGATTTTTGTCAAATGTCACAACGCCCTTTCGAACTAGGTTGACTATGACTTTTGGAATGCTGGAATGCGTCTTCGAGGCTCTGGTTCCGTGTGAAATATGAGTTTTGTTTTACAAGATCCCGGAAAGGTAGCATGATTGGACCTAATGCGTATACCCAGGCTATTTAATTGACTAGACCAAACAACGATCTTGCATCGGTGATCGTTTTTGGAACCAGGAAGTTCAATATTGCTTGCAGCATGGAATCAGAAGGGGTTACTCGAGGGCGGGGTATTATTTGGAGGCCTCCAAACTGTACTACGTCCTGACAAAATTGGAATTTGTCAATGTTTAGAACGATCCCGTTCTTAGGACAGTGGAGCAAAAAATCGAAGATTTGATAAAATGCTTCCATGATGTTGGAGTCGTATAATACTATGTCGTCGGCGATTTGGATGTTACGAGGAATATTCTTTATTATCTCGTCATATCTGCGTGTATACGCGTGTCCAGATGCAAGATATCCTTGAAGCATCTTGAGGTACATAAATCTTTCCCATTCCGTGATGACAGTGGTAAGTAGCTGGTATTCTTTATCTAATGGTATTGAGTGGTACTCATCGACAGTGTCTAACACAGGTATTTTTTTTGTTTTAGGTGGTACCTGAAGAGCTAATTGGAACGGTGACCCAGTATGATGTGTCTCCCGTTTACACTGGGAATGTAGGTGTTGTTAGTCTATAACTCTGCGTGGTTTGCCATTTTTTTAGCTATGATGACCATTGTGCTGCACCAATCTGTGGGCATGCCAATAGGTACTGGTGCTTTTAACCCTCTTTCTACGTCCTTCCAAACGGCCTGTTTTAATGGTTTCTTGAAATGGAAAGCCACAGGAATTGGGCTGTGTTTGGTTTTAGTGATTACGCCTTCTTTTAGATATATGTGGGCGGCGGGACCGTACATAGATGGGTATACTCCATCGGGTTTGAAGGCTATATTAGCAAACTGCTTTAGGAGCCAATCCTTAAGTTTGCTAATATTTTCTTCTGTCGCTGGAAAGGAGAGTTTCTTTGGGCGATTTGGCAGTTGATCCTCACTTTAATTATGGGTTGAAGTTTAATTTTTCATGAGTGTCTTTGTCGGGGATGTATTGCATGGCAGCGTCAGCTTGGCTTAATATTGTTGCAAAATTGTTTGGGAAATTTTCATGTAATATTCCCACATCAATGTATGCTGCTTTGCTAAAATAAACTCGCTCAATTCTTTCAGGTTGCGGTTCGTTAGTCCCATCATTAGTAAAGGCTTTGGTCCTCCGAGACATATGGATGCTCCACTGTCAGGGAAGACCTTAAGTGTAGTGCTCTTCATATCAGGGATGTTTCTATTTTGTCTGGGGTCAGGATTAGGTGAAAACGAGATCGCTGACGCATTTATTTCAACTATTTGGCTCCCGTTTATAGAAGTGTATGTGCCCGTTTTTTGGTTGAATGTAATATGGGCAACGACAGTGTTTATAGGAGCTTTATCAGATTCACAGCTTTTTAGTGGCCTGATGTTTTCTTTCTTTTTTTTTTTTTTTTTTTTTTGCTTGGAAACATCTAGCAAAATGGTTGGATTTTCCAGAAGTAGTGCATGTTTGACCCCATACTGGACATGCTATTTGTCAGCAGCTTGTTCCCAGAATGTCATGTTGGTGGCTACCACAACCTCAGCAAGCTTGCCGGGGTTCTTGTTCAGTGACAATGGTGTCACGGTACGAGGCATTAGAACGGGTATTTCTCTTCTGTCAGCGGTAATTTCACTCGTTATATCCACCTTGTGACTTTATTCAACAGAGGGACATGTATTGAGTTACAACCCTGTTTATTTTTGTCAGCCAACAGGACGCTAGTTGGAAATGTCCTGGCAAAGGTGAGTTTCATACTCTTGATTGTTCAGGTTGTAATCCGTTAACCTACTCAGTTTCTTACCTTTCTCACATCTCCGACGTGCCTGTTTTCTGGCAGCTTAGAAGTCTCTCCCCTACCAGTTTCTGGCAGTTTCTCGGAGATTGGCATCTATTCTCTCCCTGACAGTTTTTAGCGGATTTCTGTCTTTTATCTCACCCTGCGTCCTTTAGGGGAGATTGCCGTAATTTCCTCGCCCCAGATGGCTTTCAGAAGATGACTGGGTTTTTCTATTTTCAGCTTCTTTTTCCGTCGTTTAATGAAGTGCTCGCTTTATTTGTTTTCATAAAACACTCGCGAATCGTCTTATAGGAACAATAATTTTCGAGAATTCGGTTATAAAAACATTGGCCTAGAAGAAGAATCGCCTATGTGGTTTACAAGATACACAATTACAAATGTAATTAATGATGCAATTGTACCAATGTCTCATTAATAACAAACCGTCAAATTGGGTTCCCATATAAATAATGGTGACTAAATGTTGCAAATAGAGAAGAGATAACAGTCGAATAAAAACTACGAGAGAAATGACGGAAGTAGAATATTCCGCCTAGATTACCGGGGAATGAGCAGGATTAGAGTATCCAATAAATTAGAAACAGCCGTAAGAACAGACCACAAGATTACGGCGCCAAATTTGAAGAGTGAAATAATAAGGAGACTTGACCAGATGCTACAAAGACACGACAAAATCAGATCGTAATAATGAACCAAATTTTTTCGCACGTATCGATGAACTAATCGATACAGACTCCTGCTTTTCTGTCATCATTACAGTTGTGAACAAACAATTTAAGATGAGGACACTTACATATCGTTGTCAGCATCAAAAGTGGTGAAAGGACAATGTTAATTTGAAACACCGATATACTCAACAAATACAATAAATGATATCTGGCTTATGGTATTCTAGTTTTCTTCATCATTATTCTAAAACTTAGAAATCTCAGAAATCTATTAACTTTTGCTTTGAACCACATAAAACTTATCATTTGAATTCTATTAAAAAATGCCCATATCCACACACAAAAAAAACTAGTAGATGATGACTTAGAGGAAATTTTAGAGGCAGAGTTTATCGATGGATATAGAAGTTTTTGTGGTTTCCCTGTCGTGCTTGTAGAGAAGGGTGATAAGCGATTTTGTATAGATTTTAGAGTTCTAAACAAAATTGCTCAGAGTAATGCACACCCACTCCGATTAATGATGATATCTTACCACCTTTAGGCTCAGCTAGGTATTTTTCAAAATTAGACTTAAAATCCGGATACTAGCAGATAGAGCTACATGAAGAAGATAATGAAAAACTGCGTTCATGTGTCATCGGGGTTTATTCCACTTTAACGTTATGTCATTTGGACTGGCAAACACGTCCGGTGAATTTCAGGAATTAATGTCCACCCTTTTACAGGGACAGGACAACATTTTAGTGTTTTATTATTCCATAGAACATCATTCAGATGGTTTTAACGGTTTCAGGTAACAAAATTTGAAGTTAAAACCATCTAAATGAGAATTTTTTAAAATCAGAGATCCAATGCCTAGGATTTAAAATCATTGCTCCGGGAATTCAACCAGATACTAATAAAGTAAAAACTATACGCTCCGTAGTCACTCCCACCACTGTCAGACAGGTTCGGGTGTTCATCGGTATATGCTCCTGCTACCGAAGATTTATGCCAGGATTCTTTAGCTTAGTAGAAACATTGATTAGATTAATTAGAAAATATGCGCGTTTTAGTTGGGATGATGAATATCAGGAATCGTTTGATCGCTTGAAAGATATATCCGAATCGGTGACGATCCGAAGAAAGAATATAAACTTTATACGGGTGAATCAGGCTTAGCGAACGGAGCTTGCTTAACGTAACAGATATAAGATGAAGAAATGAAAAGAGAAATGGAAACACCTGTATACTTCCTATCTCAAAAACTGAGTGATACACAGAGGAGGTGGTCAGTTATTGAAAAAGAAACCTATACTATTTACTTCATCTTGCAAAAACTACATAATGCGAAATTTACTCATTACACAGACTATGCAGTATCTTTTGAATTCTCCCATTCAGAACAAAAAAAATTCAGTTGTAGGTTTTGAGTATAGCAGCCAGGAAGGGATAACGTCTGCGCAGATTTACTGTCACACTCAATAATAGAGATAATTTAATAAATCAATTCGACGTTGATAGGACTTATGAGCGCTCTTAATTCGAACATCGACACTTTGCTACTTACAGAGGAGATTTACACTACTCCCCAAGAGAAAGACCCACATTAACAGACATAGACATAATTAGGGAGCAGGAGACAGATAGAGATATTTTAGAAGTCAGAATCCAAAAGGGTAAAGCTAGTAAGTTAGAGAACAAAAAATACATTCTGTTCGACGAAGTTGTGTATTATTTATCTCAACCTGACGACGAACAGATAATTAGGCTTTACATTTCATGATGATAATGGTCACATTCAAACAGGGAAGACATTCTAAGCGATCAAACTGAAATATTTCTGTGAAGATTTGAGGGAAGTGTATACCCTGCCAAAGGAGAAATTTGCGAGAGCTCCAACTCAAGAGTTCGATATGCCGCCTTTTCCTTTCGCTAAGATAGCCTTAGATATTTCCGGACCTTACCCACAAACGTTATCAGGAAACAAAAACATAGTTACTTTCATGATCACTCACTTAGTAGAAGAAATACTTCAGATAGTAACGGATAACGGTACAGAGAATGTTAAAGTAAAGTTATGAAAGAGACGCTAGAAGGTTTAAATATATACCAAGTGACGACATCATTCTACCACCCACAAAACAACATCATGGTAGAAAAACTGCATAGGACGATGCACGATATTTTATAAAAAAAATAGTAATAATGATAGATCATGGGATTTATATATTAATCACATACTTGCGGCAATTATGTTTAATGTTAGCGAGTCGACAAAATTCTCACCGTACTATTTGCTTTACAATAGGGACGTCGTTCTGTCGCTAGATAATATATTGAAACTACATCGTCTTTATTATGGAAATGAACACTACGACATTGCACTACAGAAACAACACCGCGCATTTACACCAGTTGGGAATAATTTGAAGAAAGCGAGGAAATGACAGATAGAAATGTCTAACATTTCAACTAACGACGTGGATTTTAAATTTGGAGACTTAGTATATTATTGAAACTATTATAAGCTGGGCAAATTAGACATGAAGTTGAGGCCATATTATTTAGTAGTCGAGAAGACCGGTCCAGTATTTTATAGGATCAATGATCAGTTAACTAGCTCGTAGTTAAGGCCCATACTGAACACCTTAGGGTAGCGAATAGTAAGGGATGGATAATTCCCACTGATAATAGGTCGCTACGGAGGGCAACCCTAGCAGCTGCAGTACTCTCCGACGAATCTGAGAACGACTCAGGTAACGAAGGAACCTAGAAAATGAATGGAGACATCTACAAAACGATTTGGAAGATGATTCAGATATTACAAAGATGAAATGTCATATTGTGATGCGTCAAAGGAGAGAAGAAGAAAATGATACGTAATGGTAGGAATAGAAAGTGATAAGTAATGGTAGGAATAGAAATAACTTCTCAGGTTCAAATAGTAATGAAGATATGAAGGTATGAGCAACTAAAATAAAGTAGAATTTTGATAGGTATCAGGGTGACAACACGACGGATGAGAGTTCTGACGAGGGCTATAGTATTAGTAATCTTGATTAAACGATGCCCACAAATACGGATATATGATAATCGCAGTAACTCTGATTCAGTCGACCATTCACCCACGCGGTATTTAGGGAAAAGAAAGGAGGAAGAAAATGGTGAATGTATACAAAAAAGGTAGTAGGAAGGGTGAGAACTGGGTAACTAATGTTGGAAGGAAGGTCACGTGTAATATAGATGAAAAGAATAGAAAAAAGAAAAATATAAGAGACTTAACGAGCTCACAGAAATGTTTTAATCAAAACTACATTCTGCCATTTAAGAATAATTGAACCAATAAGTTTTAAGAGATAAAAGCAGTAGACCTTAAAAAAACGTTAGGAGTGGACGCAGTGGACAGCAAGCACTCCCAACCAAATCACACACACGCACATACAGACGCGCACGCAAACACGAAAACACATACGCATGAACTGTGTACTGAAGATATATCCAAAAATTCTTGTTAAAAAAAGACGAGGAACAATGTCAATGAATCATTCTGTGAATTTGTCAAAGAGCAAACGGGAAGACATTTCCAAATACCCATGCACCTTTGTGTAGACGGACTAAACAAAAAAGAAAAATGTAACAGAACAATTGCATTTTGTGTTCCTGCAACAGGTGTCATAAAGAATGACACGCCACAAGAATAAGTTGCAACAAATGACCAAACTCGAGAATTCGACTTTGTGGGATAATAATGATACCAACACACAGTAGAATACGAAGATGATGTTTACGTCTTATGCATTTATACGAATGTTGGTGGAAGGATAATTGTCATGTTTTATATTGTTGTACATTTCTGTAAAAGTTCATTTGCTGTTATACCATGTCTCTGAATATATGTTTTGTTATGTTGCATAATATTTCTTATGACTCGTGTATATGGCGCTGGTTCTGGAGGCATAGCGAGAGATGGACAATTAAACTACTTTGTAATCATTTAAAATAGATATTAATATGTATTTTGAAAAATAAAAAGAGAGGTAATGATACAGATAGATCCCAGAACACGGAGACTTCAGTAGTAAAATAGTTTCTCTTAACAAATCAAATGAAGGCAGTCTTGAATATTCCTGCCCCTCACGGCACAAACTACAGTTGTGTTTATGAGACTGTATGTATCCTTAACCGTACAGGGTCTTGCTTGGGAGAGGGTTGCACTGCTTGAACCTTCCCTCTTACCTTGCCAACAACCTGCCATTCCACTTTCCCTTTGTTAGACTAAGGGGTATCCGTAAATTTAGGACCCAACAAAGACGTTACCGGCCGTTTCTTGATAATGATCCAGGTTAGACACAGAGCAGAACTCGAAAGAGAGGTCTGAAGAGTATTTTCGTCGGCGGTGGGCTGAACACCAGAAGCCTTATTATTTTGCCAGAAAGGGGCCAAATTATAGATCTAAGCACAGTTCCAACATGTTGGTTTTCTATCCGTCAAAATGATGGGTAACGTTCGCTCGCCAATGTCCAAACACTTGGAAACGGAACTGAAGGCTTGCCTTAACAACATAAAATTGTAGCTCCATACCGCTAGCTTGCGGTCAGAGAAGACGTTTATAATTTGGTCGAACTGTTTAAAATAAAAAGCCAGCTCCTGCACTTAACATGTGGATGAACTTCATACACTGTCACCCTGATATTCTGCGTGCTCTTGTATTCCATTCGGAAGATCAGATCCTTTACCTTTAAACTGATCTCAGACATACAGTCCTCGGGATTTTGCAGTAGCACGTCCCACCTAAAAATTCTGACGCCCTTGATAATTTTCTGCGGAAAAATTCCAAGGGATGCCTGAGCTATGACAGTGGTTTCCTTTGTGGATTGATAAATTTTGCGCGTATGCTTGTCGAACACGAAGTCAAAGTTCGCTGTTCAAACTTTTCAACTTCCCAAGGGTCTACTGGTAAGCCACGATCTTTAATAAAATGTGCGTACCCATCGACCCTCTCCAGAAATTCCTCCAAGTTTACAATGCTAGCGGAATTCCTGGTCTTCCATTCACAGGGTAATTCCTCGGCCACTGCATTATTGATCTTGGTGTTTCTTCGCTTGCTTGACAGGACTTAACTGGTAGCCACTTTTGGAGGCGATGTGTTTTTTTGTTTTTTTGTAGCCTTAAAATTTGATTGGCTCTTCTTTGCAGTCTCCTTGTGAAACACCGGGTCTTTCCGATAGTCCCTTCTGGTAGTCTCCTTGAGTGGCGGTTGAGTTCCTCTGGTAGCCTCCTTGTGGAGTACCAACTCCTTCCGCAAAGCTTCAGACATATTCTTTTCTTCTCTTTGAAAAAAGCTGCCGCAAACAGGGAGCTGTTCCACCAGTTTCCCACACAATGAAAATACCGTACAACGTCTTATCAGCACTAGTACCTCCGGAACATCGCTTACATGCTACCATACAGACATTCAGCTCACGGTAGCACAACAGAACGCACATTCCCCTTGTTCTCTTGCACCACTGCCATCAATGGCATTAGGCCTCTGGAGCGACCTATTTCAGTTTCGGAGTACTGTCGCAACTATCCGCTGTCTATCTTGTTCATATTCCTCTCTGAGTGGGCGCCCGTCTTTAAATTCTCGTACTCTGTCGTATTGGGTACAATCTCCTCTTCTTCCGAGGACTATCTTTTCGATGAGTCTGGCTCAGCGCTCAAGTCGTATCCATTAGAAGATATATTGGGCGCCCAGGACTCAAATAGTCTCACACACGAAAGCATTTTGTCTTTGGGAATATGTCGCCATTTTTTTCTGTACCGAATGATATCAGAAAGAGTAATAAAAATACAAAAGTTTGTATACCAGCGTTTGATAAAGTACGTCAGAAAGAACTGTTGGAATTCCAAGGTAAGCTTGATATATTTGGGAAGGATATTAGAACAATCCAGAACTTATACTGGCAGCAAACTGACTGCATACGGATAGAAAATGAATTCAGTAACTATACAAAAATAGAAATGGGTGTAAGACAAGAATGTGCCTTCTCACTGAATTTATTCAATGTTTACAGTGAGGTGATTCTGATAGAATTCGAAGTCCTACCAGGATTCATTATTAGCATCATCAATGTTAAGAACATAAAATATGCAGATGACACAGTGTTGACAGTAAATACAAAAAGGAAACTATAGGAACTCCTACAGAAGATAGTAAATGAAAGCGAAAATAAATTATTAGAAGACAGACTGTAAGGTTGTCAACAAAAAAGAATTCAACATGCGAATTACAAATTGGAGATACCAAAATAAAGCATGTACAAAAATTTAAATATCTAGGAAATGTTTTAACAAGGAACGTAAAATGCGACACTGACATCCGAACGTAATGGGAATTGCGAAAGATACCTTCCAAAAGCTAAGCAAAGTATATAGAAACAGGAAAATTTCAGTAGAAACAAAGAAAAGAGTAATAAGCTGCTTTGCAATATCGATCCTCCTATATAGCAATGGATGCTGGACAATCTCCTCACGGATAAAGAAGAAATTTGAGGCAACAGAAATGTTGTTCTACAAGAGGATGCTAAGGATACTATGGACTGAACATGTGAGCAATTTATAGGGCATATGATGAGGAAAGAGGCCTTAGAAAATATGACACTCACAGGACATATTGGAGGCAAGAGGACAGAGAAAAGCAGTGCATAACCCCTGCCTAACAAGCTTGTGTAACAGTTGGCAGAACAGAGATTAAGAGAGATGGCAAAAAGAAGAAGAACAGCAACACTTGGTTAGCTTTTGATGTTTCGGTCCTGTGCTTAGAATTCTTCAGTTCTATCATTACATCCAATTAGAAATGTTACCGGATATGATGGGTCCTAAGAGATCCTCCCAGCCTTGGTGTTATAATGACTTTGACAGCACTACACATACTCAGAAATGAGTTTGAAAAAGACATGAGGTTTTTTATTTAGTACATCCCTGAACTTTTTAAACTCGTCATTTCTGTGTCCTTTTCTAGTAATGTGTTCAAGTTTTGTTATATAGTCTCCATGAGTTTAATATTTCATGTATATACACAGTGCTTTCTGTATATGAATATGAATTATAGTGTATATATCTTTTTTATATTGTTTTTATTTTATGTATTTATTTTCTTGTGCATATAAACATTGACACGGGTACATATGTTATCATTGAATTGGTTGTATTTGGGTAGCAAATTTCCATTTATACAAATCTAATTAAAAGTTAAGGACAGTTCTTTGTTAAGAGTTATTTTTCTATATTTGAGACCATTTTCCTGATTTTCTGGTGAAAATTTGAATATAAGTTGTTCGATCATAAAAACCAACAACCAAAATCAATGAAATTTTAGCAAATTTATAATCAAGCATATTAAATATATTTCATAACTAAAAAAAAAAACGACACAACATAAACTGACTTGTGAAAACTGAATTATTTTAAATCTGACGTGATGTGCGAAAACGCGATAGTTAAAAAAAGATGAAACTAACATAACACAAAATACACAATACATACATATCATTAAACCATTAACAACAAAAAGTCTTTTATAATCGCTTATAAGTGTTTTATAATAATCGCTTATGAAAGTCAAAAGTATTCAGCCATCGTTCAATTTATATTCAAATATTCACCGGAAACCAGGAAATTGTTCCGAAATATAGAAGAGATAAAGAAAAAGTCTCAACTAAAAATAAATTCGTTTGTCTTTAACCAAACGTGTGAAAATTATGTAATCTTTTATATGTATTTGGTTTATTACTTTTTGTATAATCATCTGTTATATACCAAGTTTTTGTTCAAAAGTTTCAATTCCCTTTTCCCACTGCACATGCATACTCTTTTGGATATTTTTTTTATTATACGACCCCTTACTTATGAACAGCAATCGAATTCATATTGTCCTTTAAGGCAGACGCATGTATGCACTTGAAATGGTCAATCAGTCGATAATTTCTCTTCCCAGTAAAATGTATCAACTTAAACTTTCAAACGGAAACATGGCTTCCTTCTCTTTTACGACCATAAACATTTTATTCAAGTCAACAAGTTTCAAAAGTTTGGCTATTTTGACAGGAAATTAATTTTGTTAAAAACTGGAACTTGAAGTTTTATAATGTCATGAACAAATGTTTTGGAGGAAATGCTTGTAAGAAAATAAAGCAACCTTATTTGCAATTTCAAACAAAGAATGTAATCGGGTGAAAACAGGAAGTAGTTAATAGATATATTTAATTGTTGAAAAACTTCAAAATGAAAGATTTTTAGTGCTCTTGATGCGAAGCAGGGCGTGGCATTCTCTCAATTTTGCTGGAGAATGCAAAATACTGTAAGCAAATCTGCAGTCGGCTATGTGTCATACGGTGGGTGCATCTGGTGGCAAAAATGACGGTCGCTGACATGGAAGTGACAAGATTTGGTAATTACTGACAGGAAGAAACACTCTGCTATTAAAAAGAACGGCGAAAGCGAAAACAATTCTTCGTCGTTTACTGGAATAAGGCGTGACTTGAATCATCATTTGCATGAGTTTTCATTTTAACGCATGTGTACACAGCCGTCGCAAGCACAAACAAATACACACGTATAATAGACAGTATAGGATTTCTCAAGAATGCATATATGTACATAAAATTTATGGCAAACATATGCTCATATGAGTTATATACTTTGATACAAATGGTATGTAACAATGTTTTGTCACTTTCCTTCAAGATATGCAATCTAATTATATATTCTATGCGTATCTGAATTCTATGAGGAGAGTGTCGCAGCTTTTACTAATATGCGCTTGATCTGTCAATTTTCCTGCAGTAGTAATGTAGCTTCCACTTTGTCTATTGACAATGCATCCTGATTCAAAGGATATCTACTTTATTCATAAATATATAGATATAGATATGTATACGTATATAGATACAGTTGCGCATATGAATATCTGTAATTTTGTTTCCTGTACATATATTAATACGCACATATATGCATATGAGCGGATAAGATATTGGACGATAAAGCTTTACAAGTAGCTCAAAGTTCACAAACACGAATTAAATATACAACTCAGTTCGATAACAATGCACGTGAGATAAATTTCGCGAATAAAAATATCTGCAGGTGTAGTTTCAGTTTTTTTTTTTCAAAGCAATATACAAGTTTTGCATGGGACAACGTTAAACAACTTTTTGCATAACTTACAGGGATTACAACTGGAAAATATTTCTTTATGTAATTTCAAGTTTTTGGGGGGTTTTTTAAATCAAGATAACCACTGTTTGACTTGAACAAGTTGAAAGCAATATGTATCACTAATAACAAGGACTTTACGAGTAAAATATTTCATTATATTATTTCAGATTTTGAAAAGCAAGTCACTCGCTCCTTTCCTCGGACAAGATGAAAGTTACCTCATATGCAAATGACAACGATTTTACAAGGTTTTTTACATCAGGTTTTTGAAGAATACAATCTTTTGGTCTCGGAATAAATGGAAGCCAATTTTTACACAAATAACATTGATTTTACCAATGAAATAAATTTTTACACAATTTTATCTAAAAACATATATGGGCTGTTTGTCTGGAACATAATGGAAGTTACTTTTATACAAATAAAACATAGTTACAGATTTCCCTCGGATATTCGGGTAGTGTAACGGATATCGATGCGAAAGTTGGAATTGGCGCGAGGCGAATTCAAATTCCAGCGTTGTCTATTACATTCATTTTTCTACTATTGCTATTAGAAAGGCATGAATCCATCTCTTCTCCTCTCAGCTATGGGCTAAATATCATGTAGATTGGACTTTCTCGCCTAGGGTGGCAACAAGTCTAAGAGAAGGAACACTTTAAATTCAGAACCGTATAGGAGGTAGCGAAACCACTGTTTTCCAAGAATGCAGGTAATTCACAGATAATCAAGAAAAGGAAACTATGGAGAGTCATGATCGCTTATGTTCTCAATACGTAAAAACACACTCAAAATATTTTCTCCTAGTTTAGAAATTCCTGATTATCCCTACATCATCTTATCTCACGGTAACATAAAATCGATTTCATACTACAATTGGCAGTAGTTTGAAACTGATTTTACATGCCCCTACTATTTCATGCTACCCACTTAAGACATTTATCTATTTATCATATATATATATATATATATATATATATATATATATATATATATATATATATATATATATATAGGGAAAGAGATATTAATTGATTGATTGATTTAATAGGCCGGTTAATAAAATTTGAAGACTAAAAAGACAACAAAATGATACCAAAACTGACGAAAACATTTTATATATTTATTATATATTAACCTTTTGACTGAATTGAGGCACGAATTCCGACTTAAAAATTTAAGTCGGAATTTTCGAACAAGCCTATGTTCTTTTTCAACGATGCGAAGAATAAACAAAGAAGTCGGACTTACTCTTTCGGGGAATGTTGGTGTTTGGTGGTATGGAAGTTATATTCTCAGAGTAAACCCACATCCCTGTTTAATCCCCACATGTTTGAATTTGTTTTTAAAATAAATTTCAACTCCGATCTGCGGCTTCCTTTTCGGCTGTTGAATAAAGACGCTAAAAGCATCTGATGTCATCGACGCTATGAAATGGTTGGTTGAAGTGTACAGCGACGGATAATTATTGTTGCTGTCCCTGATGTTCTTTTGCTTTTGTTTTATGGCTGTTAAATAGAGGTCGGAACTCTATTCACGGCTCTCCAACATAATTCCCTTGTCTGCACTTGTGGCAGAAAAGCAAATATATGAGATTTGAACTATCACAATTCTATCGCTGGTTTGAATACTACATGAGTCTCAGTGTGAAACTGTTATCAGTCATGATATGTCTACAGACTTGGCATCGGGGTTTATTACAGGTCATATTCTCATAGTGAGGTAGTGAAAGATGTATACAATGTTGTTAAGAGTGTGTATATCTTAGTGGAGGAGGCACCTAGCGTGAAGTGGGTTTTCGTTGAATAAAAAATGGGAATTCTGTAATTATTCTTTTTGTTACATAGGTTAAGAATGTTTGAAAGCCTTAGTAATTATTTTTTTATAGTTTTAAGTAGATAATTCCTGTTAAGAAAGTGATAGAATAATTGTCCTATGTGTATTTTGCAATTCACATTCTGTGAACAGATACGTTTTATACGTATAAATTGTCTGTAGATAATTGATTCTTTTAGGTTGGTGGGGTGGCAGCTACTGAAATTCAGGTAGCAATGACCATCTGTGGGTTTGGTGTATTGTGTAGTGGAGATGTGGTTGTTATTTAGATGTATCATTACATCCAGAAACGGAATAGTCGTGGTAGAATATTCGAATGTGAATTTGATTGTTTGGTGGGAATTGTTGAGGTGTTTTTTTGATGTCTCGGAGACTGTGGGATGTTAGAATACAGGGATGTCGCATCCATGGTCACTAGGAGATAACTGTTTAGAAATCTATCTATATTTTCAAAATTCTTAAGAAATGGGTAGTGTCTTTGATATAACTCGAAATTGTGGGTATTAGAATTTTGAGAATTTGCTCAATGTAATCTGAAATGTGTTGTGTCAGGATACCGATTCCCGGAACTATTAGTTGTCCGGGCGACTGGATCTTGAGAGATTCTATCAGATCCCGCATCGTACGTGGGTTTCTGTTAACGTTCTCTCTCAAGTGGTTGGTGTTTGTATCTGTGATTACTTTTGGAATTTTTTGTAGTTTAGATATAGTGTAGAATGTACCTGGTTTGGACTTTTCCAGGACTAAAGCCTTAAATACTGTCTGTATACTTTGGTCTAAATGGCTAATCAAAGTGTCTGGAATTCTAATGTGAAATGTTTAGTGGGAACGTGTGTGAGTTTTTCGTAAAAATGTTTATCTTTGAACTGATTTCCTGCCTCTGTCCATAATGGTGAGTAAACCTCCATTTTCAGTCTGTTTTATGATTATGTCTTTGTTTGGAGAGATTTTATTTTAATTATATATATATATATATATATATATATATATATATATATATATATATATATATATATATACTCGACTCTCCCGTCGATTTCGACGTATGAGGGTCAAGCAGATCCGACAACCCGACACCAGCATGAGTTTTGATTATAGTGGTGAAGGTTTTGTTCAGAACCATCCACACTTTTTGAAGGACCAAATACAGAGACTTGGTACACTACGTGCCACAGGGTCCCCAAACGACCCTCCGCGGGTTTTGTATTCAGAGTTGCCCTTCTCCTAGACCAGTTGCCATCCAAGGGTATAGAACCTAGTCTGTCCTGCTATATGCCCATAGCTGGAGGGAGAACAAGAGGATTCACACACTATTAGCACGTAAGTGTGATGTAATGGATTCGACTGGAATTCGAACTCAGCTCTCCGATTCCTCAATCCAAGCCGCTATCCATTACTCAACTTCACCGTGCTTCCTCCTATATTGCATTTATAGTGCATTTTACTTCCATATTAATGAATAATTAGTCTTTTAATTATTGTCACCTTTCTCTTCTTGATTTTTCAAGTTATGTTGAATCGTTATAGATCTTTTGCTTAGATGACAAATGCCATGACCTTTGAACTCGTACATGGAGAATTTTGATATAATTAACATTTTTGTGACATTTGTTTCAGAAACTCAATCATGGATGCTTAATTGCAGTCATAAGAGTTTATCAATTGAGTTTAATCAACAAGGATAGTATATTCTGAGCTGAGCTTTGATAATATTAGTTTCAAGTTTTATACCCAGTAGTATTTCAGATTGCAGGGTATTAGTTTGGAATGGGAAGAGTATTCGAAGCGAGGTAAAAAAAAAAAAAACCTCTTTTGATAGATGGCTTTGAAAACAGCCAGGCTTTGTGTCATAATAACATACGTTTTGCAATTCTGAATAGTTATATTATTATGTAATGTTTTTATATAAACGCTTAAAAAATAAGAATTGTTCAAACTTTATTATCATTATTCTGACATTTTAATTTTTCAACAGACTATTCATTATATAATTACATTATTAAAGGTACATATATATATATATATATAGGTACATATATATATATATATATATATATATATATATATATATATATATATATATTAATATATATATATATATATATGTGTGTGTGTGTGTGTGTGTGTGTGTGTGTGTATACTTTAAAAATCAGGAGATCAGTTGAATTCAAGTGACTTCCTGATTTTTAAAGTTAAAAGCTCTACATGTTATTTTTACTTTCTGTTTATTTTTTCAATAAAACTAGTTTAACTAACTAGTCAAGAATAATTTTCTGTTATTATTTTCAGAAACATAAGATATTTTAGTCTGTTTAATTTGACTACTATACAACTTGATAAATATGTTAAACCACAGAATAAAATAACTTCTGTACGGACACCCAAAACAACGCACACAAAGATTTTGTTTTTAAAACAACACACACAAAGTATTTTAAAATTTAGAACGTTGAAATGAAATCTATAAACACTACATTCTTACTTGTTACTATATTTTTATACACGAAAGTTAAAACTCTTTTTATACCGAAAGAAAAATATTTGTTCCTTTCACCTAATCAACATTTGACATTTGTAGTATTTCCATGGTTATAACGGAATAATAATAGTTTCTTCTTGATCAGTTTCAATATATTACAGAAAGTTTTATTTCGAATAATTGTAGCACATAATGCAAGAGATGAAAGAAGTTTCATGGATTCTTCTTTTGTTATGGCAAAAAATACAACTTCCAGATAGGATAGTACCTGAACGAAATCGATTTTCGTGTTTGCACTTGTCTAAGTTTTCTTCTCTGTCACTAGAAATATTAAAAACTTTGTCCAGTGGAAAAGTAAATAAATAGTGTCCCTAACTCTAGTTGCTTCAAACTATTTCCATTTGTATTCACATATCCCGAATGATTATGATAAGAAAATAGCCACGGTAATATCAGCGCTTACTGCGCTCAGCATAACTATAATTTGTCCGTGTGCTAGGATATTTCACTTGTTTGCAACAATTATTTCACTTATTTCAATTATTTCACTTATTTCACAATAACTTAAAATTGGGAGGTCAAAATGTAACAAGTCAATCTCATTTAAAATAAAAGATATCTTATATGAAACAAGTAATATTAATTTCTCAAACGAGAAGGAAACTTCATTTTCGCATCAGAGTAAAACGTCAATATTTATGAACTTTAAAGAAACCGAATTTGTATTTCAAAATTATTTTCCTTTCCTAAATAAGTTTTCTTTGCAAAGTCCAAAATAATATTATAAAAATTGTACATTTAGTTAAATAGCTTTTAAAGACTTTATAAATTGCACATAAGTTAGAAATGTCATATTGAAGCAAGAAAGCGAAAAGAAAGTCAAACAGAAAAAGAATTCATTTCTGTCGTATTATCTAATCATTTTGATCATTTTGATGAGAAAGTCTATCGCGTGTCAGCATTATGCAGACCCACTGAAATAAAATTACCCAAGATTTTTTTTTCATTTCAAATTATGTTAACTAAAGCAATTTCACGCCTTGAAGCACCAAGTGACTCGGTCAGTAACAAAGAAAAAAAGAAAAACCGCGGCTTATGTAGGAGAAAGGCAGACATATGACGCTATTTATACTTAACTACCAAGTTTAATAAATGTTTCACGAATTTGAGTTTAAGTTTCTGATATCACGAGAAAATATATTTTGCTAATTTCATTTTATTCTTATGTAAATTAAAAATAAAACAAAAAGATCTTTCATAAGTAAAAAAAATATGTTTTGTCTTCTTATCCGTTAACAAGTAAATAATGTTTTATATTTTATCAAGCATCAATTCTGCATGAATTTATTGATTTCTATCTTTTTTTTAAAAACTGGAGGTTAGCATAACGAATTGTTGTGAAACTCAATTTAATTAGATTCCAGTTCATTTTCGGATGCTTTTATGCTAAGAGAATACGGATAGAAAATATGTTCAGTAAATATACAAAAATAGAAAGGGGTGTAAGACAAAGATATATCTTCTCACCAGATTTAATCAGCTTATACAGTGAGGCGATTCTAAGAGAATTACAAGTCCTACCAGGATTCATTATTGGCAGCCACAATTAACAACATAAGACATGCAGATGACACAGTGTTGATAACAGAGACAGAAAGCAAACTAAAATATCACATAAAGAAGGCAGTGAATGAAAGCGAGTAAAAGGACTAAGTATCATTGCATAGAATGCACGGTTGTTAACAAAAAGAGCCGTTCAGCATGCAGATTAAAAATTGGAGATACCGAAATCAAGCAAGTACATTTTAAATATCTGGGAAGTGTTTTAACAGAGGACGGAAAGTGCTACAATATCTTCACAGGGGAAGAACAGACTTAAACCAACATAAATGTGTTTCTACAGAAGAATACCATGGACCAAATATGTGAGCAACGACGAAGTTTTAGAGAAAATGGAAACAAAAAGGACACTTATACTTAACATCAGGAAAAGACAGTTGAAATTTCGAGGGCACATAAGGTAAAAAGGGCATGGAAAATTTGATACTAACAGGACAGAGGAAAACAAAGCAAAACCTGCATAACGATCTTGATTAAATGGATGGCGGAGCAAGGTTTAGGAGAGATAACAAAAAGACAAAATTTATGAAGAAATACAAAGGACGGGAAAATTGTGGAGAGCCATGGTCGCCTACATCCTGAAGAAACACGGCATATAAAAGGAGGAGAAGAATGTTTTGGCTAAGCTCTTTTGTTCATTTACTTATAGAGAAAACAAAATGTACATCTTTAGCCAGAAACTAATCGAAATACTATAAAACCAACAAGAATAGGATTCAAATTTCACGTACTAATCAAATTCTTATTAATTGCATTACTTGACTTTTATTGTAAGTTTTAATTTTTGTTGCGTGATTCTGTGTCAATGAATTTTCAACCGTTTGGTTAAGACATAGAGAAGAACAAGAAATATTTTATTCTAAATATTTTATTCTTCTCCAGATTCTCATAATATAAGCTAAATTATTGTCATACACATCACGTCATATCATGAGTCTCATAGGCCACTAGGCAACACATATACTGCAGTTGTAGCAGTCGTGATGTGTCTAGGACAAGATAACCTGTCGGTGTCCATCCCTTTTCATTATGTTATTGATTAAGTTTCAGTCTGTTTCAAGATGTAGAGCCATAGTGAGAATAGGACTGACTTTGCTAACAAATTCATTTGTGATAACAGTTAAGGCACGTGTCCAAATTATTTACTAAGTTTATTCTGGCACAAGGTTATATGCGAGAGACACTTAGTGAGAGTCGAAATCAATCAAATATTAATAATCTACGCAGTTAGCTTTTGAAAAATTGTTTCATGGCGAGGTACTTTGTCTAAAACTGTACAAAATGCACTCCATCAATTTGATTTGATTTTTCTTTCAAGCCTTTTTGTAATGAAGATAAGATAGCAAAGATTGAGCATTATATTGTCTTGATTTATTCGGACAAGAGATATTTCTTTCTCCTGCAATTCTTTTTTTTTTTTTTTTTTTGCTGCCTTCTAAAAGTTCTTTGTTCTCGATGTTAATATAAAAGCAATGCCTGATTAACTAGAGAAAGTATGAAAAGCAAACACGTCGATGTATAATTATACGTCACATTTACTTGATTCCAATGATAAACATTTACACAAAATGTAGTAACGTTCATGAAATGTAATATTGAGTAAGAAAGAAAGGATGTCGACACATACTGTTCAACAAGTCATGAACTCTGAATCTTTTTTATTCCGTCCATGTCGATTCAATTTGTATATCTTAGCAATTGAAGAGTCATGTATTCGCCTCTTCAGTAATCAAGTCCTCTTTGAAAGATGATGCACTGCAAATCAGCGGGAGAAGGGCGGTTCACCAAACTCATACTGTGCTCAAAACGCTTTGAGCTAGTATAAATTTCAGGATATTTGTACAGAACACGGTTACCTGACCTTTTCCTGACCGAGGACCGCCTCGCCATAAATTCTCTTTCCCACGAACCTAAAGATTAATCTTGCAAAGTAATAGTAGTTACAGCTAGGGATCAGTGTCATTACAGTTATTGTTTTCTATAAGTAATTAATACATATGTGTATATTTAACTATATTGAAATTATATCCTATTTATTTTGCTTTAAGACCGTTAGGAAGTGTTTTTTGCTCGTAACTTCGCTGAGGTAACCTCATCTTCCTGATTGACAGCAAAAGCAAAAGGGAAATTTTTTTACGTTTGTTGATCATGAATATTTGACTGAGTCACGTAATATTTTGATATTTACTGATGTCGTACTCAGATCTCTTATAAGTGTAGACAAGTCTAGTACAAGGCCAAAGGAGAAAGCTGTTGACAAAAACGTGTTGTGCCAATCTTCCTAGTGGATTTGGCCTGCCTGACTGCATTAAAAGTAAGCATATGAAATTCTGTCTGAGATCGAACATTAGCCGACAGTGGAAAATTTGCACAGAATGGAAAGATTAATGGAAATGTTTTTGTCTCTTCAGCGGAGAAAATATATTATTCTAAATTGAAGTAAATGCAATAAAGGTAAATGGGAAATAAAATGACATTAAAAAGAAAATATAAAGAATTAGTAAGAAATGAGAGAAAAGAACTGTTTTTCAGTCGACTGGAACCCCAAAAATCCAGGATTTAATAGATTTTTTTTAAAAATTTCGAATGAATAAGTCAACAGCTATTCGGGATATGTTGACCAGTAAGTGTACGCAAGGTTTCAGTTAGAAATAGGATATTAACTACACTGAATAGAACGGAAAGTAGATATTTTTCGATGCTAATTGATATCGTTCTGCTGCAAAACAAATGCTTTAATCAGTCAGCAAATATAAATTAACATTTCTTTTGATCACTTCGTTTGCCTCATATCCCAATATATTCGTTAAGTTATATATTTTATATGAATGTGAAATACGAATATTGAAATAAAGAAATAAAACTATATAATCACAACTGTTATAACACGTAACAAGAATGTTTTATTCCGGAAAGAATAGAAATTTCTTTGAGACCCTTTTTCCTCATTCACTTTCATTAACAATTTCTTTAATGTTCCCCAAATAAAGAAAAAGAAGCTTATTTCTTCATTAAACGGTTTCCTGCTTCAAGGCAAAGTTTGAAAATCTGGCAATATTTAAAATATTTCGAATTCTACTTTCAGTTAATATCTCTCGAGTTTTTGTTTTGTATATGTGACAGCTGATGACCCTCATCAAAACATACTTCTTTTTTTATTTGCTTTTCAAATGTAGTCATACTTAACTTATATAGGTTGCTCGTGGCGTATTTGAATGAAAGGCTGGGCCTAAGATGTACTTCCCTGCACACTCAAATTCTTTTGCATATGGTTAGAATTAGAACTAGAAAAGAAGAGAAAGGTTTCATGCCAGAATTCAGCTCAAGTTGGCATAAAATATGACGGAAAGGAACATTTTAGAAAACCGGATAAAGAGAAATGAGACAAAAGTTATATGACATTTTTATTTATTTATTACTTGTTTGTGTTTATGTTTTTTACCCTGTTTAGAATGTGGGTAAAACTTTAAGACATGGAAGAATTTAAACTGGAGATAATAATCTCTTAGAAAAATTGAATTAAAAATTTTTTCTACCGTTAGAATTAAAAGCAGAATCTGCTGCCTTAACTCAATTTTTTTTCTTCGGAATAAATAAGCAAAGAGATAGAAAGACGGAATCAAAATCGGTATTTCTACAATATCTCTACACATCGAGTTGATAAAAAAAAGTTGATGAGAAAAATGTGCAATTATTTTGCTGTTGCACATTTTCAGATATGTTACTCTATCCTACTAGGAGATAAAATTCACCTTTAGTGCCCCACATACAATTCTTCTTGGGGCGCGCTAAAAGCGATAGTTTCAGACAATATAGTATTCTTACTGACTGAAAGCAAACATTATTTATGAGAAAATAACTTCAACCTAGTTTTCCATTTTATATATTTGTAAATCGGAGAACAGTTTGTGCTAATCTTGCAAATATACCATACCCAAGATATTTATGACCATGCACTATGCCAGCGATAGTATAAATGCTTCGATATTTTGTTAATTTTTACGGGCTTTTTGTTTAGTCTTTAGACATTGTTTCGTGTTCCTGCAATTTACATCTCCATCACTGGATGATTTATTTTTACATTACTTTTTCTTCAGTTTCATTTAATTCAAATTGATGGGAATCTGATTTATGTCTCTGTAATGAAATAATGAAATATACATACATTGATATATAACATTAAATCATAAAGGTTTTAATAGCGAACCTACGAAATTTGGGAAAATAAGTATTTGTTTCTACATTATGTCGATATGGCATAATGAAATTTTTAAGCAAAACAAAAATAATTATATTTTTATTCTAATGATTTAAATTTTATGTGCATTTGTAATTTGAAAGTTATTCAAATTAATTTACATAATTTTTCAATTTGCTTTTGTAAAAAAATAATAGAAATCAAACTATTTAAGAATGACTTTTGTTTGTTTAATACTTCAATTATTGAAAACAATCTTTTGAAAATGTAATTGTACATTTAGTTTAATACTTTTCAAAAGATCAATCAACTTTACAGAAAAAATTCCGAAGAATTCTGTAGTTTTCAAGCTTTTAAACTTGGCGCTGATTGTGCGTTATTATGTCGATTATTGCGATATTATAAGGGGATGCTGAGAATTCCTTGGTCTGACACACTTCCATAAAACTGACCATATATCAAGATCAATTTTGGAGTCCCTACTTCATTGGAATGAGAACTTTTCAGCATATTATTTTAAGTGTGTGTGTATGTGTGTGTGTATTTGCGTTTGCTTATTTGTCTATAATATACAATTGAGCTCTTAAATATATATGCATAACAAAATTTGGTTTACAAGCGGGTTCACCTCTGAGTAGGGTTTTAGCATGTATTTTCTTAAATGTTTTGAATCTGGTCCTTTCCAGGGCATTTTACAAAACATACTTTGAATCACATTTCAAACTTGACCGCACTAAACTTCAGATGCCCGCAGAAATAGTATATATACCAATATTCATCCAGTCATTACAAAGTCCGTTTCCAAATATGAACAATAATGAAACTACCAATGAAAAAAATAAGAAAGCTATTAAAAAACTAAGGAATAATAAAGCATCACTCCGACACTGAGACTGAACTTTTTTTAAATGGAAGGGAAAATACCAAACAATTAACAAAGAAAATAAAAAATAGTTAATTCTTTGAGAAATCACACAGTTACAAAATGCTTTGGGCAAGTGAAGCATGATGGTCTTGGTAAATATCATCTTTCTTCGACATTTTGAACTGGCGCTAAAGATTCACAAACAGAGAAATGTACTAAATTACAGAAACCACATCAGTTGAATAGCATCAAAACTAAAATGGTAGCACATGGAACTCGTAGAAAAAATAATAGCATAATCAAGGTGTTGACATTGCACACTACTTCAAATAAAAGGTTAGGAAGTAAACCTTCATCAATACTAAAAAAGCGGAAACAGCTAGTGGACTTGAAAAACCTATTTTCCTGAAAAATTGTTTTAAGAAAAGATTTTATAAATTTCAACTGAAAGAAGTACTAGCTGTTCAGTCAACGAATGACATTTTTTTCTTCGTGGCGAAACGACTAATATAGTCATTAATGTTACCTAAACAACCTATTTTCCGATGTACTGAAGAAGCTCTATTGGTATACGCCCGCAAAACTAAATAACCTGACCTTTTAGATAAACTTAGCACAGTCGAACATACGATAGAATTCATTTACAAAACAGAAACAAATTACACTTTACCTTTCTTAGATATCATATTACACCGTACTAACAATTACCTATAATTTGTCCATCGCAAATCCACTAATAAAAATGATCGCATTCATTTCTATTTCACCATAACAACAAAATAAAATCCGGAATAATTAACAAATTCTATTTAAGAGCACTGAGAATTTGTAGCCTTCAGTATTTATATAAAAAGGAGAAATACATTGAAAATGCTTTTAAGCTCCTCCAATATCCTAATAATTTCACATTCAACGATAAACATAAGGCTCGTAAAATATTTAAAAAATAAAAGTGTGAAAAATTCTGACGAAACCAACGAATTAAAATCTATTATTCTACCCACTATCACTACTACAAGTGAAAAAATTTTCTAAGCTTAACATAAAAAATGTTACAATTCTAAAATAATAAAAGATTAATTAATACCAAACAAAATAATAATAAGCTAAAACTTGAAGTAGGAATTTTCTCTATCACCTGTGATGATTGCCACAAGGAATACATGGGAGAAACCTCAAAGAATTTAAATAAAAGATTGTATGACCACAAAAATATCTTTTACAAAACAACACATTCAGTACATTAGTTGCTCACCGTGATGAATCTGATCATAATTTTGATTTAAAAAAGATTGCTATAATTAAAAAAAGAAAGCAATTTACTAAGCCGAGGGTGCATAGAAAGTGCTTTAATATAACTGCTTTAAGATAATCCTCAGCAACTTCTTACAACGTTTCATCTTTCTTGGTAGATTTTCTATTATCACAATTTGGGAAACTTAAAAAGTGATCAAGACATAAACCAAAAGTAAAAGAAACTAAATTAAATTTGCTAGATTTTATAACCAATCACATTTCTTAAAAATTTAATTTAAAAGTTTAAAATTTCAGTACCCCTCTCCTTCGTGCGCATGTATAGTCCCATGGACGTAAGCACCACTTCAGTCCGATCAAGTCCTAAAGGTTGAAATGTACCACACGAATAAGATTTTCATCTTTGTCATTGATTTTCCTAGCTTTGTTCTGATATATAAGACTGTATGTATCTTCTTTTTTCTTTTTTCTTTTTTTCATATATGTATATCTATAAACACAGATCGAAATTGAAAAGGGAAGAATGTAGAAACTTCTAAGTGGAATTAACTTTATGATTAGAAATTTGTCTTTATCGCCCGTTGAACATTTTATTATGATTATTATGATTATTGTCGTTGCTGCTGTTTTGCATTTGCTTTGTGTAGTACGAGTTGTCTACAAGTTTCCACCATAGACATCAAGAGGCTACAAACTTTTTGTATCAGAAGATGGAAACAGATTTGGTTTCATGCAATCAGAGAGAAAAAAATAATTATAGTCACTGTATGGAGATAAATCTACGCAAGATGTGAGTATGTGCTTTTGCAATTTTGATATAATTCCAAAAAGTTCCAATAACAACAGGTAATGTTGAGATGTCACTTCTACTGATTTCTATCGTGACGTCCTTGTATTTACTTAGTTTATGTCTCTTCTCCATTTCTGTACGATGACACTAAGGCAATACCGATAGAGAAATTAGAGTTGACCATCTAACTACGACTGAAAGAGTGAGCTTCTAACTAGCCGAGTGATTTTGTAAAGTTTTAATTTAAAGTCGTAATTACTTCCACTTAAACGAAAAGATATGATAGTTCCACAGTCTATCATATAAATCTATTATTATCATTATTATTACAACTACTACTACTAATATTATTATCATTTTTATTACAACTATTACTATTATTATATTACTACTACTATTATTATTATTACTACTACTCTTATCATTATTATTACTACTACTATTGTTATTATCAGGATCTTTTTTTTTAAGTTTAATTTCTGTTGTAATTTCAAAGATTTATGGAAATGCATCATTTTATTAGAAATGTAAATTTCGCTATATTTCAGTTGGGCTTGATAGAAATTTTTTTTCTTTTATTTGACGAGGATTGATTATCGATCCTTGTTTGCTCAAACTGATTTCTTCTAATGGTGAGTCAGTGTTGCTGGGTAAAATTTTACTTAGTATTTCAACTCAAAGATATTCTCTTCTATATCTAACTGCTCTACATTGTTTCAATGTGTTTCTCTTCTATCCATTTTATATAAATTATCACTTTTTAATCAACCATCTTCAAAAGTTAATTCCGTCGTGCATTAAATCCTATGCCTCCCACCACGCCCACCACATTGTCGTCGTTGAGATAGTGGGAATATAGTTCCGGTCAGCAGTCAGGATTTCAAATGCTAATTTTCAAGGTAAAATAAATACTCAGCGGTAAATAACCTAGTATAATCTTCTTAACTCCATTTTCCCCATCTGGCTTCATACGGTACTAAATAATCTCATAAATATTAGGTTCTTCCCAAATCAAATACAAGTATGAATCGACAACTATCATCAGGATTGACAAAATCAAGATTAATATTAAACCCTTTCGATATTTACTAAGTTTATGAAATAAGGACCAAATGCGGGCAGGCTAAAGAAGGGTGGCTAAAGAAAAATTTGCAGTAGAGAGATTGAGTACCACCAACAAAGGAGATATACATAAACAAATAAGGCAATTAACAGGGTAGAAGACACGCTCGTCAACAGGCTGCTTAAAATCAAAGGATGGAACACTCATATTAGAAAAGAAAAATTCTTCAACGCTGAAACGAGTATATTGGAGAACTCTTCTACGACGAAAGAGAAAAAAATATCAGTACGCAGAACTACCAACGAACCCGAAGTTCTAAAAGCCGAAGTAGAAGCTGCACTGCACCAAACTGAACAGAAACAAGGCGGCGGGGCCAGACGGAAATGCTGACAGCCTTGGATGAATGTGGCATAGACAAGATTGAAGAAATAATAAATAAAATCTACAGCAGTGGATACATACCGGAAGATCTCAGCAGATCTATTTTCATAGCACTACCTAAGAAACCAAGGGCAAACGAATGTGAACGCCACCGAACAATCAGCCTTATGAGCTACGTAACAAAACTCATTATCCATATTCTGATGAATAGTGTGCACAGCAGAATCAGGCCAAAGATAGAACAAGGACAGTGCAGGTTCGTTAAAGACACCGGAAGAAGGAACGCGACAGTTATACTCAGAATGTTATCGGAAAGAACAATACAAATGTAGAAGGACGTGTACCTGTGTTTTATAGACTACCACAACGGTGTTCGATAAAGTACGGCACAAGGATCTGTTAGACTGCTCAGCAACCTTGATATATCCAAGAAAATATTAGAATAATCAAGAACCTATACTGGCAGCAAACGACATGTATGCACAGAGAGAGTGAGTTCAGCGAATATGCAAAAATAGAAAGGGGCGTAAGGCAAGGATATGTCTTCTCACTGGACTTATTCAATGTATACAGCGAGGCAATTGTGAGAGAATTGGAAATCGTACCGGAATTCAGCATTTGCGGCCACAATCTTACCTACATAAGTACGCAGATGACGCAGACACAGAAAAGGAACTACAAAAGAGCGAGAAGAAGGGACTAAGCATAAACTGCAAGAAGACAGAATGCATGGATGAGCCCGAAATGCAATTTGCAGGTCGGGGACACTAAAATTAAGCAGGTGCGGAAGTTTAAATATCTGGGAAGTGTCTTAAGGGAGGACGGTAAGTGCGGCGCTGAGATCCAAGGACGTATTGGGATGGCCAAGGATGCATTCCAAAAGCTGGGCGGAGTATTGCGAGACAGGAGAATTTCTTTGGTGACAAAGGAAAGAGTACTGAGCTGCTACGTGAGAATATGTAGAAGAGACTCGAGGCAACGGAGATACGGTTCTACAGAATGATGCTAAGGATATCATGGAGCGAGCGTGTGAGCAACGATGAGGTCTTAGAGCGGATGCAAATAAGGAGGAGGCTTATACTTAACATCAAGAGGAGGCAGCTGAAGTTTCTGGGACATAATGAGAAAGGAATACCTGGAGAATCTGATATTCACAGGTCGAATAGAGGGGAAGAGAAGCCAGGGAAAGCAACGCCTGACATACCTGACGGACTTAAGCAAGTGGATGAGAGAACGTGGTCTGAGGGAGGTGGCAGAGGGACGAAACTTATTGAGAACTACAAAGGATAGGGGGAAGTGGAGAACCATGATCGCCTACATCCTGAAGGGACACGGCAAACTGAGTATAACACAAAATCAGAACTGTGAGGGGGTACGATTTGAGAGTTAAATTCAGTACAGTGTTTACTAACCACGGGTCGATGATGAAGCACCTTCAGTTTTATAAAATTCCTTTCAAAAACGAAAACAAATTAAATGATTAATGAAAAAAACTGGATGAAAGTAAAAAAGAAATGATTACGCATCATATTCGAAACAATTTAACTTTTCATTTAATTTGTTTTTCGAAACAAGTTGGTTTTGTTTTATTTTTTTAAACATGTTGGCTTTGTTTTACTAAAGCGTTTGTGTCTGTTACGCTATTAAGATATAAACAGATGAAAATCTTATTTTTTGCGTAATTAAAAAAGCCGATATGAATATTTGACTTGAGAAGATTTTCAAACATTATCCTGTTATTATTAAAACGAAAGACACTAACATTTTTAGCACTGTGCTATCTCGAACAATCAGCTGCTATGTATATACGCACATAGGCCGATTCGTACACGCAAAATGTTCTCAACATTACAAAAGTTTCCTTTGACTCTCAAATGATTAGCTGTATATTTTAATAAAAGAAATTAATTTGAATACTGCGCATTGAAAATTTTTATATAAATAACACGAGAAAACTTAAATAGAATTGTCTTTCATGCACGCATACGCACATGCACACACACATACATTCAATCTTTCCCCCTTTCTCTCCTTCCCTCTTTCGCTTTCTCTTTATATGTGTGTGTGTGTGTGTGCGCGCGTGTGTGTGTGTGCATACGCGTGCACTCGCGCTGAAATGACTAAAAGTACACACATTTTAAACTAACTGAAGATTTATCTACAGTTTAGTGAATTCGAAAAGTGGTGCCGATGAGACGATTTCTTTCCTGAGTCGGATTTTTCTTTACGCGCGAATGCATTTTTAAAAATCCTTTATGTCATACCAAGACGTCATCCTAAGAAGCCATGGCACTCACGTGCTACTGAAATCTATCCTGAAATCCAACGTTTGTTTATTATGTGTATTTTCTGGCCCCATGGGCATTCTAGGGACACAGATTATGTATTATATCAGAAGTCGCACAATTACTATTTATCCCAGTTACGCCTTGAGAAAAGTTTAACGCACATTAGAATGCTAAGATAAAATGTGACACTTTTGTCGTTATCAATGAAAAATGTATTTATTTCGTGCAAATGCACTAAGAGAATAACTGAAAGCATTTTTCATGCTAGTCCCCAGTTGGTACTCACCTTGCAGTCTAATGAACGTGAGAGAGATGCAGTGAAAAGTGGTCAACAGAAGGTTGATATTTTCACATTTTTAACTCAAACTATATGTATGTTTTACCTAAACAGACTCAAATAGTCGACTATTATCAATTTCCAAAGTTTCTTTCGGAAGATTTAACTGCACATTTTTCGTCTGATGAAGGTCTAAAATTATTCGATTTAAACATAGAATAATAATCAACGTTGAAATCAGATCCGGGTGTGGAAAAAACGATGCGCCTCAAAACAGACTGGATGAAATCCCATATAATTCTGACAGGTGTCAAAGAAACGAAACTGTTGGAAAGATATGATTGAGCTGATAGTAAATGTTTGCCATGTTACTTTCTTCTAATTTACTAATGATGTCTGCGGTTGTCTGTTGCTGCCATTATTTGTTGTTGGCAACGAGCATTCAAATATTTAGAAGACGATCTCGATATTTTATCTGATTTTTACATCCGTTCGCTGGATGTTATCATACGTAACTATTGCAAAGGAAAAGGTTAAGCATAATATATCAACCTATTTCCTGCTACTGACAAACATAAAAAATTCATTTCTTCATGTTAGCTTACCTACATACTTCGTTAATCTTGGAGAGTTTCCAATCTTTCAAGAAATTTCAAGAGAGATAAATGCATTGGATTTGACTGAAAATGAGAATATAACTTAGAACATGATGTAGACGCTCCATAACGAGGATTGACAAAATAGGGAAAATATAAAGTTATTGGATGTCGCTAAACTGTGTATGGCACATGACCAAATAGAAGAAGTAGGAAACGACAAATTGTGTTCTTGCAGCGAAGAGTGAACCTGCTTGCTTTGAAATTTAGAATTTGAAATTCTACATTTTTCCGGTTTGTATGTCGACATCCGGCGATGGAGGTGCGAAATACAGAATTCGCTATGCTATCACGCATATAACATTTTTAGCTCTTCTAAGCTGTGGTACTGACTTTTCGATATTTGCTAAGAGAATGACAGTTCTTTCTTAAATACAGCCTTGTTTTATACAAAACTACACTAGTGGGACACTCAGTGAAGATTGTACTCACTAATCTGGAAGACTAATTTATTAGCTACTACACTTTGAGGTGCCCAATGTTGACTTTTTGTCCAGTCCGAGCCGCATTTAAACTGGATAATGTAATAGTGAATGAAAATACTATTGTGACACTATTGGGAAAGGCGCTAGAAAATTGAAAAACACTAAATTCCGATAGACTGATGATATACCGAAGACCTTGAAAGAAAAGGATATTTCTTTTTTTATTGGAAAAAAAACTAGAAGTTAATTAAATTTCTCGTCCGCTGGAGAAGTAAAACAAAGAGAGCATCAGGTTTCGATTAAAAACTGATTAAATGATGAGCTATTCTGGAAGTCCAAGGATTTCCTGGAAAGAAATAGATAATATTTTTATGACCATTGAGCGACAAAGAGGAAAACGGACCCCAGGCTGCGAATTCGGTCGATTGATAAGGATTAACTTTTAAAAGCAGCCCGGTTCCCAAAAGGACATATGATCGTTTGGGAACCGGGCTGAGAATGACAATTAATTTTTTCGTCTGCCGAAACGCGATAAAAATTTCCCAAATCAAGGTATTGTCACTTTTTTACCACTTGTTGACCAAAGGGTTGACGAGGGGATAAAAATGATAAATTCCAGATGCGAAAACGACCACACACAAAAGCACGATGAAAAAAAATTTTGAACGATAATTATAATTTTACCGTTGCACTAGATGACACCTGGCCCTTGGGGGCGGGTTTGGTCATGTGACCAAGGAGGAGAGGGCCCAGGTGAAATTTCAGGGAAGGCGGAGAGCTTTTCAAGCCACTCGGACAATGATAGTGAGAGGCACTCACACAAAGCAGAGGAAAGAGATGGGTTTGATCAGGTGACTAAAAGAAGAAGGCCCAGATAGAATTGTGACGTGGGTGCCAAAGTTGGGCCCACAGAAGTAAAACACGGAACACGGATTAGAAGTAAGAAAGATATATTAACAACAGATTACAGAGATAGTGTAAGCGGAGCTTACTATAACACTCTCTAGAGCGCTATGTCGCCTACTTAATATAGGCCTGGAAGAGTCTATTGTGTAGGTAGTTTCCGGTCTCACAATACCCACCTTCCAAAGAATTTTCTTTTTTGAAAAGGAGAGAAAAACATAAAACTGTTAATACTTTTTCCTCTTGGCATTTATTGTCTCTCAGTTGGAAGTAGAGATCTTGATGCGTGAGCCACAGCTTTTCGCGAACCGTCTGGCAGTTTGTGTAATATGCAAGCGCCTATGCCGTACGAGCTTGCATCACTTGCGACTATGATGTCGAGACTAGGGTCGAAATGTGTGAGGGAGAGGTTTGAAGTAAAAGTTTTCTTGACCTTCTCGAATGCGTCTTGGCATTCCGGGGTCCATGACCATGGTTTGTTCTTTTTTAAAAGTTGGTTTAATGAACCCTTGGTAAAAATTAGCTAGGCCGAGGAAGCTTTGTAACGCTTGAACGTTATCTGGGGCCGGCATGTTTCTGATCACGTTGGCTCTTTCTGGATCCGGCCGACGACCATCTTTATTTATAATGTGACCTAAGTATTTAATCTCTGGTAAGAAAAAGTCACACTTTGCCTCCTTAACCTTAAATCCGTATTCTTGTATCTTTTCGAATACGTTTATTATATGGTTCCGGTGCTCTGCCGAAGTTTTACTAGTAACTAGTATATCATCCAAATAGGCTGTTGCGTTGTCAAGATCGCCCAGCTTTGCGTCCATGACCTGATGGAAAATTGCAGGCGCAACCTTTACTCCAAAAGCTAGCCTGTTATGCAACCTTTTATGGGTGTTTATGCAGAGCAATTTGGAACTTACTTCTTCCACCTCTATCTGAAGGTATGCGTCCGAGAGGTCAATTTTAGAAAAAAAAATTTCCACCATTGAGTTTATTGAAAATTTCTTCAGGGCTTGGGAGAGGATAGTGGTGATCTTGCAAGGCATCGTTTAACCCAGTGGAAAAATTTGCACATACTCGTATTTGATTGGACTTCTTTTTTACGTAGACTGTAGGTGCTGCCCACTCGCTGAAATCTGTTTTTGACAGAATACCTGCTTGTTCGAGTCTATCTAATTCTTTATTGATTTGCTCTAGAGCAGCGAAAGGGACATTCCGTTTCTTTTTGAATACCGGTTGTGCACCGTCCTTCACCTTAAACTTAGCTTTCATTTTAGTACATTTCCCAAGGCCACCAGAAAAAACCTGGGGAAATTGTTGTTTGAGTTCCTTTTTTAGATTTACCAAATTGGACGTTGTACTTTGTATCTTGCGACAAAATGTACTCATTGGGCAATCCCAAAGATTGAATTTTTCTATCCAATCAGTTCCAAATAAGTTGTCTGAAGTTTTTAATACGTAGGCTTTGAGCTTTTTGGTAACTTCATTTAGTGTTACTGTAAGTATTACCTCACCTAAAATGTTAATATTTTCGCCAGTTATGGATTTTGCTGTTTTATCCGTTTTTAATAAGGTCGGCTTGTTCAATTTTCGCCAAGTACGCCAGTTAATAGTTGAAATATCAGAACCCGAGTCAAGCTGGAATTTAATGGACTTATTGAAAATATCCACAGTTACATATTTTCTTAAATTCCTATCAACAATATTGTCAGATTGAGCTTGCCTGATTTTATTTTTGGGTTTTCTCATTCTGTTGGCATACCAGCACGAAGTTAAAGTATGACCACTTTTATTGCAATTTTTGCAATATTTTTTGTTCTTAACTGGACAGAATTTCATCCAATGCCATTTGCCACAATGGTAACATGGTCCGGGCGGTTTCTCTAACTTATTTGGGTTTTGGTTACTGCGTAATTTAGGACATGAGATTTGCCCTTTGTCTTTTTGAGGGGAATAGGAGGTAGACTTACTTCTGATTTTATTAATCTGAGTCACACCTGATTTCTCGATAGTGTTTGAGTCACGCTTTACAGATATTACTCTTTGACAGTCCTCTGCCAGTTTTTGGAGAGTCAATCCTTGTTCGTTCTCAAGCTTAGTAACTACCCGTCGTCTGACTTCGGCGTCTTCTGCAGATACTAGACCTTGTGCAAAAATTAAGCACTTAAAATCATCGGCAGTCAGTTCGGCTAGTTTAAAATCATTACATAGCTTGTTCACCGATGCTGCAAACGTTAGAAAATCTTGCTGGTTGTCTTTGACTGTGCTCAGGCATTTCCAACGTTTGTGGAACAAGGTTGTGTTAGGCCCGAATAATTCCGATAGGAGCTTAATCGTCTCTGAAAAATCCAAGTCAGTCGTTTTCTTGGGTAGCATGAAGTCTACGAACCTACTATGTTCTGTAGTTCCCAGTTTTCTCAATAGTAGACGTATCTTTTTTTTACTGGGCCATTGTTCACAGTCTACGTTGAAAATATCTTCGTAACGCCTGTAAAAATCCTGGAACGTTTTGCCGTTCTCTGGTACGTATTCAAAGGTTTCTATTGAATTGTAAATTGGGAGAATATTGTATCTTTTTCAGAGTTTGAGCCTTTTAATGCATTTACAAGTAATTCTTTAAGTTGTTTCTGTTGCAGTTCAGCATTCTGAAGCGTAATTTTTTGGAATTCCATTTGCTGTTTATGTAAATCCAAAAATAGTTGTTGTCTTTCTTCTGATTTTTGTTGCTGGTCCAAATTTAGTTTTAACATTTGGGCAACTACTTTTTGCAAATCTTCCATATTTAAAAAATGACAGCGCTTTTTTTGTTGCTTTGAAACACGTGTACTAAGAGGAGGTACACAAAAAAATCTTGATAGATTTTTGTTCCTTTTTTTTCTTTTACAGAAAAAAAATATAGACAGACAATAGTTAAACTAAACTAATTATATGTGTTTAGCTTTTTTCCCGTGGTTCCGTTAATTTTAACGTAATTGAATAATTTTTCACCACACTTATGTATTTTTGTGTGTGTGTGTGGGTGTGTAGAAATCGTTCTCGTATTGGACATACTTTAATATTCCGTAGATGTCGAATCACTGCTCGTCACTGCTGTTTGGTATTGGATATATATAGACGCTGGGTGTTTAGCTTTTAAATCGCTAATGTATTAATACCAGCTTAATTTCACGTTCAACACTGCTGTGGGAACGCGTGGAGTTTGTGTATTTTTCCAGTACTGTCGCTATTGATATGGTGAGAACGAAATTCTCGAATCTTTTCTGTCGCCACTGTTGTGGGAATGGCAAGGTATTGCGGTTTTTCGACGTGAATGGGTTTCTACAATTCTTCGTCGACCCAGATGTGGGATTGGTAAGGTATTTAGGTTTCGCCATGAGTGCGTTTCTAGAATCCTCGTCGCCACTGATGTGGGTGCCAAAGTTGGGCCCACAGAAGTAAAACACGGAAGACGGATTAGAAGTAAGAAAGATATATTAACAACAGATTACAGAGATAGTGTAAGCGGAGCTTACTATAACACTCTCTAGAGCGCTATGTCGCCCACTCAATATAGGCCTGGAAGAGTCTATTGTGTAGGTAGTTTCCGGTCTCACAATAAGTTGAAAGGAGAGTGGAGGGACTCCTCCATATTTAGACATTTACAGGGAGAGCCCTGATTGGTTGTTTTTGGGATGCGGGCATTCCCAAAACACATCATGCCCCACCCCTGCCCTTGCGCAGAGGTCCATAAAAACAGAACACCGAGACACTACAGCAGAGAGAGCAGGAAACACCGCTTCGCATGATCTCATGTGACTTGCCGCCCTAAAGAAAAAGCTTCCGACTTAAAGCCTTGTTCCAGAAGTGTCGTTCCAAAATTCTAACAATAGTTTGTCACGATAATCTGGAAGGGTCGATAGTTATTGCATGGGAAGTATGGCCTGCTTAAGCCATCAATGACTGTACCATCAACTTTGTACCGAGGAATTGCATATAAATATTTTCTTTTCTTTTATAGAACTTTTTTTTCTCTTTCGTCTGACTAATACTCTGACCGGACCAAACAAGGTCATCGATTCCAGTCGATCATTCGGACCAAGTCAGTCTTACGACCAATTCATCACAACGTAGAGCGAGACAAGACTTAGACCGAAACGAGCTTGAATACAGAGCGGCCGGCGTAGCCGCCATACTATTATAGTATTTTAAAAGTTATTTGGTTATAACAACGAAAATTGAATGGGTTTTGATGTAAAAAAAATTTTGCATTCGATAACTGAGGTTTAACAAATATCTTAAAAGAACGATAGAATGAGAACGAGGGCACCTAATATTGAACTACATTCGAAATTGTTTTGCAACAAGAAGAAAATAATTTATCCCTATTATTTTTTTCTAGAAGTACACTATATTGAAATATCCAGAACAAAGGAAATTGTATCTACCCTTTTTAAGCAATGATTTGATTCTTAGGGCAGTTGCTTTGAAATAATGGAACCGAATATCATTCTAAATTGTTTAACTTTTTATTCTTTTTTATCAAAAAAAATTCAGCATAATATATATGTGACATCCGTCAGTCTCAAGAGACCTCATGGATCTCCGCCCAAAGAGTTATGCCACAGCTGCTGATGGCGGGGCAGCATCTGTTATGGCTGTACAGGGCCATATGGGGTGCAACAGTCTCGATTGTATGTGAAGACGCTCTCCTCTGATATCGCCTTGTTTTCTTTCTGTCGAGCACGTTTCTCCCTGTCGGCAAGCCTTCGGTTTCGCTCTCCTTGCTCAAGCCCTCCGTTTCAATCACAACGTTCTCCCACCTCTCAATGTCCATGTCCATCGCCCTCATCTCCCTTTTACAGACGTCCTTGAAGCGAAGATGATGCCGCCTTCTTGCATCTACGTTAACATATGTAGACTTTATTTTTGTGAATAGATAGATAGATAGATAGATAGATAGATAGATAGATAGATAGATAGATAGATAAAGATTGTATATTCACCATGAGACTCATAGTTCGCTTCTGTAGAATTCTAGCTTTTGTCGGTTGTTTTCCGTTTGGTAATGCAAATAAGAACATGCTTTTCTGGGTAATTAACACATGCCATAGGCACCACCAGTTTTGTAGTCGAACGTTCAGTTGTTCAGTCCCCATTCGTCAGGAATCTGCTGAGAAGGTGGAATCTGTGCCCATAAACATTAGTTGTTACTTGTCTGCCTGCTTGCCTGCCTGCCTGCCCGCCTGCCTACCTGCCTGCCAGGGTACAATATAAACAAATTTTATTCGCCTGTTCAACACTTAGGCGGCATAAATCATTTAAAAAGTTCGGTACAAGGAACGCTGGATCGCGTAAGTTCAGAGTTTAGCAGTTAGAAATTCACTTACAACGAAGAAAAAAAGCAACATGACAAACGTGCACAGGAAATACTTGACGAATATCACTTAAATGTATTAATTACTAATTTCACACAATAGCAAACAGAGATGTCAACAATGACTTTGACAAGAACTTTATCCGGAGTGCACATAATTTTCTTTAATAAGATTTATGTTAAATAAATAAACGAAGCGTTTACTCAAATACGTGTATCCACAGAAAATACAAAAGGTAATGCTGTTAGTAAAATCCAGGAACGCCGGTTAGTATTAATCAAAGATCGCTATATACAGTCTCGAAGTAAACTTCCTTAGAGTCGGGCGTCCTTGTAACTGACTTCTACCGTCAACTCAATCACAGTGTCTATGTACTTTCCACCCTGTTCCTCTACCCGTCCCTCTGACTGACTGTGGCTATTTTATGGCAGCAGGACGAGTTCATTTATATCAGAAAAGGGTGGACCCCATAACAATATGTATATATATCAAATATCAGAGTAAGAATATATATAAACTTAATTTATTCTTGCACAAGATTACAAAAGCAGAGCATTTAGTAAAGTTTAAATGACATACGTGATTATCTGATTAACAGTCATTCTACTCTCTCTCTCTCTCTCTCTCTCTCTCTCTCTCTCTCTCTTCGCTTTAGTTCTCTCTGTGTCTTTCTTTCTCACTGCGTTCGTGCGTGTGCGAGAGGTTCATTTCACTGATAACATGAAGTCATTAAAAATTAGATAACAATAAACGATTAAACCTGTTCAAATTTGAGGTGCCAACCGCTAGTATCATTTCGTGCGAACACCTTCAAAAATAAAATAATTCAATTCTTTCTCGCATTATATGCCATTGCTATTCATAAAAATTTTCTTCTGTCATTAATAGAACAAGAAAGTATTAGAAAAAGACAATGAATGCCATATCTTCTAGTCACACGCTAATCTCAGTTCTCAAAAAACAACAAAAAATGTTAGCTGATTTATTTAATACAAGCCGATACTTCTACTTGTTTTCTAGAATTTACAACCATAAATCTTTTATTTAATTGCTCATCGTTTTCTAAGCTTAACTTGTACAGCACAAGAATAAAGTGAGTAAACAACAGTCGGAAGATAGTGTTGCATCAGTCGTCAGGAAAAGATCTACCTACCTTAAAAGTCAGCATCCGAAATGCTTTTCTGATATATTCATAAGTTGGTTTTGTAGACCACAAGGTGTGAAACGACTATGAGATTTGAACTCGCCTTGGTCGTAATGGTCAAAGAAGTCTTCTTGCTGACCATTGCTCCATGGCAGTGTGATTAATTTGAATGATAGCTTTATTCAAAATGGAACATCAAATTAACACTACAATCAGGCATGCTACGAATAAAGCTGAAGGGAATATGTTAGTGACAAGACGTGGCGTTTTGAATCAGAGAAAAGTAATTAGTTTTTCACATGCCAGTCTTGTTCTTTTTAAATGCAATATATCAACATAAGATAAAGTAGAAAACTATAAATAGTTCGTAAATGATTTTGAAGCAACGTTTCTTTTTTATACGCTACACTGAATTTGATCACCAAAAGATTTTAAGGCCAATAACTCGTTATGTTCAGAATGCAGTTGTACATTGTCGAAGGATTTTTCATAAATTACGTAAAATTTGGAACTTGTTGGAGATGATTTTTTTTTTATTGAAGTGAGTGAAATATCTGAACTACTATGGAATTTGGTTGAAATTAAAACAACCAGAAAGTTCGACAAACGTCTAAACAGTAATTTTCAAGAAAGAATTAATATGCATATAAAATATTTTCCTTTTTCTTTAAAGAAACAGAATATAAATATTTTTTATTTGACAAAGCCTGGTTCATAGCAGAACAGACAGGTCTCCAAAAATAATGTCTTTCAAGCTGTGATTTGAAAGACGTCACAAATCCATCTGACTGGTATAAATACTCGGGTTTCACATTCATTCTATAAAGTCAACAACTACATCTCTTTGGGTGGTGGAGATATTGTAGTATTATCAGCCTCGTGGGTGGGCACAGTCTTTGTTATTGTACTTTACAAGAAGCTTACAGTTCAGGGTAAAAAAGAATCACCCTCCCTCTCTGTATCTATCTATCTATCTATCTATCTATCTATCTATCTATCAAGAGGTTCTATAATTATTTTAAAGGCTGGCACTGAATTCGATATTCTACTTTTTGTGCACCATTTTTCACTTACCTACTTTATATGCACAGCTGACACGAAAATGAAAAAAATACTATGTCATTTCTTTTTAAAGAAAAATTAACTTTTAAAATCTTCAAATAAGAAAAACAATTTGATAGTCTTTCGGTTCAAAATTATTGGATATTAAGTGATCGATATTTGTTTTTACTTTGCTTGAATTGTCTTGAGTCAGAACACAAGCTTTATTTTTAAATTCAAATGAAATGAAATAACCAATGTTCTATGATGTCGTTAAACTCTTACAGAATGTTAAGCTCGATCATGACCTATGACCCATTGGGATCATTGGGGCACTCAGCAGTGTTTGTATCTAAGGGAATATAGCAAAGTATAAATAACAAGGTAGAAATGCATTGATGAAAAGCATCATCTAGTGTCTCCTTTTTAATTACGTTTAAATTCACTTGTTGCAATCCCTAATTCTGAAAGTGTGTTGACTTACGTTATAAAAACCTTCTTTTTAAGGTCTCTGTGAGAAAAGAATGTGCTTTTAAATCGAGTAATCCTGGTATTAATCTTTTCGTCTAATCCGTTTGCCAGGAAATGTGTCATTAAAACAGGAACTAGCATCGCAATAAAAGCGGAGGTGCTCTTCAAATGATGCATATGTATATATCATAGATAATATGTAATGCACATGCTGCTGCGAAAAAACAACTCTGTCGCCAGCAAAAGTTTTATCATTTGATGAGCCTTGGACTAGACATGATTTTGGCGCTGGAAGATCATTACCCAGAGCATCCAACAGGACTTTGTTGGTTTTCTGTCACAGATGAAAATACGATCTCGTTATATATTTCTTCCTGCATTCTTAACTTTCCAGTCAATATTTATGAGCCTAGAAATGTAAATGCAATTCATATTCAGTGAAATAAGATTTTAATTAAGTGACCAGATGATAATGTCAAAGCGCTGAGCGGTTAAATTAAACTTCAGCTGGAAAGGCAAAAACGATATCCTAGCGCTTCCTTTTTTATTTTGTGTACTGCAGTATTTTCCAAATACTGTTTCCCTTCAATGGATGTACAATCTTACTCTGAGATTTCAGCTTTTGTCACCAGAGTCAACCAGTTATAACGAAATGATTTTGCAATTTTATTTGATGACTTTATTCTCTCCCGATTTTTCAGGTTACTGAAGAGCCATATCCCATGTTTATGATGTAGCGATTGTGCCGTGTCACATTCCCTTGAGAGCACACATTGTAATTGGATTACTAACCTTTATCACTCCATCCAGTCTGCCTTTTCTCCAACTGTCTTCTACATGTGCCGCGTCCCTTCAGTAAATGAGCGATGATGATTCTCCAAAAGAATTATTACAAGCAGGCACAAATGGGCGTCGAAACTATTCCTTTAACACCCGCAAAAAGTGATTCCTGTGGGTTATAGGGGCTAATCAAGCCAATGTAAACCAAGGAGAAGATTGTGGTTTCACTTGGTATTTCTGAGAAAGAACAAAAGCATCGAATCCGACTTTAACCTAAAAAGAAAATGCTGTGGCACAATTCTCAATAGGAAGGTTAAAATTCTTAGGTCAAGGGTATATCACGAAATGAAACACTCATAACCGAAAGAAGTTTTCTTTATAAGAAGTTTCTTTAAACGCCGCAAAAGAAATATCAACAAGTACTACTGCGTGATCCGAATTGCCAAAAGAACAGAGTTGTGATGCTCGACAAGAGCTAGGTGGGGAGGTAAGGAACAAATCAAGTAAATAAGGTTGTTGATCATGTTTATTAGAAAAACGAGTAGAGAAATCCACTAATTTGCTAAGAGACTGAGCAACAGAAAAATTGAAAGTCTAAATACAGGCAACATCAGTAACATTAGAACGCTTAAGCGACTTTACTTGATAAGCATTAAAATCTTCAACACAAAAATGTTCGCAGATGAATGTGGCGAGAAAGCCATTTTTGTATTGTCGGAAATTTTGTCTAATATATTATAGTACCGAGAAGGAGCGTGATAAAAGAAAAAGAGATAGCTAACTGAGTGCAATAACGAAAGTCAAAAGAACATGAAAGAATTATGTGAAGACTCGAGAAAAAACTCCCTTGCAATTGGAAGATTTTCCTGAATATAAACAAGACCATGCATATATATCTTAGAATGTGTTCAACAAACAGAAAGGTAGCCTGAAACACAAAATTCATTGGCAGCGATAGAAGAATTTAAGTTAATTTCACGGAATGTGAATATATTCAACGCTTGGACCGTATTCCACGAATACTGAAGAAAGAAATGTTGACAGAGGTAGGTGATATTTTTTTTTTTTACTCGTCTACTCATATTTCTTTTCATTGTATCTGCCATAAGATGTTGTTTTAAGAAGAAATAGGCCAAAGTAATTATCACTATCGTCTATGGCAATACAAAATGGCCAGAAGGTGGCTAAGACTAAAGTATCATGTGGCCACAGGGTTGACCACTAAAAATACATATAGGGACACCTACCCATGCGCGGCATGACACTATAAATACCCCGATATTATGCAATTCTCTAAGTGCTACCAAAGAGTTCAGATTCTTACTACCAGTCCCATGCAGAACCCAGAAAACTGCCAATCCGGTACCTTCATCTTCTGATCAGTCAGATCACCAAAAGGTTAAGACAGTTAACTCATTAGGTCGATGAAAGAAAGAACCGGTAAACTGTATCCTAAACAGAAAACAAGTGATAAATCTATTCCAGTTCAATAAAAATGGAAGGAGTGCTAGCCGTGCGATAGATGAACCTATCTACACCTATCAAAAGGTTCACAGAATGGAGACTCGGCATTTTTACCATTGCTAGGAAGGCTGTCAAATTAGGCTCTAGACCCCTTCCGGACCATGGAGAGAATTACTAGATTATTTAGGAACTGAAATCAAAGGAATAATAACATAAAATTAGATCATTTTATCAAGTTAAAATGAATAAAAATTTTAAGTTTAAATATACATACACACACATGCAAATACACACAAACACAACACAGACACACGCATACATATATATTTTGAGTTGAAATCAAAGGAATATTAACATAAAATAAGATTATATATATTTGTAAAAATTTCAGCCCAACACTCAGCTAATAGATTTGTTGGGATAAATTACTATGGACTTTTTTGCTGGGGACATTTTGGGATATTTTTGGGTTGGGGGGACATTTTAAATATATATTTAAGGGATTAATGGATTTTTATTCTTAATTCGACATCATTTCTTAATACTTCTACATTATATTTTAGCAGATACACGTGTTTAAGTAGACCCCCTTTTTTAAACAGTGTAAATTAATTTTTACCGAATTCGGCAATCATAATAAAGACAATGTGCCATCCAGCATGGCTCGAACACGCGTAGCTCTTTGTAGGTGAAACCACTGTCTGAACTTATATGCTTCTAACCGCTCGACAACTTAACGTTTCATAATCCAACAAGGTGCATTCCTTTAACTAAAAAAAGCGATACCGATGGCTTAAAATACATTTTTAAAAATGAAAAATCGTTCTTCAAGTTTTATTTTAGTTTTAATTTCAAGCTAATAGATAAAATTTAATAGTACCAAAAAGCAAAATATTTTGCTGTATTTCAAACTGAAATTTAAATTGATTGGAATGAGTTTTTTTTTTATTTATTATCAATAAAAACGCTAAAATCATCCATATTGACAAATCTGTCAACACAACGTAATTCTCTTTCAAAAATAAAATATGGTTTTCAGAAACATTATTTGAGGAAACTTAGCTCATTTAAAATTTAATTAATATGATTTGAAGTAAATATTACTTTCCTTTTGTTTTAAACATCGCAGAAAAGCATTTGGACGTGGGTGCTTTCATAAGGTGTTGACAACTCTCTCGATAGACTTATGTATAGGAATTTTTCTAAGGGAGAGATAACTGTAACATTTACTTGACAAATATAACAGGAAAACCTTTTTATATAATTGTTTTAACTACCTCGTAATCATAAAAAATTAAGAAAATATTCTAAGCAATCTAATACTTTTATTAGGAACCACAAATTAATAGAGAATTTTAAAATATTTAAATTTTTATAAATTATTCTAATTAAACTGATATATGAAATGAAGCTTTGTTGACAGTTTCAATTATTTAACATTAAATTATAAATCCTCGCTTAAATTTAGATTGTACCAATTACTTTTTCTTATGAGTTGACATTTTATACTTTACGGATATGTAAGAAATAAATATTTTTACTTACGTTCAAAAATCTCTTAATAAAAAATAACGAGTAATGTTAATTATTAAAACTGTTTTTTGAATGCCAGTGGAAACAACTAGATTTTATCTATGTCATGTAACACGACTTCGGGACATTTGTCTTTCTCTCGATTGTTTTTTTTTTTTTTAATTTATACTGAAAAATTAACGTATTTTCCGTTAAATAACGCACATGATATTCTGTTTTCGTTTAAGGGGTTTTCTAATAAATCGGGGTGGCTTGGTAACATTCACCACAAGGCAAAAGCTTGTCCCACGTGTTGCCATTGTCATTTTAATTAATATGGTGGTTTTTAAAAGTAAAATTTTAATGTTAAAGTGCACATTATGCGACGAGAAATCTAATATCATTGGTATGTAAATTTATAAGACTGTAAGATTTGTCCGTTCAGAATGCGTATTTTTATCATTTTTAAGATGTTATGGAAAATGTTTATAAACATTCCACAGAAAGTTTAAAATTCAGCTGACCTTATTTTATTTCGCTTTTTTTTTCTTTTTCTTTTTTTTTTTTTTGCAATAGATTTTATTACATATGCGTAATACCTTAATAGAGCAGAAACCCACAATTATAGTTTCAATAAGTACAGAAAAAACGATCCAGCTAAATAACGTCAAGAAAGTGGGTCTTGAATAATTTGCTTATGAACGATTATTTTGGTTTGGTATCATTGCAGTTCGTCGAGCACAAAATCAAACATTTTGTTTCATTCTAGAAGTTTCTAGACATTCAAATAAACAAGTTCTCTTCGCATAAACCAAAAATAGTTTGTAATTATAGCGCTAACAGGCAGACATTCGACTTGAATCATCGAAATATTCTGTTCGTCTCAATGAAGTAAAAATACAGAATTTCACGAAGGTATTTATTAGACACATCTGCGATGCTGACAGCTTTTAAGTAGTTTTCTGAGAGCAAAAATAAGAAAAATCAAATGTAATGACATTTGTCATTTTTCGTGTTGAATTTATTTTTTACATAAAAAGCCATTTGTAAGTGCACTGGATGCTAAGCTGAGACGCTGAAGGTTAGAAACGCTGAGAGTAGTAAAGGGTAGAAAAATGCAAAGCGAGAGTAAGAAAAATGAGTAAAAGAAAAAAATCGGAGAAAAGTGGATGAAGAAAGTGAAGAACAAGAAAAGGGTGGGTAAAAAGAAAAAGAAAATGGAAAGAAGAATACATTCCCAAAGAGAAAAACAACAGTTAAAAACGAAGGAAAGAAGCAAAACAGGAAAGAAAATAGATGTATTTATGACTAGACAAGTGCATTATCCTCCGTATTCCACTGCATGAACTTAGGAAAATGATCGGTTTATCTGTCTGCCAGAAAAAGCAAGAGATCACACTAAAGCTTGTACCTTCAATTCGCAAGCGGATGCCGTACAAAAAATCGATAAACAAAGCATATATCTCCCTCTTCTTTAAATACAACCACGTGTTGAATCAAGTACTTTAAGTTTGGTCTGGAAGTATTCTCAGATAGAAGCAAGAGCAACGGAAGCAATTCTGCCGAATCAAAATTTGACACCTCGAACACATCCAAATGTTTCTTGTTTATTTGTCCTCTGCAGACATACAATAGTCAAAAGCATAAATGGAATTCTTAATTAGGCAGCCTCTAGAGCAGCCCAAATAAATCAAAGATTAATACTACCAAATGCTTGACCTTTAACTATCACGTTAATAGATTGTATGACAAGCAAAGAAACGTATGGACCGCCAAATATCGAAGATCATGTTCACCAGAACAAGCCATTAATATCACAATATTTTTTTAATCATTTCATCTTAAGCAAGACGATAATGCTACTTAGATGCCATAGGGTTACTAATAATAAAAGAGAATGAGAATAATTTAGTGAAAACAAAGTACAATAAAAGGTTAGCTTTCAGAAAGATGATGGCGATTGACATTACATTTTAATTTTTGAAGATTGTAGATAGCAGCGAGGCAAGAACCCGCAAAAGAGTTCTATGGATGAGAAGTGCGAGAAAAGAAACTATTAGAATTAACCTTACGGTTATTTCAAAAGTAAACCGATGATGCCTTGTTTCCAATTTAGTAGTACACTTAAATCTATGTGGTAGAGGTACCACGGAAGATAGCTCGTTAGAACAACTGTCATGAAAATATTTATTGAAAAGAATGAAGAAACCATGCCACGACGATAGAAAAGTAACTGAAGTCAAGATGCCAGGTTAGGACCGATGCCATTACAAATCCTTATTTACATTTTATCGAGAATTTTCAAATGTATAACAGGAGTACCATGCCGGATATGGCAGCAATATTCCAATGCTAGATTTATACATATACAATATGAGTTCTGGTAAGACATAAATTGTCTGGCATGACACATTGAAACAACTTTCGTCGCATCAAACCTAGCAAATTGATTCAATATGATCACTCCACTTCAGATCAGTAGACAACATTAGACCAAGAAGGCGCCTCATATTGCTGGGTAACCCGGACTATTGTGAAAGGATCTAGAACCGTGGCCGTTCAACACGATTTTAATTACACAATTTGTTGAGAACGATTAGATATTTGGTCAAAGACACTATACCTCTTCTCAACAAGCTCTAGGGATATGGTGTCTCTGGCTGAATATTTGACTTAATCCAATAGTTCTTAACATATCATCTAATGATTGTCGTACTGAACGGCCACACATCTAGATCATTTATGCGGTCGTCACTCACATGACGGCAGCAGAAACCGACTTCGAGCTCACGGAGATAAAACATACTTGACACATACATGTTTGTGGTGAATAGATTTAATTTAACATCTTTTGGTGGTATGTCCGTATTTCCGACAGGAACAATTTTTGTTCCATGATGGAAGTATTTTTATTATTTTTATTTAATTTATTTCATATAACGCCTGTTATGTTATTTTTTTATTTTATTTATAATTTTCATCATTGTTATCATTATTTTATATTTCATATTTATTTATTTATAATAATAGCCCTACACCTTGCACATTAAAGCAATGGTCCCACAAGGCTCTCTTCTTGGACCTGCGTTGTTTCTTCATCAATGACCTTCCCGGTGTCATAAATTCCCGACTTGGTATTTATACTGATGACACAACCATTTACTCTTGTCTTAATAGTAAGTCCGCTAGGTCCGACAAAGTAAAGCTAGCAGCTGCTCTCGAAAAATGACCTCTAATCAGTGGTGAGGCAAGAAATATCTTGAACATTTAAACGCCTCCAAAATTAAGCTGCTATCATCATAGACAATCATTTTTGCCTTCCTTTATCATGGTTGATGTAATTTAATCAAATAGTAACCACACAATACAATTCAAGATCCTGAAGCATAAAACCGCTTTTCTCTCAAGCCCTTAACTGGCCAAGATGTGCGACATTTCCATGTCATTTCAGTATAGTAAGCAACTCTAGAGCGAGTAAGGTGACACTTTCTTAGACTGACACTACCCATTTCGAATGTAACCCATTCACCAGTAACAAAATATCAGTCAGTTTAAAATCCCTATATAATGATTTACTTCAGGCTTTATACGTCAACATTTGAAAATTCTGGAGTTAAATTGCCTAGTCTTAATGTTTTTCTTAGATCATGAACTCTAACTTCTCTCAACACAAACTAAGTATTAATTCTCTTGACAAAAATTTTATACCTTGTCTCCTGAAATGAGAAAGTGGAGACAATTTTTATTAATGGCTTTATAGGAAGTACAAATCGAGTTCTTCTTGTGTTCTGTCATATTGCCCGGTGTCTTAGAAAAATGTCTCATCATTGGTATATCACTGGGTTCAACAGAAATGAGAGTGAGTAAATGAGCACTTGCGAAATCCGTTCTCCAATAATTACCTCCCTTGCCTATGCAGAAGCAGTAAGACCTGTTGCCACCATTATCAAACTTGTCATGGATTTGAAATTTGCAATGTTTCATTTGGTAATTATTAATTTCATCAAATGAGAATTTTGCTCATGGAAGAACCTAGAAATACCAAAAAGTATCAAAACAAATAAATTCCTCCGGTTAATTGTGAAAGGAAATAGGCAACAGATAGTAGAGAAAGTTTTATAGGTTAGTGAAATAACATCGAAATAATGTAAAATCTGGTTCCCAAATTCTTATGCTTGTGGAGAAGTCTCTGTTTTGCTCATTAACAGATGCTTGACTTTGTCCGGTTTCGCATACGCTACGCACTTAAAAGGAATAAATGCCATTTTCAAATTTTTGATTATGTTTAAAAGGTGGATTTTCTGTTGTGAAATAAGGTTTATGCATTTTGTCAGCAGGAAGTGAAATAAAGATGAGAAAAGGCTGAATTCATTTACTCTTGACGCAGAACGGTTAGGATTTTATCTTTATTTGTGTATGGCTAATTTGAAAAAGTGAAAATCCGCACGCATTTTGTCTTTTAATTTTAGACATTGGTGTGTCAACATTGATTAAATTAATCCTGCTTAAATCTGGTAGATAAGCAACAGGTTTATTAATGTAGAAAAAATGTAAAACTGGGATTTATGCTATGTTGTAAAAATATCTTGCCAGAACATGTCTAAGTATATGAGATGACGGAAAATCTACTTCCTGTAGCCAACTCGGAAGAATATGAGGCTTGGGAGAAAGAGAAAGGAAGAAGACAGGGCTAACCGACCAGAGATTATTGTGGGGGCATCAGGCCGCCGTCACTAAACATGGGTGGAGGAAAAATCAAAATCTTGTCACAGAACAAACGCGTAATATCTCTGTATTGTCCTAAAATGTATTTATTTCTTTGTTATATATTGTAAAATGCAAAAATTAAAAGAAAGAGATTTGTGGCAGAATCTGTGGAAATTCTCTCAAATTATAATAGGAAAACTATATTAATGTGAGGGGCGTAAATTCAGTTTGTAATGTAACAGGCATTAGATTAAGATTTTTGGTTGCCAATTCTGCATCTAAAAAAATATAGCTAAAGGAAAAACACATTCTGTCACATGTCATTAAATGACATTAATATTTGTTCCGAATTGAAATATGGCAATCAGCTTCAAATATTTTATTCATCAAGTTAAAACATATACATAAAGAAACAAAACAAATTTATAAGACGTAACTTTAGTTTTAAAACCAATTTTGAATTAAGAACAAACAAGTATATATACGCAAATAGAAAAGAATAACTAAAATTTATAAAGTTTGATTACTTCAGTACAAAAACTTAAATATTTATAAAATTGCGTTTGTATATTTTGGAGTTGAAAGTGTAAAGAAACTGTTTACAGTTCGTAAAAATTCTTACTAAAGTTCCGAGCTTTCGACTGATTTCAGTCATTATCAAGACAGGAAAAAACTGAAATTCGGAGACCGTGTGGTAGTACGCAGCCTTGGTTTGATTTTGAATTTTGTATTTTGTATGTTTGTGTGATATAGTACCTATAGATTCTAAGGATTAAATACATTCTAAAATACCTATTCCAATATCATAAGTGATTTTGTTTACTGTTGGTTGTTTTGACTCAATATCGAAATTGTATAAAATTTGTAATCTTTGTTTACAATTTGTTTTGCTGAGAATGATTGCTATTCACAAAGATTTTCCTTGTATTGCCTAATGTTTCTCTATTATCTGCCATATAGCACTTTGCTAGAAATTATGAAATGTGGATTTACACAAGAGAATTGTGATTCTATATCCTATATGATTTCTTTCCAGAGAAACAATCTCCAATAAGTGAATTTGTAAGCTACATTTGTTTTATACAGAGATTTTATTTTAATGCAGTGTTATTAGTGACTACAAAGGGTTCAACACCTTTTGTAATAAGTACATAATAAATGATAGATATTTATTACTATCTATGAGTTATATATAGCTGGGGCTTATATTTGTTTATAGGTTTTTCATCTTATTTATAGTGTCAGTGCATCTGATTCCATAAAATAAATTGTTGCTGTTTGCCCGACTTAATTGTGTTGGTAGCTTTTATAAATGTTACTCCTCTTCCTTAAATAAAACTTAATTTCTTTTATTGACAGTATAATGATTTCTGTTTAATGTTTCTTTTAGAGTGGATTAATTTGCCCTCATTAGTTAATATTTTTATGAAAGCTATATTATATGAAATTTTGGAATGAAGAAAGCAAGAATTAGTGGTGTAAGAATTTTTTAAATAGAGGTAATAAAATGATAGCTATTGGAGACGACAAGGACATTCAGAAACAGTTGCTTCACAGGGAGAGAAAGCAATCTTACAAGAAAATAGAAAAGATTTCCTGTTGAATTTAACAAAAGTTGTTTGCATTAACATTTGATGCCTAGATACACCTATGTTATTCCTGCAATAATCCGTAAGAAATATACTCCTGATCTGGCTTCTTTTCTCTCTAATTTCTACAACATATACCTTGCTACTTCTTGCTTTTCTGCTTGTTGTAGTCTTAGTCTTTAAGTGCTCAGGTGAAGCATTAAATCCCCCTAAATATTGGGACTTCTACTTCTTTTTGGGAAAGTGCTAAATCCCCTAATCAACTCAGAATTGGTTTAGGATCTCACATCAACAGGGGTTTCTTTCAAATAAGCAATGGTTTTCGAATCTCAAGGTCCACTGCTGATGTATTAACGATTATTGTTGAATCTATTAAAGTTTGGCTTTGAACATCTCGAAGGCACTTGACATCGTTTGGTATGCTGGTCTTCTTGTTGTTAGTATTTCTAAACGAAATTTGAACTAATTCAGTCTTTATTATCAAACCGCGAAAGGAAAATTGTCCTGAATATACGCTCTTCTAGATTCTTTTGCATTAAATCAGGTGCACCCCAGGACTCTCTCTCTTTTCACCTACATTGTTCTAAATTTTCATCAGTGACTTTCTTGATGGCATCAGTCTTCAACATGGTATCTATGCTGATGACACCATTATTTACTCGCGTCTTAATAATAAGCCTAATCAATTCGATGAGGTCAAATTGAAAACTAATCTAAAAAATGAACTACAATCTGTTTTAACTCTGGGTAAGAAATGGCTTGTTAATTTTAACACCTCCAAAACTAAACTGCTTTCTATTAATCGTCTGAGAGACCCATTACTGCCTTCTATCAGCATGGCTGATGCTAACCTCCAGGAGAGTGACATGCGAATTTTGGGGCTAACTTTCTCTGTTGGCATGAAGTGGAAAGATTATTGAGTCAGTTGCTGAGGTCTGCTGCTAGGAAAGTTGGTTCACTGTGTCGTGCTAGATAACTTTTCTCTTCAGAATATACCTTACATATTTATAAGTCTACCATTCGTTCATGCTTTGAATATTGCTGCTCCATATGATAAAATATAAAAAAGAAACTGTAATGTTATTAGTCTTGACATGACATCTCGGCTTCAGTCACGTTATTACCACCGTAATGAACCTCTGTTGTGCCTTTTTTATAACTACTTTCATGATAGTTATACTGATAAGCTTTCGGCTAAGTAGACTTTATGAATTTAAGCGTAGTACGAGATTGGCAACAAGGTGTGATCATTTTACGGTTGAAATGGCTATAGATATAACCGTAGGTTCTCTCTTCGGACTGTTTGCTATCCAATCAACTTTGATTTTCAGAAATATAATGCAGTGTCAATCGTTATATTCTGTCTCCTTGATTCCTCTTCTTTTATTGTTCTCGCTTCTTAACAATGTTATTTTTCTTATATTCTTTCACACTCAATAAACCTTTGTGGCTTAGTGGCTTTATTGCCTCGCTCAGAGTGAAATGAATATATATATATTATGACATTGAATACGTTCTCACTGTTTTCCAACAGAAGGCGTTCCCAGAACTGCGTGCGTGTAGCTTCAGATGGTAACTCATCTATGAGGAAGTACTATAAGCAAGCTTGAAATTCAGTGTATGTCATTTCGCCGAAGTGTAAACAACTTTGTTTTTCATAGAGTTAAATATGTCGGATTTCGTGCCAAAGAAAGTGTATTTGTGCGGAATTTTACTACATTACTTTATTCAAAAGAAATCTGCAGCTGAAGCACACAGAATTCTTGTTGAGATTTACGGCGACCATCCTCTATCGGATACAACATGCAGAAATTGGTTTAGACGCTTCAAATATAATGATTTTGATGTTGAAGGTAAATAACTTTCTGGCGCACCGAAAAAGTTTGAAGACAAGAATTGGAGGCATTACTTCATGAAGACTCATGTCAGGAGCAAGCTGAATTTACAGAATAATTAATTAATTAATTAATCACACAAGAGTTTCGAAATATTTGAAAACATTAGGAATGATTCAAAAGCAATGACATTGGGTGCCGTACGAGTTGAAGCCGAGAAACGTCGAACGGTGTATTGTCACGTGTGAACAGCTGCTTCAACGGCAGAAAAAGAAAGTTTTTTATTGCAACGTATCGTGAACGGCGATGAAAAGTTGATATTCTACGATAACCCTAAGCGTAAAAGATCGTGAGTTAAGCCAGGCCATGCATCAACGTCGGCGACAAATCCGAATATCCATGGTTCGAATCTTCTCATCGGCATTTGGTTGGATCAGCTGGGTATAGTTTATTATGAGCTGCTCAAATAGACCGGAACCATCACAAAAGATTTCCATCGACTATAATTGATGTGTTTGAGCCGAGCATTAAAGAAAAAACGGCCGCTGTACTAGCAGAAACACGGCAAAGTTATTTTGCAACATGACAACAATAGGCCACAAAACCTACTTGGAAACGCTTAAATAAGAAGTCCTACCCCACCCACCGTATTCACCAGACATTGACCTGTCCGATTATCACTTGTTCCGATCGATAGCACATGGCCTGGCTCAGCAGCACTTTCATCTTATGAAGATGCCAAAAATGTGTTGACTCATGCTTAGCCTCAAAAGACGTGTCGTTTTTCCAGCGTGGAGTTCAAATGCTACCAAAAAGATGGGAAAAAGGTAGTGGGTAGCGATAGACAATACTTTTAGTGAGATGTTTTTTACTAATTTTTGTAAATAAAACATTACATGAAATATCAGCGAGAACTTATTCAAGGTCCTTATATATATATATATATATATATATATATATATATATATATATATATATATATATGACAACAAATAAAATTGCCTTCATTGCCAATTATGTAACACTTTATAGTCAATTATGTCAGTATAAATGGCTTTATGCATATTCTATAACATTTTCTAAATGATTAAAAAGAAGTTGTATTAATATTACACTAATATTCGAAATAACATTTGCAACAAAAGTAGAGTTAAGATATTTTGGCATTATACAATATCAAATAATTTAAAATTATTAAGCATAAAGGGTTAAAATATCCACTATTTAAGAACCACAAGTTGTTAAAATCATTTCTACTACCTGATGAGCAATAATCCTGATTTTAAACCAATGAAAGTTCCTTTTAATGTATACAAATATAATGATTTTAAATTATATAGGAAATAACTGTTTTTATAGTGAGCGAAAGTAAATATTTTGTGAATACTGAATTTGATCAAAATAATTTATTATCATCTTTTCTGTTAGCTTTCCCTACTCCAGCTACCTAAAATAATGCCGTACAGAGTTGATCGTGTCTGTCATTATTTGACATTAAGTATCAGGATTCTTCGAAGGAAAGACCATAGCTGAGGAAAAGAGCAAAAAGTAGAACAGCTGTCGTCACACACAAACACACACATATATATATATTATGCCATATACGTTTCGCCAATAACTTAACATTCTTTACACCCACTGCAATTATCAACATATTTTGCATTTGTTATTGGGTAACTGGAAGTCTGGCAAAAGGTACTCTTGTCTATAATGCTGCTGGAAGTAAACAACAGTTCGTGTTGACGCACTTGGGACTGTATGTACTTTTTTCTGTTCTATGGACGCCGTATATTCTACTGCTGCTGCTCTTACAATGCGTTGATGATGGCGAGCGTCTTACTCCGTGGCCGTCCAGAATCTGATCTATGGATGTATAACATTTATTTAATAATAGGAACATTTACTTAATCATTGTTGCCAACATCGAAACAGCACGCCCCGTACAACATATGCAGCAGTTCTTCTAAATGATCAACCAGCCTCTCAAATGACCACAATCCTACCCTCTTAAGAAGCTCTAATTGACAAAAGATATCACGTGTTCATTTCCGTGGTATGATATTTGATTACACTGTATTTTTTCGCCGCATCGGAATTTTATCGCAGCTTACATGACCCAACATGGCTGTGGACTTTAAAAGCTTTATTTATTAATGCCCTTACATGCATATAGTGTAATCAGGTCAAATTCTTCCTTTAAGTTGATGAAATTTTATTTTCGGCCATTGTATTTGGTTTTAATTAAAGAAACGAGTAACACAAATGAATATCTTTAGAGAGAAAAATGAATATGTGGTGTCCATATGAATATTTAAAAAAACAATAAAACTGATAGGTTCATTCATTTAAGCCACTCTTTGAAACCATGCAGGAAAAAGATAACATTAAGGAATTATTCATTTTGAATTCTAAAATGGGTATTAGGAAAATGTTAATACCAATGCATTTATGATACAAGAAGTAATCCTCGTGGCAGATATTATTAGATATATAATTACTTAAATTATACAATTGTAGACTAGTTCAGGTTTCCTCGACATTTGTATTGCCATTATACCGAGAGTAAAAACACAGTGATTGTCCTGGAACTGTAGTGGAGATCGATGAGACCTTGATTATGCGTAGAAAATATAATCGAGGAAGAGAAGTGATTTAAAAAGTATCTTTTTGAAAGAATTCAAAGGATTGTACAATTATTTTGTTGAGTTTTTCAAACCAAAGAATCTCTAGAAAAAACTGATACGAAAACGAATACATCTAGATAATACAATTATAATTGACGGTTAGAATGCATATAATTACTTCGATAAAACTGGATTTAATCATGAAGTCATTATCAATAAAGAAGATTTGGTTTCTGAGATCTGCCGGCTTCACCTAAAAAGTTTTTTTTAAGAAAAAGTACATACAGAGCCCTTCATCCATATTTATTCAGGAAAGAATTTCAAAGTGTGTTTGCTGCTATAATTAAAATAAGCAATGAAATGAACCCATCCCATTTAAATCTTTTATTTTGTATGCGAGCGTGGGGAACGGCGTAATTTTGCGTGTACAGCGTCTTCAAGAATGACATTATTAAATGACTTCTATAACAGTTTAAGTGCCATTCGAAATCTGTACTATTTTCGAATAGTCGATAAAACATTAACAAAAATGGTAAACAAGAAATATAATTTGTTATAATCAAATGTGGCTTCGAAAAAGTATCCCCGCCCACATAGACGGGCACGTTGAAGTTTGTGCATAAATATTGTATATTCATAAGTATCTTTAGAAATAATTACGATATACTTAAATCAACGTATATGCAGATATTTTGATTCAGTTATAATGAAAATAACAACACCGACTTTATAACTGACAGACAACTTAACAAGAGTAGTTGTTTACTAGAAAACAATTATTTAAGTAAATCCATGAGATCGCTAAAAAAAGAGCATAGCATGAAGAAAAAGACGCCAAACTTAACGAAAACAAAATTGTATCGTTTAAATGTCTATGTTATTATGAAGAGAAAAGACCAAAGTTTTTTTTAATTATTTTTTCAAATTTTTCCTTCTTTTTAGAACATTCTAAATTTTGATTAAAAAAACCTTGTTTCTCTTTGTATCACCGGAACTAGTATACAATTTTTAGCACGTTTTTGTATGACACACATTAATTTGGAAAATCTTGCAAAAATAAAAATAATTGTTGGATGTTAATAAAACTTTCAGAAACTATTCATAGATGATGGAAATTATTATAAATATGTTTTTTTATTAAAGTCATGGCAGAAATAATTTTCTTATATTTATTGATAATAACTAATTTTATAAAAACTCTAGAAATTCGATCGAATCCAGTTTAGTGATTACAATAGTTATAAGCACAAGGCTTTGAGGAATGCAAATCATGTTTAATTGACCCCCCAGTACCTGAAAATCAGCTCTGAATTGTAACATACAAAACTCAATAAAACAAAGATATTATTTAATTGCAAATGCTTTTATTTTCTTTTAGTTGTTTTTATGAATATGGACAATATTTTCTGAAAGCCAAAAATTTTTTCGATGAAAAATGAATTTTTAATACAATTATTTGTTATTTCTTTAATTATAATACTTTTTTACATTTAAATTGTTAAAATATTATAAAATTAGTTAAAAGCCGAATCCGCTTTCGTAAGTGTCCTTATGAGATAGATCTTTTTTAGCGCGTTGTAAATTGTATCGTTTTGACTAATCAGAAGATCCGCAGTAATTAAGAAATGTAATTTTATGTTTATAATCGGACTGTAATTATAAAGTACGGAAGACCAACCAGAATACAATTAAGTTGCGTTATTTGAGTTAAGCATTGTTCTCTCCTGTTAAGGCCTTTACTTTTGCGAAACACGTGTGGAGAAGTTAATTTGATTTTTTCAATTTCAACTGAGAAGGGTACCTACAAGTATCAGTATCATCTTGTGAAATTTATATGATCTTATTTTTATATTAATCTTAGTTAAGACATTTTTTCCATAAATGAAATATCAAAATTAATAATAAAATGAATGGAAATACAAATAACATAGTAAAATGTAACAAATGTACATAAAATTATCGTATTTTATGTACACTTCTGATAAAATTTAATCTCACTCTTAGCAGTCTTATTTTTTAATTTTTTTATAATATATTTTCCATAAAGCATCGTAAACGTAAAGGTGAAAGCTATGTACAAAAAAATAGAGCGCTGAAAGTTTTCTTTAAAAATAACGAGGTAAATAATTTGTTCACTTAAATCTAAATACCTTCACTTCTCTCCATCCGTAGAAGGAATTATCCTCACGTAAGCTATCTAAACGTCATGAAAATGTCTTTCGTCACCTGTCAAGTGACGCGAAGTTTATGACCTGCTTTGTTTTATTTTCCAATTACATCTTTTCGGCGCAGAAGCTAAGTTAAGCTTCGTTCAAATATTTTAAATAAACATTATAATTTCTGATTTTCTGATATAAGTTTTGAAAAAATGATAATTGATTTTTAAAAGAATTTCAAAGTGAGATTTTCATTTTTTTTATAAAATGGAAAAAAAGTGTTTCCATGATTATCTGCCAATGTTGATGACTAAAAAAAACAAGATTTTTAACGAAAAGTTCGGACGTGCTAGGAACGATAAAAAAATGTAAAAAAAAATACCCCCAAAATACTTTAATCTTTCCTCTTAATAATAACATGAACATTTAGACGATAAAATTTTGTTTTCATCAAGTTTGGCGTCTTTTTCATCATGCTATGCTCTTTTTTTAGCGATCTCATGGAGTTACCTACAATTATGTAAGCTAAGAAGCCTTATTACTCAATATGTAAGATTTGATGAAATATTTCGTTTTCTTCTGTTTCTCTTTGTCTCAATCCTTCTTTGTTCTTTTTCTCTTTTGACCGCTTAAATTAGACTCGTTCAAATTTAGATTAGACATAGATTGAGATTTACTAATTTCATTTCTAATTTCATCATCACGTTTTTTTTTTTCTTTTGAAATGTGTTTCGGGGGCCAAAACGTAAAGTATTCAAACTTTTTCTTTTTAAAACTTAAGGAACCATCGGTTTTTAACGGATATACTAAAAATTAGTACTGCAACAAAGACGACCTGTAGAATAGATTGAGTTCGTTGACATTAAATGAGACTCTTCACCCTATAGATAAGGGGCCGTCATTTAATGACGGCCCCTTATCTATAGGATGACAACAACCTCAACAGCAAAAATCCTTTTATTGTCAGAGATTGGTATGAAACAGTTGCAATCTTCGTAACACTGATGTCTCGGATTACCGCGTCTTCTGCTTCGTCAACACTTGTCAAGACAGATATAAAAGGAACACATCTCAGTTCAAGAGAAACTGCAATTTACATGAGGAATACATGACATTTGTTAGCATAAGGTAAAATGACAAAATTATTTTTTGGTCCGGGCGGGAATCTGCCATAATAATAATAATAATAATAATAATAATAATAATAATAATAATAATAATGATAATAATAATAATAATAATATGATAGAGGCACAGAGAACAAGACGATATGAAAAACGTTGTAAGTCAAGACAATATAAGATATTCGAAACGGTCCTCAAGGAATTTTTACAATGAAATTGGCAAAGCAATTATAGAAGTAAAAAAGCCACCATCTACTGAAGAAGTGCAAAAATTTAGCGAGAATATTTGGAGCAACTCAAAGGAATATAATCCCAATGCGGAGTGAATTGATAACAAGAAAGAATGAAGGCTAAACCTGTGCAAGAATGGAAAATATAACAAAGAATAATGTTAAAGAGGCTCTAACAAAATCCCCAAAATGAAAATCCCCCGGAAATGACAAGGTACCAAACTTTTGGCTCTATCACCTATTATCAATCCATAAAACTCTTGCACAAATTTTATCAATGCTAATTAATAACCCCATTGAAATTCCAGAATGGATCACTGAAGGTATTACATATCTCCTACCAAAAACGGGTGAAACAGATGATCCAAAAAAATATAGGCCAATAACACGTCTGTCCACAAGATAAAAATTGATCACGTCTGTCCTGACGAACTGTACTTACTCTTTTCTCAATGAAAACAACATTCTTCGCTTGGAACAGAAGGGATGTTGAAGTGGCTCATATGATTGCCAAGATCAACTACTAATAAATAAAATGATACTGGGAAATTGCAGGAAAAAAGGTAGAAATCTCAACACAGCTTGGATAGGTTATCGTAAGGCCTTTGATAACGTGCCACATTCTTGGATCTTTAAGGCTTTAGAAATTTACAAAGTCTCCTCGGTGATAGTAAATTTCCTTAAATATAGCATGGAACTGTAAAAAAGAACATTATACTTAAATCACACCAAAGATACTGCCACTTCCAGTTGTTTGAATATCCGACGAGGAATCTTTCAAGGAGACTCCCTGTCGCGCATTCTCTTCTGTCTGTTATTAATTCCCCCTTCCGCATGAAATAAGTAGTGATAATTGGATACAAAGCAAAAACGAAAGTGTTTAATCACTTACTCTACATAAATGATATCAAACTCTTTGCCAAAGACAACAATGAGTTTGTTAAGGGTGTCCTCAATACTGTAACATATTTTACTGATGTATGAATTTCGGATTAGATAAATGTGAAAAAATAACATTCAAGAAAGGGAGAATTACAGAAACACACACAATAGATCTAGATTTTGTCACAAAGATTAAGGAACTGGAAAAAAAAGAGGACTATAAATACCGAGGAGTCAGCAGAAAAGACGGAATACAACATAGACAAATGAAAAAGAAAGTAAGAAAAGAACACTACAGGCGTGGGCGTCTGGTATTAGATACTGCGATTAATTCACAAAACAGAATATAAGCCTTAAACACTTTGGCTGTCCCTGTGGCGCAATACAAAGAAATCTTGCTCACAATCAGAAAGAGATAGGTTAAATTTTGGGGACACATAGTGAGAAAAAGAAAGCTTGGAGAAACTGATAAACAGAGAATACATTGATAGCAAGAGAAGCAGAGGAAAGCAACGAATAATTCAATAGGTTTGAGCAAATGGATGCACGAACAAATACTGAAAAGACGACTCATAAGGGAGAAAGTATTTGCCCGCGTCCTTAAGAGACACTAGTCATAGAAAGATAGAGTTTAAAAACCAAAGCCATCAAAGCTAATTTCAATTATTCGACATTGTAATTTAATTGAATATTATATTTCTGTTGTAGCATATCTACGGACGATAACGGTTATGTTCCCATTCACATAAATTAAGTAGTAAATATTGTATGTTAGGCTGCAGTTTGAGATTCGTCTCCTGTGCTGGTTAAACTCTCTGCCTCCGGACAGAGAAGTCCCCAAAGGAGGCTACGCCGAAGGGCAGAGTCTCGTCTCGGGAAACAGCTACCCGACCCCTTTTTATACGGGGTCTAATGGCAATTTTGGACCGAGCGTACGGGCTCGGATACCCCACATTAAATTTTGCCTTTGTGCCAAATCGTGAGTCGGTTGGAGATTGGAGATCTCCTGCAGTTGGAGATTCATTGTGAAATTCACTTTCTCACTTTTAGCAGTTGACTACTACTTCTACGGGCCGCGGTCGAATCTTATATGTGTTGTTCTTGTCCTAAGTATTATCGTTCATTACCAACCTTCGTGTGATTATTCTATTCAGTAACCTTCCCTAGATTACAACAATTTCCATGAATTTTTATCATACTTACTCATCCTTCGCATTTTTATACTAATGTTCACACAATACAAAGCCCAAAGAGCCACTCAAGATAGCATAATTATCTATTAAAACGCTGAGCTTCAAAATTTCCTCTTAGCAAATCATAAATTTCATTGCATTTTGTGCGCGTATGTGTAAAAGAAAAAGTGTGTTTGTGTGTAAGTCAAAGGTGATTTTATTTTATTTTACTGACGAAATTTGAAGATTTTTCTTTTGCCTGGAAGTATCATCTATTTTCAGTTCAACTGTTTGGTCAACCTCTCAGCGACTCGAAACGAAGCACGAACCGAGGAATCCCAAGGTGAAGGAAGGAAACCTCGTTTCTCGACTTATACCTCTGTCCTCTCTTCTCACCATTTACCACATTCCTGACCGGTGTCGTAACAGTTTATAAGATGGATCTAGTTGCAGGAGTTATTTTCTCAAACCGGCGGCAAAATAACTGCTTGACAGAACAGCACTCGAACAAAACAGAGTTGACAGCGGCGGTTCTATTGATTGCGTTGCCGCCGTCTACAAGAGTTTTTTTTCGAGTAATCAGAAACTCCTCTCCACTTACCAAATGTCCACTGCTAGATTACATACAAGTTACTTAGAGAAATGGGTTATATTTCATAGCAGTGTAGTATTTTTTCTGTTACAACGCGCTCAATTTAACAATATTATTCACTTCTATAATAGAATATTCAATTTCATTTTTTTTTTTCGAAATGAGTTTCATAAAAATGCTTTAAACGCAGTACTTTAAACTTAAAGTGGGTAAAATGTTCAACATACGATGGCTTCATTATGTTCTCAACATGAAATGTATTGTTTCTGTGTTAAATTCACTTTTTCGGAAATTCTTAAAGTAACGAGATTTCCTGTTAGGTGAAGTAGCCCTAAAATTTATTGCCCTTCGGAAGCCGAAATACATTTGCTATAATTACAATTTTAGCATTCGAATTCGGATCCATTATTAAAGATTTTCCTTAATAAAGATCCAGTTAAAGGTTTCATTCAATAATCAGTAGTTTTTGAAGTTTGTTCTTTCCTTTCAGAATTTTTAATGTTATTAGTCATATAATCAGAAGTAGCCAATGCCTTTTTTCCTCTGTCTCTCAAATAAAAAGATATATTCATGTTTTCTTTCGGTTTAATATTGTAGTTTTATTGTAGAAAAACATACACACTTTTATCTAATAAACATTTTACTCTTGTATGTTTTATTGAAAATTAATCTTGCATTTGTGGAATCTATAATGTAGCAATCTGCTTGTCATCTTTTATTGGTGCCCATATCCCAGAAGTCTATCTTTCTGACTTTCACCCAAAATCATATACCAAGGTGTCTGTTTTGCTGTTTTTATTGCAGTATACATTCGGGGAGTTTGTTTTGTAGTCTTTCATTGGAATCTACATTTCAGGTGTTTGCGTTGTTATATTTTGCTGGGATTTGTTTTAGGTTTGCATGTTTTTTGAAAAGAGCTTCCATCTTTGTTCATCTTTTTCATTTTTATTATCATTAATCCAAGTGTGATTATGATGACAGATTTTATGATTTCACACAATATTGAGAATTATTTGTTTATCAAATTTTGCTTACTTACAAATATTTTTTCAAAATTTTCGTTAAAAAGAAATAATTTGAAGCATTTTGAAATTAATTAATTTTCAGTTAACTTTTGATAAAACTTTTAACATATTAAATAAATATAATATTCACACGCTTCGAGATCAAATGTATTTTAAACGCAAGAAAAATCTATTCGTTGAGTGCATTCCAGCGAGAGACGGCAACACGGATGCATGTGATGTATGCACAGATAAAAGATGACAAAACAGACTCTCATAGATTGGGATTCAATAAAAACCGGCAAAATTCTGGAAGGGAACTACAATAAAAGACAGCAAAACAGGGTCCCAGAATGACAAGACAAACTCCCGCCGTGTGTATTCCAATGAACAACACTAAAACAGACACCTGAGATGCAGCCTCTAATGAAAGACGGTAAGCCAAACTCCAAGAGATTTGAGAATCAGCAAAATATAACAACGCAAACACCTGAAATGTAGATTCCAATGAAAGACTATAAAACAGACTCCCGGAATATATACTGCAATAAAAACAGCAAAACAGACACCTTAGTATATGGGTTTGGGTGAAAGTCGGAAAGATAGACTTCTGGTATATGGGCACCAATAAAAGATGACAAGCAGATTGCTACATTATAGATTCCACAAATGCTCCAATGAAGATTCAGAAAGGCACATACGATATATCAGGTCAGTCTTCCGGGTATATGGGCTGCAATGAAAGGTGACAAGAAAAGTCCTGGTAATGTGATATCTAATGTATGGCGGTTAAACAGCATCCTGACAGATTCCTGCATTGAGTGTCTCAACGAAAGATTTCTGTGTATATGAACTGTAATGAAATATATCACGGCAGACTCCCTGGGATGTGGGTTCTAATGATAGACATTGTGAGCACCAATACAAGATAATGAATGAAAAGACATACTTCCGGTTATATGGGGTGCAATGTAAGCGGGTAATGAAAGCCGGCAAAATAGATTCTCGATTATATGGTCTGTAATGAAAGATGTCGGGACAGACTCCTGTGGTTGTTGACTGTAATGAAAGACCAATAAAGTTTTTAAAAAATAGACATTTCCGCAGTATGGGTTCAAAAGAAAGTCGGCAAGACTAACGGTCGAGATGTGAATTCCAATAAAACACCCTATAAGGTAGGGATTATTAGTTGTTCTAAATTTCTATATTCTCACATTCTATCAATAATGAGTCAACTTAAAATCTGTTGTTGTCAGTGATGATATATAATCTAAGGAGCATTTCTTTCATTCATTCATATATATATATATATATATATTAATCATTTCACCCCAAGCAAAACGATAATGCCTGTGGTAGTAGTAATATCATATGCTTATTATGCACAATTAATGGACTCGCCCCAGTCGGCTACTTAACTTGTAACTCCTATTTTGCTTTTGTAGTTCAGTTTCGTTTAATGGAATAAAGCTTAGCACTTTTAGAAGACTTTAGAAGGAACAGGAAAGCTAATTCTAATCAAGAAACAATGGATAAAATCTCTTCTCCTGCACAAAAAGACGGGGAAAGAGTGTGATCAAGATTAGTACACATCAGCTGGTTACTTAAATTTGGATTTCGGGCTTTTTTCATCCATTGCTTTCGATGGTGTAAACAAGATGCAGTTGCTACTGAAGCCATAATCAAATTAATATCGCTTGTTACAACTACTTGTACATGGTGGTTATATCCCTATATTTACTATATTTAAAACTCTATGCGAGCAAAGGTAGTATAATATTTTATATATGGAGCAGGCATGGTATATATTGAGGTGTTAGCACGTTTCAAAGAGCACACAGATACTACACTCTGATCCAAGGCAAAAACATTGATTCATGCGTAAATAATCCCGTCATTTGCACGAGCATTACTTGGTTGTGCTAAAAAGTTTTCGACTCGATCTAATCTCCAAAATTTTCTTTTCATTGTTTTCTTTCATCGCTGCAGTTAGAAAGAATCCTCTTTTATATTTTGTAAAGTTCCAATTTTCAAGATCCTAAGACTTATTTTTAATTTTTTAAAGATATTTTTAAAAGATTTTCTGATTGTGCCAACAGAAAGTGTGGAATTATCAAGTGTTGAACACCTGGTCGTCATGAAGTGTCAATCCTGGTAGAAGAAAACTCCATGGCTATATGACGCAAGCATTTAGTGACAAGTGTCTGTCATACATAAGTGCAAAAATTCCATCTACCAGCCTTCATACTAGAGATTTTGAGAGCTAAGGTACAGCACGGAGTAGGAGCATTCAATGGTGTCAACTGCTGAAAATGTTGATCACGTTTATGACCTAATTTTGGCCAATCGACGTATCTCGAGCAAATGAATGGGACACCGAGAACGCATTGGGTTTATAATTCATACACATTTGGTCCTGCAAAACCTGTCAACCATGTTGATGCCAAAATATTTGAAGGTCCACTAGAAGCGATATTGAGTGGACACCTTCATGTTGAATCTACATGATTATAGTACTATGATTTCGAAACCAAATAACAGTAGTGCAACATTCAGGTTCTCTCCGATAAAATTCAAAACCCAAAAGTCATCCGAAAAGGTTATGGTTACGGTCATTTGAAGAAAAGTATTTTGATGACTATGTCCAAAAAGGGCGAAACCGTTAGTGTAGAATACGACTCGAACATTCTGTGCGAATTAAAGGAAGCTTTCAAATAAAAACATTGACGAAATTTTCGTATGATTCCAAAGTGATAACAACAAAACAATATTTCAAAAATCAAACAATATATCTTTTTGGCGTGGTTAAACTTAAGAAATAATAAAGCAAGTGTGCTAAACTGCGAATTGATTATATAAAATAACATGTATATTTCCTGTCTCGAAATCATTCTCTTCTTGACAGTTCCGAAAACTTCTCGTATGCAAATGTTTTACTATAAAGAAATAATAAGGAAATAACTTTAATTGAGTCATCATTGGAGAATTGCATTATTGAAACAATCTCCCCGTCCTATTAAAGCAAAAAGAAAATATCTTAAAGGATTTACGCCACTGTCCAATTAAGTAAAAAAAAGAGCATGACTATAATATACTATACAATACTACTTTTTATGCGTTGGTTGTTTTACAACTGCAGAAGACATTCATTTACTACATTTTACTAGGTTAATGTGAAACACAGAAAAATATCTTTACATTGTTGAATAATTATTTAAAAGTAAGATTTATTTGATTTGTATTTTGAGAATCAGTAATTAAATTACCAAAATCAAATAAGTCTCTTAGTAATATAATTTTATAAAATTATTAATGAAAATATTTATCTTAGTTACTGAACTAACAATAATTTGTTGCAGTAATTGTAATTTTGTCATCATCTTGGTTTTCATAAGATCTAAATTCTCACTCCAATAAACTACACCTAACGAAAGCTGAATAAACTATCAAGTAAAAATATGTAATGTTTATGAGAAAGATTAAGAAAATAATCGGGAAAATATAGCAATGTTTTTATGTAAGGGAGATAACTCTTTTAATAATTTTATGTTTAACTCCCCTTGCAACCACAGAACTGTGACAAGACCTTTTGACAAACAAAATGTTAAATGTGTGTGTGTACACAATATGAGAAAATCTATATTTGATTTAATTAAATGATTTATACCCTTTTAGCGGTTATTTTTTAACTGGTTCGTTCAAATTTGATAATTATATATTATCTGGCTTGGTGAGCTGAGTAGTTGAGATTGAGGGTTTTACCAAAGAAAAAAGTTAAAATTTGTTTTAAAGCACCAAGAAAGATAAAATAAAAATTACTCTAAGCAAGCATTTAAAACTTGATGAATAATGTATTGATATAGAAATGAGTTGAGTAAAAGAATAAGTCAATGTCATTATTAAACGTTGTATATTGTAGATAGAGCAAAAAAATAAGTTCTAACTAAATATACGACACTAACAAAATTATGAGTTTATGCTCTCCGTTCGAACAAGAAGCACTTTTTACAAGAATATCAATAACTGGATAGATGATTTACATAGATTTTCGTCCCTAATATATACTTTTAGATCTCCTATATAATTATTAATAAATTTAATGAAATCGATTAATCATAAATTACATTTTTGCAAGGACCCAATACATTTGTGTGAGTTGCTCGTACTAGCTTTCCATTTCACTTTTGTTAGTTCGTTCATCTGTTTTCTTTTCATTTTTCTTTGTACTTTGATTCCATTTAACTTCTTGTTTGTTCTTCCTTTCATTTTTTTTTTTTTTTTTTTTTTGTCCGTTATTCATTTTATTGTCCTTTTCTTTTTCAGTTCTTTCTTTCTTTCTATCTTTCTTTACCCTTCAGTGTATTTCTCTCTCTTCTCTTTTCTGTCCATTTTTGTCCGTACTTTCTCTTAGTTTCATTCTTGCTCGTTCGTTCTTTCCTTTCATTTCCCTTTGGTTTTACTGGTCTTCCTTTCACTTTTGTTTCTTAGTTCTTTCATTATTTTTATTTTTTTTTTTTTTTTTGCTTGTTCATGTTTGTTTGTTTTTTTCTTTTCTTTTATCCTTGGTTTATTCTTTCTTTTCATTTTTTATTTCTGTTAGAATTTTTTATTTCACATTTTTGTTTGTTGTATCTTTCATTTCTGTTCTTCTTTTCCCCACATCTGTTAATTCTTTCAATTCATTACTAGGAGAGGGCTATTGTTCTCATCCTTATTGTTGCTATCAGAACATTTTGACCGTCATGCTTCCCAACCTTCATCAGGTGCTTGTCGATCCAGGTAACATTCAGGAATTTATTTTCATTCACTTCATTTTTTCTCATTATTTCTTTTCGCTTCTTTATTTTTCTTCGTTTTCATTCGTTCTCTTCATTTCATATTTGATTGTTCTTTATTTTTATTTCATTCTCCTTTGTTCTTCCTTTTCTTTTCACTTTTAAAATAATTCGGTCACATTTTCATTTTCTTTTTGTTCGTCCATTCTTTTATTTTCACAAAAGAAAATATTTCCTTTCTTTTCTTTTCAGATTTGTTTATTCGTTTTTGTTTATTTTATTTTTTCTTTGTACCTTCTTACTTTTCCTTTAACTATGTTACTGCTTTTGTTGTTGTTTTTTCTATCCGTGTCATTTTTATTTCCATATATTTTATTTCCATATATTTTCTTTCCATTTAATCTGTGTTTGCTTATCGTTTTGATTTCTTTTATTGCCATTCGTTTCAGTTGTTCTTTCGTTTCTTTTATCTCTTAATTATTCATTAGTTCGTTTTATTTCACTTTTGCTTTTTCGTTTTTTACTTTTGCTTTACATTTCTGTAATGACAAAAGTTCGCAGGTATAGGCTTTAAGAAAGCTTTATTCAACTGTTTATTATTGTAAAATATACAATAATTGTGGCACATGGCCGAAGGAGAAGTGGAAGGAAATGGTCTTCGCTAACTATCCTAGTCCTAATCAATCACGATCATGATCCATTTATCCAATACAATTGCTTCATTTACCACAAGAACTCATTCATCACCATTCAATCCTACATATACCACAATACCATATATACATAGGAGAAACCTACAAAAACATCCCATGATATAAAAATAGAAAAATATATAAAAATTTCATGAAACATGAAATGAGGGGGAGGGAATAAACTCCGGAAACGAACTAAAATTAAACCAAAAAGAAACTAAAACAAAACTGATGTTAGTAAGACCCGTCCACCCTTCAAAATAATCAGAATGGCTGCTGTATTCTGCCAATTGACAGAATCAAGTAGCACACTCACTAATGGAATGGGAAGGGTAAAAATAAATGACGGAATGGGAAAAATTAAAATCTGATCCAGCCAAGATGAAAAAGGGGACCAAAAACAAACTGAGGAGGTTGGGAATCTCGACATGGATCATAACAAAAGAGAGTGCCGGGAAAAGGCCAGGAGCAACACTTATTCACATTAACTAGGAAAAACCAATCGTGTCTAGCTTAAGCAAGAGGAGGGATCACAGGAATCTGCCCCATTGTGACCAAGTGGACTTAAAAAAAGAAACTCAATGTTAGCCCCTTTCTTACAAACCAAGCTCGCTACTTTCACCCCACCGCTTTCGCTGAAATCTGTCGATATCAAGCGCTTTCGATCAGTTCTGATCTTCACCTTCAGCTGGTGCTGAAAGAATCTGACCAGAGCCTGATGAGAATAACGTTCGGATCGCAAGATTCCCTCCATCCGCGTCGTCCAAATCACCATTCGCACCACGGATAGCAACGTCAGAAACATCATACGTTTCTCCCCAGAATACGGTGTCGACACATTATCGCACACGTATGCAAGAGCAATGAGCACGAGAACATCGGGAGCGATACGAGCCGTCAACTCGCCGACATAATCCCAGAAAGGGCGCACCTGAGGACAATAGTAGAAGCCGTGTGAAACCGTTTCTTCTAAGCCAAGGTCACACCGATGACAGTCGGGCAAATCCGCCCAGCCCCATCTGAAGATCCTGTCACTGACACATAACACGTTCCGAATCAATCACCAGGTAAGCGAAATCAGCGTTACTGAGGTAATTCGCCGCTGGTTCCCAAGTCCAGAAAGAGCGCAACTCGGTCAACAAGCCAAACCGCCCACAGAGAGGATCCTTCGCGACCCTCTCCACTAATTCATGATACAAGATCTTTCGAGGCCGTGAAAGGTCACTGGACTGAGGAAAGGCCCTCAAGGCCGCTCGACACTCGCTGAGGAAATTCGACAGTTTCCCGACGACGGCGCTTAGCCCAGGAAATGGGAGGAGTGATAGTTAGGCCAGGGAATCGAATCCTCAGTCAAAACGCGGTGTCGGTGCCTCACCAAGTGTGGCCTTCCCACCCAGGATACGGACGCTGGACACAGCATTCTTTGCGGACCTTCTGCTTGCGACCACCTCACAAGAGGATAAACAACAAGCGCTCAAACGCCATCCGATGGTCCTTACAAAAGAAAGTACAGCCAAGTGGTAAGGGATAAGAGGAAAGACGTAAGTGGGACACGCCTCAGCCATAGCCTTTAAGCCAAGTCGTGACAGACGCTCCGAATTTTGCCTGTACTTCTGACCAATTTTTCTCCAGCTGTAGGTCGGGTCCAAACCAGACTCCAAGAATGCAGACAGGACCGTCGTCCAGTCAAATGGCCCCAGAAGATCGACTCCCTTCCATAAACCTAACTGCAAGCCAGAAGACTTGTTGCGATTAATCTTGGCCTCCGCCACCTTTTCGTACCGTCCAAGTGTCTTCTGTACCACCTCAATGTCAGTGCGACACGACACAAAAATGGATACGTCATCAGCGTACGCGGAAACCTTGGCTCGATCTCCACCAAGGACAGCGATTCCACGTAGGGCTAAACTGCTCGCCCCGTCCCTTAGCCGGCGAAGGTGAGGCTCCAAGGCCAAAGTGTAAAGTAGGGGCAACAGTGGGCAACCCTGGCGAACCGACCGAATCAGCGCAAACGTGTACGAAAGTTTCCCGTTCATCTGTACCACAGCATTGGAGGGACGATACAGGAGGCCAATCCACTTGCAGAAGTCGGGTTGGAATCTGCCGGCTTGCAGGACAGCAGCTAGGTACTGATGATCGACCCTATCAAATGCCTTGGACTGATCCAAAATGATCAGCGCGGCCTCATCGTCGTCTTTTACTCCCTCTAGGATCGTGCGGAACAGATGCAGGTTGTTCTGAATTGTTCGGCCCCTCACAGCACAAGTCTGATCTGGTCCCAACAGACTCTCGGTAACTGACTGCAAACACTCCATCAGGATCTTGGCCAAAATCTTTAACTCTGTGTTTAGCAGAGTTATAGGCTTGTAATCATCGCTCTCCATCCTTGCCCTTTTTCAACGGTGTGACCACACCCCTGGTGATCCGTGTCAAAATCGGCACAAAAATGTGCAACAACCTCAAGTACAATTCATAGGGAAAACCATCAAGTTCCGGAGATTTGCCACTGCCGACCCTCTTCAATGCCAAGTAGACTTCATCTTCCGTGACTCACCCTCGCAGCTAAGCATTTCAGTCGGCACAAGCTGAGGAAAGTCATCCAAACAGCTGTGACTCATCGCCACTGAAACCAGGCTCCTTGGTAAATCGAAATGCCGCCGAAACGCCTCGCACATATCGTCAGTCGACCTCAGAGTACGCCCTTCTGGGGTTTTGACCTCACGAATGTAACGATCGGAATCTCGACAGATCTCTTCCTTATGCAATTCTGCGCCCATGTTCACAGTTTCGTTCGACATCTTGTTTAACCTATTCCTAACTACCTGACCCTTATAGCGCTCGCTGGTCGATCGCCTAGGTAAACTTATCTCTAGGATGTCTCGGGATAGACTATCTTTAAGCATCTTCACCTTATTAGCCTTATCTAGTGTGAGCTGCTGGCTATATTCAGTGGTGAACGACCTAATCCTATCCTTAAGCCTCTCCCACTACCTATTCCCAATAACCGCCCCCACTAGTTCCCGCTGCACTAGTCTAATTATCTGTTGCTGGAAGTCCCGGCTGTCTAGTAAAAACAGATTGAACTTCCAGTGTCAGGCCATTCTAGGCCTAGAACCTAACGCTATCCGGGCACAGAGGAGTATATGGTCCGAATAACCTAACCAGTGGAACGTGGGACAATCTAAGTCTATATCGGCCCTTCTCACTAATATTCTATCCAGGTAGCTGGCTACCCAGTAGACGGACATTTCCGTGACCACGTTCACATCTCCCATTCTGGGTGATAAATGCGGTCTATCGACGAGACCAAACTCGTCAACCAGGCTACGATCCCCCAATGACCTCCCGCTAGAGCCCTGCCCCTTGTCTATATCGGGGTCCAGGATGGCATTCCAGTCCCCCGCTAAGACTAAGCGCGACGAATCCACCAGGAACAGCCCCAAATGACGATAAAACGAGCGACGCTCCGTCTGGTAGGTGGGCGCATAAACTGCAACGACCCGCAACGAACAGCGTTCACGGCAATATTATCCACGATCAACCGCATCGACGTGGACAAGGTCCACACTCGCACCCAGGGTACGTTTAACCAGCAAGGAAACACCTTTGGCCTGCTGGTCCCCGTATGCTGAATAGACAACAAAGTCACTAGACAGCACACGAGCATCAACTTAGCAAAGTGTGTTTCCTGGATCGCAGCTACATCTACACCGAAGAATAGGAGATCCCGAAGTGGATGTGTAGCCTTACTCCTATCCCTCAAGCCCCTCACATTAAAACAAGCTAACTTGAGAAACATTTTTTTAAGTTTGCTTCCCCTAATCACAGACTGAACGGAAATCTGCGGCAGTCAGGACACCAACGGATTGTCCCAAGCTCCCTGTCCCAAGCTCCCTGTCTCCAACTCCGTCGTCATGCGACTATCCAGGACAATCCCGCCAACGTCCGTGCGGTACTTTAGTTTTAACGCCCTATATAATGATGGGTGGAGAAGTACCGGGACCCTCCCTGAACAAAATCTGGTTAATTTGCTTAATTCGGGAGTGCCTAACTGGGCCATTCTGATTTCTGGAAAGGCGTCTTTAACCTCGAACAAATGAGACCATACCCTCAAATGCCTTCTCGTGTCCCTAATAAGAGCAATAATCCCCGGAGCTGTTGTACTTGGTTGTGGTGTCACGTTCTTCCTGGGGCACACCTACGCCATGTGTCCCAAGGCCCCACACGACCAACAGTAGGGGCTTCGGCCTCCCACCACCACCAACATTCTTCTCTCCCTACACATTAATATGTTGTGGATGTCCACAAAGGTCTTGTGGGTAAATGTAATTTCCAGGACAATGTCGCCGGTAGCGATCCCTACTTTGCTGGTTACACCCGCTACTTCTTATACTTTGTCGTTTCCTATCTTCTGTGATGTCCACGAGCACCCCATGAACTGTTAATTTTGTTCTTCGGGTGCCCATGTACTCGGTTTGAAGGCGAAGTGTCTTCGATGTTAATACACTGCCGGCCAACTTCTTGGCTTCTTGCTCGGTTATAAACAGTATATCCCACATCACCCTCGATCTTCTCGACAATATTTTCGGTCCTATTTTTAAACTCTTGAGAGCTTCCTCCATGGTTTCCCTGCTGATACCAATTAAATTCCAACTTTTATACGTCGGTCGTCAGCAAGGAAATTGTCCTTGTATTAACTGCGTCCAATGAATCTGGTATCGTGAGGAGCTCCTTACCATTTTTGCAATTCTACATAATGTGCACTGTCTTTTGGGGGCCTGGTTTTTGACCAGGTCGTCTTTTTGGGGGATACATCTACACCCATCACGGTTTTTTGTGTCACGGGTATTTGTGTATTGTGCTGGGCAACTATTACGACGGAAATAGAGTTTCTTTTTTTCTTTTTTACATTGTCTTTTTTTAAATTAGTCTCATAAAATAAAATACTAAAATATAATTAAATGAAAGAATTTAAAGAAAGAAAAACGGACTAGAATCCGGGGTGAACCAACAAAATAAAACGGGATGAACAAACTTGGCTTGCCAAAAACAAGTCAGACGAAAGCAATAAAAATGAATGAAAACGGGAGTTGGGTAACACAAAAAAGAAAATACAGTAAAACCTAAAGTTTGCAAATACACAAAGAAAGATAAACTGAAAATAAAACAGAAAAAGGTTCAAAGATAACTAGAATATAAATGAAAAACTTAGTGCCAAATTCGTTCGGCGAATTTGGCTGGACCAAAACAAAACACACTCCAAGAAGAAAAAAATCAACTCTTGACTGGCAGAACTGCCAAAGCTTTATTTAACTGAGAATACAAGTTTCGCGTATAGTGTCCTTTTATAGTCCCAGTAAACAGAAATAGCTCTCTCAAAGAGGAGAGTAACACAACAAGAGAAGACTACTTATAGGATACAAATCCTATATCATTCCAACAAATGACTAAAAAACACAAAGTAGATTTGCACACCCGCAAAATCGGATCAAAACGACTAAAAACAGATTTCGCAATAAGGTGTGAAATTAATTTTCTGACCAATGAAAGGAGGCAATTTGCTAAAATAAAAAAAAAAGATAACGAGCCAGTGTGAAAAAAATGTCAACAATAAATAGAGAATTTCAAGTCAATCACCAGTCAGAAGGGCGCAGAGATCATAGAGGACAGAAGACTGACAGTAAATTACATCACTGACTCAACCCGACACTAAGAGCAGTAAAGTGGAGTAGGAAAGGAAAACAACAACAACAACAACAACAACAACAACAAATTTACAACTGACTCCAGAACAATTCAACCCGATAAGTACATTTTCCTCTTATCTTTTATTTCTCATCCACACTCTTTTTCAACTTAAATTGATCGCCCCTTTTTCCTTTACACCTATACAAAAACAAAAGAAACAGACATTACTCTGCTACTCTGTTGAAAGACAGCGAACACAGACATTTTTGTCAAAATCACATTTTGCTTAAACGAACTAAAGCATTAATCTTTTTTTACCCTATTCACAAGAAATATACAATGTTCTATTTTCTACAAACGTTCCTGATCGTGTTGTTTCTTCTTGAAATTTGAGTTATATTTTGTGGGCAGGGTATCCCGTATTAAATTCTCCTTTTAATCCGGGTACGCTGAACCCTACACACTCATAATTATTCATAACAATTTCCTTTATTTGTTCGTTCTTTTTCTTTTAAATTATTCTTTTTTTGTTCGATCTTTTAGAATTTCTTTTTTGTTTATTAATTCTTTATTTAGCATTCATGTTTCTATTTTTTCTTATTTATTTTACTATTGTTAGTTTTTCTTTTCATTTTGCTTTCGTCTTTCGTTCTTTTTTATTTTAACTTTGTTCTTTTCATATTTTTTGTTTTTGTTCGTTTATTCTTTCCATTTCATTTTATTTGTTCTTTTCACTTCAGTTGACTCCGCTATTTCTTTTCCTTTCATATTTTCATTTTTATTCATTTCATTTCTGTTTTTATTATATATATTTCATTTCAATTTTATTTGTTCATTCTTTTCATTCTGAATTAATCTTGCCTTCTTTTTATTTCACTTTTGTTATTCGTTCTTTTCCCTTTCATTCCATATTTGTTTCTTACATTTCATTTTTATTTTCTTGTTCGTTTTTTATTTCAACTACTTATTAATTTCCCTTTGGTTAATTTTAATAAGTATCCGTAGGATTCAAAATCCTACATTCTTTTCAAAACCTATTAAAATAGGGTCAAAGCAGAAATACGGAATGACGCGTTCTGATTGGTTATTAAATGTGAAAAATAAGAGATGACATGTTTTCAACTACTTCCAAATTGAATGAAAAGACAATCCCGCCAAGTCATTGTGAGCCTATCACGTGACGAACTTTTCTTATTTAAGCGGCACTTAAATCATTCTTTTTCAGTGAGGAGGGAAATTTTCTACCCAACGTCAGTCCACGCGTGTCATTATTCCAACATTCAGACTTCATGTTAAAAACCTATTTTTAGCATAATACTTAGTCTGCAATATATATTATTTCAAGCAAACTTACAACTTGAATACGCAACCAAACTCAATATAAAATATCTGATCGAAGAAAGATAACTCTTTCGAACTCTCAGTAGTCTTTTGAAATTTACACAAATTATTTGCAAACATAAACTGTTTTAAATTAACCATAAATACATGAATATATATTACTGACATTCAAATCATCAAACACAAAAACATAATAAAACAATTACTAGAGCAGATACCACCAAAATATTTGGCAAATGTAGTTGTAGACCTACCACATGTTATTTTTGGCCATGAAAATAATAATAACCCCCTTCACCACTTCTGCGAATATATGTATCTAAAGATTTATTTTGTATTTTTCAACAATTTGTGCATTATCTTTTTAATCATTACACAAGGCCAACACCAATATACATCCAAATCAAATATACCTTATATATGGAGATAATGGATGTTGTCAGAAGATAACCTCCTAATTCCAATAATTTCACACCATGTAGAAAACATCAAAGATTCAATATGTGTGATTGTGCTTATGAAATAAAGAGAGGCAGAGGAAGAGGAGGAGCCTGTGTATAAATCTTTATTGTTAATTTGTCCTCTGACAAAATTATGATTGACAGCAGAGATGCAGATAGAACAATATGGTAGAATTACAGTTATTTTTCAATTTTTGTGAGAGTAAAAGTAAATGTATAAAGATTAACAAATATTTATTAAAGTAAAGAACACAACATTGTAGATTTCTATGCCAAATACCTGATATAATTGTAAATGCCCTCTTGAAATATACTTAGAGATAAAAGCTGCTCCTTGAAAGTAGAAGTCTTTTAAATAGTGATTAAAGATATTAAAGATAATGAAAAGAAAAGAATGATTTTTTTAGATAATTCTAATACAAGGTATACTTGATTAATTTTTTTGCACACAGCCTGTCTACTGTCCTTCCTATGCCTACTTTTCCTTCTCACAATGCCTATCAACCATCCTCTACCCACACAGCCTGCTCCCCTTCCCTCTCCCACTGCACGACTTCACTTCTTCCTACATTACCTTCCTATTCTTCTTTACCACACTGCCTGCCTATCCTCTCTCTCCAGTGTTGCATCAGTGCATTAATATTCATACTGCCTGCCTACTCTTCCATACTCCTTGTCACCATGCACACACTGTTTGCCTATCCTTCCTTCTACACTGCATGTTTGCCATCCTTCCAATACTACCTGCCTAACTTTATTCCCACACTGCCTTCCTGCCATCCTTATTACACTACCTGTCTGCCATACTTCACATACTGCCTGCCTCACCTTCATTTCACACCCTACTTCTTATTGTTCCTGCTATGGTGCTCACACATTCTGCTTACTCTTTCTCTCACACTGCCTGCTTGTCATCCTTCTCACACAGTACATGTCTACCCTCACACCCACACTGCCTATCCTCTTTCTGAGTTTGTCCTTGAGCTTTTAGCCATAACAGAAAAAATAGGATAGATTTTAATGAGAACTTTGTTCTGTTAACTGTTATCCTGATAAAAATATGTATTTCAATCAGTTAATATTTTCCCATTATTTTTTAATCACAAATGAAATAAATTTATTTTTTATTATAGGGATGAACCTAACTCATTTCTGGGAATGATTCACATTTTCATCTCATCAAAATCAACACAGTCACTTTTACAATCAATATTGCTTATCTGTAAATTTACAGAAAGAAGAAAAAAATTTGCCATGTCAGTGTACAAGAGCACAAATAATTTAATTATCTTATAATATCAGCATATGTCATATGGAGTTTGAATTGCAATGATTAGCCACTGAGATTGAATATGCTAAGATATCATTTATGATGATGAGAAGATCACAATCTTTTTTAGTTAAAATTGACCAAGTGTCATTGCTGACTTTACCTGAAATCATTAGAAGAAATTTTAATACTCTTTAATGGAATGAATGGTTATAAAAATGGTTTATAAAAAGTTTAAGATAAAAAGCAAAAGAACAAACAATAAAGTTTAACATATATGCCCACAAAAAAAATGTCTTAAGGACAGTTTTTCCCTTGATACCACTATTATTGTATAAACATAGCCGAAGGAGTATTCAGTAACAGTGGCACCAAGAGAAAATCTTTCCTTTTGACACACTGCTTTTTTTGCAGGCACATATGTTAAACTTTGTCAAACAAAATTACTCAGAGCACAAGTGAGTGTAGTTAAGGCTTGTGACTAGATAAATCAAAGAATGCAGTAATTCCAAGGGATATCATTTTGTGTACCAAATTTACTTAATTTATAAATAGCTCAGTAATACTTGAAAAGAAGTAGTTTCTTTATTTTACTTTATGGTTGAATTCTTTTCACTTTATATACTATGAGTGCAGAATCAAAATAAGTATAGAGATTCAGGGGTGAGTGTTTGTGCTGGGATGAAAATAGTTTCAATTAATCAAGTTTCATGTGGAAGTGTAATGTAACAGGAAAACAAACTTTGTCATTGTTGATAGAACCACACAGCTGAAAAATCTTAACTGCAGGATATTATTGCCCTCATTATCATCCCTTAATATCATCATTATGGTACAAACTTCAATATCATAAATGATAATAAAATGCCTTCATCATGTTGGTATCATTACCAGATGTCTGCAAGGAGCTGGTGTCTCATGCATAAAGTGGTCAACCATATCACTAGATCTTAACCCAGTAGAATATGTGTTAAACAATGTGTTTGTTATACAGCCTACGGACAATAAGATAATGTAACCTTTTCAAGCAATTCCAACAAATTTTAATATATTATTCAGCATGGATTATAACAATAAAAAATGTGACTGAATGAATGTATAAGATATGAATTAAGTAGAATCAAATAGGAAAGGGTCATTGGATTAATAAAATAAAGATTGAAACACTTACAATATGATCAAGTGTGTAAAGTTTGGTTGTTTCTGGACTTGAAAAAGATGAGATGGATTAGAATTTACTGCAATAATCTGTTCAATGCTTTTAACTTTCCTGTTCCTGATTTTTTGTACCCTTTCAAAGACTGGACTTTCTTAATTCACTGTTTGAAGAGTGACATTAAAAAAGTAAATTACATTAGCCACTCCATGAAAATATTTTAAAACAACAAAATTATGGAACAAAGTGGATAAATGCATGAAAACTATACATGTGGATATAGATAGGCCACTCCTACAATGACTCATTCTAATGCAATTCACATGCTGCTCTTCAACAATTCTTTTAGAAGTTATTATGTCAAAAAGTGTAACCAAAGTCATCTTAAAAACTAGGATAAACAAATAAAAAAATCCATTAATAACAGAGGTTCCCAAATTCAAAAACACCCTGGGTGTCAGACATATAAAAATATCATCTATGTACAAATTGCCTAGTTGAAACATTTCACTCTCAATTAAAATCATCTGTAGTTTCACTATTATGTAACCAAAATTGGAACAAACATTTACTTTTAGTGCTATTATCCCAGTGAAGCCTAGTGAAAGACATCAGTTGTCCACCTGCAAAACTAGTTTACAGAACAACACTGAGTGTAAAAATCAATACATTTATAAAATAATATTTTTAATCCATTGTCTCTTCCTTTTTCATTTTCTCAAACCACAAAATCCCTGTATTTCATAAAACAATTGAATATAAGAAATTCATCTCATAAAGACTATATTCATTAATAAAACTCAGTGTATTAAAGTAATTATGCATTAAGTTACATAATAATTTTTCAGAACATTTTGACTCAAAAATTATCATCCCACTAAGCAATATTAAAGATCTTATGTGAATCAAGGTAAAAAGTATGTAAGATGAAATTAAATTAACAATACAGGTAATAATTTGCAAGAGCAATTCTTAACATAAGTGATGTGGAAAGTAAAAGAAAACAGTGCAGGCATGCAAATATAATTTAAACATCATTTATGTTCTGCTTCCTTTCAGGATGTTGGCAGTTATGGCTCTCATCAACTTCCTGTTTTTTGCACAATTATAATGTGTATAGATATAACATTTACAGTAATATCGTTTATGATTTATTGGTAAAATTAAAGAAATCACTTGAACAGGAATACAAAGAACTTTGTTGTTTGAAGTTATTACATAGATAAGTTCATAGTTATTATATATTGTTTCATAAAGTTAGTATATTTCCAGTTGGAGTAAGCTTTTCATTTCTAGCAATGTGGCCTTGATTATATTTGGAATTGTTTGCCTTTATTTCCCAGTATAAATAGTTTTTCCTTCCTGGAACCTTTCAGTGTGGAATTTGCTCAAAACCTCCTGCATTTTTCATCAATGTCAGTAATGTGTTTCCTTTCCATGTTATGTTTGATACAGAAGGACAAAAATGCCACATGAAATGAGGTCAGATGAATAGTATAGCTGGTGTGCAATTGCTATGTTGTTTTTGGTCAAACATTGTTGAACACGCAAGGATATCTGGGTGGAGACATTGTGTTAGTGTATGATTCAATCACTGCTACTCCACATATTTGATCATTTTCTCTACAAACTGCAAACGAGACTTCTAAATAAAAATGATGATTAACCATCTGTCCAAGATTCACAAATTCATTGTGCATGATCTCATTCACATCAAAGAAAACAAATTAACACGTTCTTGACACTTGACAATACCTGACACACCTTTTTTGCATCTTCCACTGTGTTAATACTTGTTCTATTCTTAACACTAATCCACAATCACAACTTTAGAAGGAAACTGAGGGTCATTTAAAAGTTGTTTCATCAAATTGTGACACACATTCAAACAATTGATTTTGGATCTTCTATAAGCAAATGAGATCAAATTTTGTAGTGATGTATTTGATTTTCAAATCTTCTAACAATCATTGGAAAGAACTCAAAAAGAACCAATCACCTCAGATATAAGTTTTAATGAAAGTAGAAATCAATAAGATCCTTACAATAATTCCTTAATTTTCTCATTATTTGTTTCTTTGATATAAACAAAGTTAAAACTTTTATTAATTTTAACTTGAATCTTGTTCTTGAAATTCAAGTGATATACTTTTATGTTAATATTCCTTAGATTTCAATTTCAGAGAAGTATCAATAATTTAATAATTCTCTTTGGCCTTAAACAGGATGAGAGATTTATCACTTGTTTCCTGTTTATGATATGGTTTACATATTCCTTTCTTCCATGGCCTTAATGGTTTAAACTCTCTTAACTTTTTGAAGATCAGCAGCTTTAACTTATCATCTTAAGCATAGTGGGTTTGTAGTTTTCTTGTTGCTGCATTCTGACTGATAAGGCACCCAAACTCTTTGATAGTACTTAGAGATGTTGCCCAGATCAACAGTTACATAATAACAAGATATTTACAGTGTCATGTCATTCATAGACAGGTGCCCCTGCATGTATTTTGGTGGGCAACCCTGAGACCACATTATGCCTTGCCTTGCAATAGACAATGGACAGTGATAGATACTTTTACCTTTAACTCTTTAAAAATTAAAATAATCTTCTCATGACAGTTACAATTAAAAGAAATATTTAAACTAGTAAACACAAATCATTTATCCCCATCAACCTTTCCTTCTCCAATATCCATAATATTTATACCAATTGCTGTAGTGTAGAATCTTTTCTTTTGAAACATTCTCTAGGTAACTTAATGCTGTGTAAAACTAATTTGAACTCTACTATTGTGGCCAATGAACTTTTTGTTCCAGGTTATCTTCCTTTTCTCAAAAAGCTTATAGGATACATGTGCATGGCTTAAGCACAGCATTGCAAGTTTGTCCACTTGACAATTTGGACTATGTTGTTATATGAGTTGATGTTTCTTTTAAGTCATCTATTACACAGAATCCTCCAATTCACAAGATTTTTTTCTGTAACAAGTGTACAGAATGGTATTCATTTAGTGATTTTCTTCACAAAAGTCCTTGGAGTGAAATTTTTAACCTTCCTATTGACAATTATGCCACTGAGGTTTCTTGTGTAAAAGTGTATCTTCTCAGAAATACCAAATGAAACTATAATCTTCTCTTTAGATTACAACTGGCTGTTAAGCTGCTATAGTGTATAGGAATCACCTTTTCTGGCTGTACCAGTATGATAGGTATGATCACAACAGATTCTTCTTTGCGTCTGCTCATAATAATTGTATATGTGTCCTCAAAGAGAACATGATTTTGTTCACTGAAAGTATGAGGTACCGTATAGCCACTAACAAGTTTGCTTCTCATGACTGCTAGAAACTCTGTAATAGGGTTTTAAATAGAGTAAGTTTTCTATCCCTCCTCGTTTCACTCAACTTAAAGTGTTAACATCTTCTGCTGATTATCAGAATGTTTTACTCATAAATTCTTTTCAAATTCTACTCTTGACTCATCTAGACTATCTTTGCATGACTTTCCATTTAGAATTGAGTCTCTATTGAGTGATATGCATATAACTCTGTCCTTTGTTTCTTCTATCATCTTTAAACGGGATTCCTTTAAAGTGGTCCATTTCCCTGCTGACAATGGACATCAAGACCAGAAATCTAATTGCAAATTTGGACGAGGTGCTAAAAAGTCCCCGAATTTGTGCCAAAATATTGACAAAAAGATCAAATGAATTGCAAGACATTCTACTGGATGCAGAGGATGAGGCCAAGCAAAGTGGGCATTTTCACGTATTCAGGTGAAAATGACACATAGGGCACTTGTTGAAATTGTTCCCTGGCAAGAACCTGGCACTACAACCTCAACCACAACCTTCTACAGCCAAGGAAGCAGTGAAAGAGAAAAAGTCTAGCAAGGCCAACAATGGGGCTTCAGTGTTTAGAAGGAGATCATGAGGAGGGGATCAAAGGCTGCAACCCCTCCTTCTTGGTTGGATGTCCTGAAGAAGAAGACCAAGCAACATCAGCCAAAAATATTTCTGGTGAAGTTACCAACCAAACAACAGCTAAATGAGCAACAGCAATCAAAGTGACAAAAGCAACCACAGAAACAGCTGCAGCAAAAGGAACAAGAGCATCCACAATAACAGCAGCAGCAATAAGATGAATGATAGCAACAACAAGAGTTGAAACAACATCTGCAACAACAGCACCATGAGTGAAATGAGCAGCAGCTGCAACAACAGCAAGTACTGGAGAAGCAATTACAGGAAACTTTACCTCAATTGGACTTGTACATGGAAGTAGAGGTACTGCCTCCACCTCGGTCCTCCACTTTAAAAAGGAGGGGGAGGAAGATGATGAGGATGAGGAGATTATCAAAAGTGAGAAAAAGTTTGGTTGGAGCAGTTTGGAACAAGCCATGGACCAAGCCATGACTCAATTTGCCCCTACGTCACTAGCAGGAGTAGACGATAAAGAATCTTATGCAGGTAAAGCAAGAAGCCTCCCTTCTTCTCCCTCTAGGTTTCTCTTCCCAACCCATCCAAAAATAACAAGTTTTTTCTCAAAGGTGGAACTATATTAAAAGTGTACATGCAGGCCCTGAAAAAAGGATATTTCCTAGCAGATGATGAGTCTATTAAGAACTTTATTTAACATAACCTTTGTCAAGTGCAAGTCGACGGAGGACCCCAGGAACTTTCCTGATGCTCCTGAGTAATAACCTTAATAAGAAACTCCGGCAGCAGGTTAAAAGCCTAGTACCTCATCGCTGCCGCCAAAGAATTTTTCTGAAGCTCAGAGTGATTCAGGTTGAGTCTCCTGAGCTTCAAAAATTGTCTAAACATTGCTCTGGGATGACCCTAGCACCTCTCCACCCCTCTAGAAAATTGGCATGAAAACTAACTCTCCACAAATGTCAACGAAATTCTCAATGACGGACGGGTTACGTCCGACATGGTCTCTGAGAGCCTAGTACAATCCGTCCAAATTTTCGTCTAGTGTTTGTCTAGACGATAAAAATATGACATGCTTGAATGCCATGGGCTTGAGAAATCGAAGTAAGCCTCGCGCTGCTTCGTGATCATTTGTCCTCCAGTGTGGATGTGGCTGCGATCCGGGAGACTAACGACCAGACGGATCATTGTTTCTTATTCTGTCAGTTGGAGACGTTACTGGTGAACCCGGCGCGCCTAGTCTTAATGGAGGACTGGAATGCCATCCTGGACTCCAAGCTAGAAAGCGGGGGCTAGGAGCTGGCGTGTTCGTAGCTTGGTCGATCTTCGACGAGTTTGGCCTCGTCAATAGATACTGGGTCGATACCCCTAAACGGGAGAAATGGGCGAGGACTCCGGGTGGTCAGCTACCTGGATAAAATGTTCGTGAGAAGGGTGGCTGTAGAGCTGTTACATTTTCCCACGTTATACTGGTTAATCTATTCGAACCACAGACTCGTTTACACCCGAATGGATTTAGACTCTAGGCCTAGAATGCGGACAGGGAGGATTCTGAAGGAGGTGCTTAGATATAGCTTTAGTTAGACAAACCCTGGAGTGTTCCGCTAGCGAGCGTTATCGGGTTCATGTAGTTAGACATAGATTAAAAAATATATAATGAAGCTGTGAACGTGGGCGCAGAATTGCACAAGTAGGAAATTCGTCGAGGTTCCAATCGTTACATTCAGCAGGTCGACAACCCGGAGCGATGCAGCCTACATTCGACCAAGGAAATATTCGAGGCATTTCGGCAGCATTTCCAGAACTGGTTTACCAAGGAGTCTGGTCTCTGTGAGTTTCAGATTTATTTAGCCGACTTTCCTCGCGTCTACTGAAGCGGCTAGCTGCGAGGTTTACATCACAGTGTGCGAAGTTCACAAGATATTTTGACGTTGGTGTTCAACAACTGGTTCCAGCAGGAGCCCTTTTCTGATCTCCAGGGGTGTAATCATGCTGTTGAAAAAGGACAAGCATATTGGGCAGGATTTAGACTACAGACCCATAACTCTGCTAAACACAGAGTTAAAGATTTTAACCAAGATCCTGGCGGAGTGTTTGCAGTCAGTTGCCGAGATTCTGTTGGGGTCGGAGCAGATTTGTGCTTGTCACCGAAGTCAGTTATCCTTAAAGGGTAAGGCAGAAATGTACTCCGTGTACATATTTCCACTCATCTTTTACCGAATATCAGTATTCCCTTTCTTCAAGGAGCATTGGAAGTCTCTTGAGCGTTTGCTCTTCTCCCTGTTGTGGGGCTGGAGTGTGACTAGCCTATGTTCCACAAAGCCCTTTGCGTCCATCATCCATATCATGGGGGACTGGGAATGCTACACTTAGTGAATCACCGATACGCCTTGAGGTTAGTTTTCCTATGCTGTGCGTTAACTGAAGATTCGCTGTGGGTGAGGAGTGTTATGGATGCCTTCCCTAGCCTTACCATCACTCCTTTCCGTTCAAGGGTTTAGAACCATGTAAGCCCCGGAATCAGTCTGAATTCTTCACCGAGTTTCGATAGGTCTTGCGTACTACTACTCGGTCCAGTAATCTTTCACGACCTAGGAGGACATTATATCAGAAATTAGTGGGGTGGGGGGCTTCACTTGTTGGTGATCGAATTGAATTCTTTCAGGTATTTTACAAAAAGGAAAAATGAGAAATTAAATGTAAAGGGTTCAAAGCAAATTTCAGTTTTTGTATTTGAGTTACTTACATACCGGCGGAAATTAAAAGAATACGTCTTTTCGCTATGAATGTCACCAAAAAAGTGGAGAGATTCTTTCAAATCACACGCTGCTTGTAATTATCGTCAGGGGACAGTAATTCAAAATCTCACCGCCTGTGATTATCGTCAGGAGCGGTAATCCAACAAATACCACCCCCCTCAGATTGAAAAAAGATTCTCTTATGAAATCTGTTTTGTAATGTATGTTTCTAAATGTGCGACAACTTTCTGTTGTTGTTAGAGGTATTGAAATTTTAGGTGAAGGCATGTTGTCTATTGGTTTTCTTTAATTTGTGTTAGGTTTTTGTGTGATTTTTTTTTCTATGTAATATTTAATACTTTGTCTATCAGCCTTTGAAAAGATTGGGCAATACTTTGTCTGTTTGAATGGGGTTGTGATCTCTGGAAATTTAGAAAGAATTTCACGAAAAATGTTGTCGTCCGGTAGTGCTGAGCTAATACCTGTTAAAAGATATCGAGACGGAGTTCCGCGGATTTTTCGGTTCTGGTAGCCATGTTCACTGATAGGGTGAAATGTCTAAGGAGGCGTTGTAGGTAGACAATAATAGTCTTCCCTTGCATTGCCGGCGGAGCTTCTGACATCACGTGTCTGTTGGTCACGTGTGAATTCAACCTCTTACAAACTTGTTTTTTAGGAGTTTGCTTTCTTTCGTTGAACAATTAACATCTTTTCAATTTCCTGAATTTCACACACTTGGAGAACGGACATTATATTCACTGCTTTTTCTTGAGCAGAAAAGAGACCTTCGGCGAGGCACTTTATTTCACCTTGTCAGGAAAACCAGACAAAGTAAGACATTTGTGTTTATCTTTTTTGCACCTCAGTTCAGACATACTTGTTCTTCAAAAGCAATGCGTACATTCATCTGATTTGGCACACGTGCGGATCGTTGTAACATTTTTGTATAATATAATACGTACTAATTAAATGTTTTAATCTTGTACGGGAATTTATCTCGGTTTTCATTTCCGTTTATTCAGTGCTAGTGTATCAGTAGATACACTAATGCTAATATTAGTACCTGGTGGGGAGTAAGGATTAAATATGTTACTTACCATATGTGTCAATTTTTCTATCGTTCCCTGCTTGGAGTTTATACTGATGTTAAATTATTTTCTGCTATCGGAGGGATAGCAGTAGAACTAATTTCGGCACATGTGTCGACTAAGAATTCATATCCATGACACGAGTTACGAATGTAAATAGACGACTTTTCTTCGAATATCTGGACGCAGTCATCATCAGCACTGGTCGGAATATACGTTTTCCTGGTTCGGTGCTACGAATGCACAGTGTTTTGTGCACTTTTTAGCATTAGTAACACATGTGTGATTGCAACATATTCTGGTGTTGCGTACGCGAGATTTTGAACTGTATAGGCTGTAAGTCTATTTCGACTGGAATGTCGCTTGTGATAACGCGAGACATGTTGTCCGGATCTCACTGACATGGCTTTCAAACGCTCAGTAAGATTGCCAATAGCTTACTGGAGTTGCTGGATTTGGCTCATTTGTACGTTAATCGGATTCTGGAATGTGTTGTCGGTTTGTGTGTCTGCGTCTTCGCAAATTTTGACACCGGTTCCTGACAGTTTATCCAGGTCAGCGTCTTCCAACCAAGGGGTTAAAACTTCGGTCACATGGTTCGGTAGCTTGTTCATTCATAGTCGCTGCAAAGTATTCTCGGGCAAAGTGTAAGATTCGAGAAGACTCATGTGTTTCAGAAATTGAGAAAGTGTCCTATGGAGGCATTACTAAAAAGATTTGATGATTTCTTTTCTTTGGACTCACCAATCCGGTGTAAAATTGTTTGTCGCAGCATGTCGTATAGATTCACAAAAGACACTGCGATCAACAAGTCCAGAATTTAGCGGGCGACCTCAGTTGGAAGTTTCTTAATAACGTAGGCGAATTTTGTCTTTTGCAAAGTTACAATTCTTGCCGTGAAAATGGCCTGCATTTGAGCCAACCATGTCTGTATTTTGGAACTAGTGTAATGTCCTTTTTCAAAGAGTCTTTTTTAAAATATATATATCCAGAACATTACGTCGGTCGGTCACCACTTTTTTACAAGATTCATAACTTTTGATGATTTTTTAATACTCTTGATACATTTGACCCTCAAATAATATTGGCAGACTCATATGAGTTCGTTCAAAAATAAGACACAAGACATGAAATTTAAACAAATAAATATTAACAAATATATAGATGGGGCATTTTACAAAAAATAAGAAAATTAATAAAATGTGAAGAGTTCAAAGCAAATTTCAGTGTCTGTTTCTGAGTTACTTACATACCGACTGCGTCTTTTTGCTATGAAAGTCACCAAAAAAAAGGTGGGGAGAGATTCTTTCAAATCTCGCGCTGTCTGAAATTATCGTCAAGAGGACAGTAATTCAAAATTTCGACGCCGGTAATTATCGTCAGGGAGAGGTAATCCAACAATCTAATCAATTGTTACACTACAGTTTTATAAAAATCACCTTCTTTCTATCTATTCTATAAGTTGTTCATCTTTGAAGCTGAAAAGTGTTCAAGGGATATAGACCAGATAAATCTATTCAAATCCCATTTAAAAAATAACCATCTTCTTTTAAAGTCAAAGTTTTAAGGATCTTCACACCACTTTATCATTTATGGCAATTCAAAAAATAAACAAGACTCTTTCTTTGTTTTTTTGTTTTTTTTTATTTCAAATGATTCACTAAAATTCAAATACATTATATGGTAGAGACTACTACTAAATTTTAATAAAATGAAGTTTTAATCCTTTATTATTAGTTTGGTGCAAAAATAATGTCGTTTTCTCACATATGTTACTATGTGAGAAAACGACATTATTTTCGCACCAACCTAAAAATTTTAAGAAAATTCTAAAAATATAATGTCAATAAATAGATTGTAAATGAAGGTCATTCGTTGATTTGGAATAAACTGTATTAAGTTATATCTTTAATTAAGTTTAATAATTCCTTCATTTTTCTACATTTCAATTATCTACTCAAGCAAAAATAATTTTTCAATGCTTTTTGTAATTTTGTTTCATTTTTTATATGCTTGTTACTTTTATTTTTGATTCCAAAACAAAAACTCAATCAGTAAATTCATTTCTTTTTGGTCTATAGATAAATAAAGAAGAAAAATCGATGTGGTTTCTACTGTTGTTTAGTTTTATAGGAATCATTAACAGCATAATGTTAAAAACAAACTACTAAAATTATGATGAGATGATCCTGAAAAGTTCTAAGCCTAACCAAGATGGGATTTAAAATAGATATTTTGATGATTTGGTTAGATTTTATGTTAGGCTGAGAACGTTTCAGCACCTTTTCATAGGGCGTCGTTATTGGTTTGCATTGCATGTTGTTTCTCATCTTTTATTTTATGAATCCAAAAATTTAAAAATTACTGATGAGAGTTTTAATGATTTTTAAGGACAATGGGAAATACATATTGTACACATGAATATGGTGACAGCTGTTTGGACACAAAATAATTTTTCATTGAAAAGAATATAGTATAGTCAGTTACGTTTTTATTATTATATCAAATTTTGGATAGGGTATCAATATAGTTATGTTGACAGTATTTTCAAATTCGATGTAGTGGATGTATTCAGCATATAGCTGATAATAAAAGGCCTATTGTCTATAGAAAACATAAAACATCTGTGGTTCACAAAAAGAACTTGAGGAGTTTACTCTTTAGTGCTGACAATAGAAATGTGTGTCTAATGTGGAACAAAAAAAAGAAAGGAAAGGAAAAGTTGGCGCTTGCAACTGAAAGAATTGATTTACTCTTGCAAATAAAATGTTATATCACCATAAATAATGAGATTACAATTGTGTTTTAATATTAAAATATAATAACTTTAACTTTATTTCATTTTTAAAATAATAAATTGAAGTAGAAAATAATTAAATCATTGCTCTCACAGTTAACTTGATGTGAAAAATGACCATTTTCTACCTTCAGATTCTTTCATTTTTAACTTACATCTGCCCATCTTTCTTTTCAGTTTATATAACGTTCTTAAAAACTATCATCAATATTCCTAAAAAGTTTTTCAGGTGCATATTCTGAGTATAATTGGGGTTTAAATAATATTTCCCTTATTTTAAAATGATTTTATGATAATGTCTTTGTTATTCAATGATGAATGTAATGTCAACTTATTTGGCTATTAATCTACCCAAAAAAGAAAAGAAGTTTGACAAAATGCGTTTGTGTTTTGGAGAAACTTTGAAAGTAATCTCGTATTCTCGTATCTTAGCCCTTCGCTACTCTGTCCATGTGATCAAGGGGAAACGTTATACATCTTCAAGACCTCGACTTTTTCTTCATTGCATTGCCCAACTTCTTTCAATTTAATATAGCAAGTTCATATAGATTCATAATAAACCTAAGGTCCTTTCAGTTGTTTCAGTATTATGAACTTAGTCTGAATACTTTTCGGGAACATTTTTTATACTTTTTATACTTTGTAGCAACTCTAAATTTCTTTTATTTTAAATATTAAGCAGGTATGCAGGTCCAGTTAATGTTTATGCTCCTTGTAATATAACCCGGCGACTTCTAGCGAAACCTAGGAGGGGGGAGGAGGAAACGACGATGGAAGTCTGTACCGTTGTTCAGGATAAAACAACTCAGGTTCTGTATTAAGTTACAGTCTTCATTTTTGTCTGCCAACTGGACGCTGGTTGGGCTTTCCTATCTACTCGTACTTCCAGCACACTTGCCCTTTATTACTTCCGACTACCACGAACCCTTATCTTCCAGCATTCCTGGCTTTATTTACTTTCTGCTACCTCGGACACTCACTTCCAACATTTCTATCTTTTATTATTTCCGGCTATCTCGGATCCTTACTTTCAGCAATCCTGACCTAAACTACCCGGACATTGACGCAACATTGGCTAATATTTTTCCGCTGCTTCATCATGGATTTCATCAATGGACTTAACCAGCATCCATGCAACGCTAGCACTCACTACTTCCAACATCTCTTTCTCAACCTAACTCACCTGTTTGATCGGCCATAATGGACCTGCTTACAACAGGCCTGAACTTCCGGCTACACAATGATTCCTACTTCCGATCTCAACCTAACTCACTTGGTTGATCTGCGTTAAATATATTTCATTATCATATAAAAATATTTCGTAGAAGTCTCTACTGTTATAAAGAACAATATTTTGATTGTGAGATTTCTGTGAATTTATGATTTGTGTTTTCATGGGTAAAATGAAATCTCCACTTCCAGAAAGACTTGTAGAGGATATCTTTTTAATAATTCTGATATCATATAATTCAAAAACACATTTTTCAAATATTCAAGATGTAATGTTTGTAATCATATACAATGGCAAGGTGATTGCCATTTTAGCTTTGGTATTTTTCTCCAAAGACTGAAAATGCACATGCTAATCAGAAATAAGAATTTAATTTAATAGACTGTTTTATTAAATAGAATGTCATCTCTGTACAGTTGACATTGCTAGATGTAACTTAAGTTTTACATTAACAGTTTCTCCACACACAAGTCTCGATTGTAGAAATCTCTTCCAGCTTTTTACTTTCCAATCAACTTTGAATTTTACAAATTTTAAACAATATCAGTTGTCTTGTCTTCTTAATTCCTGTTCTTTTATTGTTCTCTCTCTTTAATAATGTTTTTCTTTTTCTCATATTCTTTCTTACTCAATAAACCCTTGTACCTTAGTGGCTTTATTTCCATGATTGGGATCAAATGATTAAAAAAATGAAATCTATTATCCATACTTGACCAAGGAAAGTTTCAACACATCAAATAGTACTTTTCTTTTCTGTTTATTTGAATGTTAATTCTGTTCAACAAATTGGAAGAAATATTTTACAAGAGTAATGTTATGGGGTCCTCCCCTTTTTCATATAAGTGGACTCGACCAGAGTGTTACTTGGACTGCTGCCGTTAAATACCCAGAGTCAGAATATAGAGAGATTGGGAGAATGAGCAGAGATTGTGATTGAGTTGGAGGTAGAGTAATAGTGTGAGGTAACCGCTTGTAGAAGTCAGTTACAAGCACGTAGACTCTAAGGAAGTCCTACTTCGAGATTATATATATATATTATTATTGCAACTAACCGCGTTCCTGGATTTACTAACAATATACCCATTGTATTATTGTGTAAATACATTTAATTTCTTATCTTTAATTCCTGCGTTTGTCATTCATTGGAGACCGAATTTCATCTCGGAATCCACAACAAGTAACTTGCAGATTATAATTTGTTTATGAGGTGAAATACATTGAAGTGACAAAAAATAGGCAGTAGTACACTGAATGATTTTACTCTTGTTTGATTCAATCAGATGACATATGTGAATAGGTAAAGAGGTAATATAGCTGTATAGCAGGATATATGTGAATTTTGAACAGATATCAGCAACATGTGAAAACTGCAGACTCTCACAAATGAAACAAGAATAGTTCAAAAATACGCTTTTAAGTAGGCGCCCGTGGGAGTCGTCAGTGATGTTTTAACTTGGTTCATCAGGGAGTTTCAAGTCTTTCAACATCATACTCCCCATCACCAAATCGACCTAATCAGGGGAGATCAATCCCTGATTCCCCTTCGCAATCAAATGCTAACAGCTGCTCTGGCCTTTTTTAAAGAATTAGACGAAGACAGACCACATATTCCGCACATTTGATTGGACGTTTGTATCAACCAATCCGCTGCGCGAACTATCTTTTAAATGGCCCGCGGTGGGGACTGGCTTCTTTTCTTATTTCGGTGGATTGCAGTTTCAATGGATAACCGAGGAGGTAATCCCTTTTCCTTAAGTATTGTATGGTTTAAATATTTGCCGTTTTTATTTTATTTGTAATTTTTTTAGGTGGGGAAACTTAAACTCAACCCTACTATCACATTTTATCGTTTTGCCTGTTTCTTAAGTTTACAGGTTAAATTTAAATGGATGTATTTGCAAAATTATAATACTTGTCCATAAACATGTAGTGGATAGGTTAATTATGTGGTAATATTTGTTGAGAATAAGTTGCGTGTCAATTAACTATTTCCACTAACATCAAAATAAAATACAAAATTCAACTGAATTGTTTTAAAACGTAACAATTAAATTTATTTAGGTTGGTGTACAACATGCAAAGAAAAGGTAGGACATAGTCGTGTCCCTTTGATTTGGAAATATTTGTACCAGAGTTCATATTACGAACAAGACATATTTAATTAGAAACTAATAAAACATTCAAAACAATGTACAAGCAGATTATTTGGTATATGTTATGTTGGCAAATATGTATGATGTTTTAGGTTTCAGAATGTCTTTCTTGTAATCGTTCGTTAATGTTGATATTAAAGTTGTTAATATTAAGTGTCTTTTAGACAGAAAGTTCTCAAGAAGTAATTTACCTTTTACTGTAATATTGAACTTGTAATTCAGAAGAATAAAGTTTGGAATTGTGAGTTCTAAAGTTGATAAAAGTTCAGGAGTGATTTCAGAGTTCACGAATGTTGGTAATTGTCTTAAAAACGTCTTGTCGGCAATGACTAAGACGGAAGTTGGCGAAGGTTACATCTTGAGACGTGCGAGAGAGATGAATGAAAATTACTAATCCTTTCTCTAAAAAGTTCACACATGTTTTTGCTTTTATACTGGTCGTGGCTCCCAGCACATGAGCGGGAAAACAGATTGGTCGCGTGCAGGCGGTTTGATTGGTCGGAACTGACCAATCAGCAAGCCAGATTGGAGGTGAATGACCAATGAATACTTGTTATATTGTATGAAAGTAGAATTTTGCTTATCAGATAGGAAGAGTGCATTTCCTAAAAAGAGGTAAGGCTGGTTGTGTTGTGGAAGATTCCACAATACCCCCGCGAGTTTAAAAGTTGCAGGAAACTAAAACTTTTAATATGTAAAAAGGTAATGTCCTTGTGGCTGAAAGGAACATGTGTCTAAATTTCGTTGAGCTTATAATACCCTCCGGCAGATTGTAAAATATTCCAAAAGATTTTTTTCTAATATGTATAATATTTTTTTAACTTGGTAGGCCAATGAACGTGCCTCCCAGTTCTTGTAGTAACTTCCTTGGGCTGTGTTTGTGTCTGTTGAGGGGTAAGATTTCGAGTTGAACTAGAGAAAGGTTGTGTCGGTACATCCAAAAATGCTGGCTTCAATCTGTCAATACTGACTTTCGTTTCTCTGTTATTGACAAGAACTGTGAAATATTTTGGGCAACGCGAGACTACTCTGTATGGGACAGAATATCCTGGCGTAAGTGTTTTTTTTACTGCATCTCTGCGGACAAATATGTATTCACAATTTCCAAAGTTTTTGGAATAAAAATCTCCTTGTCTTGTGTGCGAGTAGGAGTAAATGAAAGATCGGGAATGCGTTGCTTCAAGTCCTGAATAAAATACGTTGTTGGCCGAGTCGGGATATCTTTTTCAGTGAATTGGCCAGGGAGTGTAAGCGAACTCCCGAAAACTAGTTCGGCTGTGGTACAATGTAGATCTTCTTTTACTACGTTACGGAGTGAAAGTATTACCAGTGGTAATCTTTCAATCCATGTTTGAGAGTCTTCGGTAGCTGTAAGTGCAACCTTAAGCTGCCTATGAAATCGTTCGACTAATCCGTTGGCACATGGATGATAGGCAGTAGTCGACACATGTTTGGCACCTAGCAAGTTTGTGAATTCTGTAAAAAGAACAGATTGAAACTGAGTGCCTCGGTCAGTGGTGATGACAGAAGGGCATCCAAATATAGAAATCCACTCGCGTAGAATCGCTTGAGAAATTACATCTGCGGTGATCGATTTGATTGGGACAACTACTGGCCAACGTGTAAAACGATCGATAATGGTTAATAGATACTGACAACCATCGACTTCAGTTAGAGGACCGACTAAGTCGACGTGTATGTGTTTGAAACGACCATCTGGTGCTGCGAAATGTCCCGGAGGTGATTTCGTGTGCCACTGGACTTTAGTTTTTTGGCACTTAGTACAACATTGTGTCCAGTGTTTAATGTTGGCGGACACATTAGGCCAAACGAATCGCTCCGCTATCAGTTTTGTCGTAGCTTTGCGTCCAGGGTGAGAAAAGGAGTGAAAATGTTCAAATATCTGTTTGCGCATTGAAGGTGGGACGTAGGGTCGTGCATGACCGGTACTGACATCACAATACAAGTGTGTTGCGCTGAAAGGAAGAGGTCGTTGCTCAATTCGTAGTGACGTGTCCTGCTTTACTTTCTCAAGTGTTACATCGTTCTTTTGTTTCCTGACTAAACACTCCAAGTCCAAGAATTGTGAACGAACAGAGTTTAAAGTTGATCTAGACAAGGTGTCTGCAACAGTATTATCTTCTCCGTGAATGTGACGGATATCAGACGTATATTGAGATATGTAATCTAGCTACCTTATATCTCGTGGGTTGTATTTGTCCGTTCTACAATGCAAAGCGTAGATTAGTGGCTTGTGGTCTGTGTAGGCTACTAAATTCCGACCTTCCAACAGGTGTCGGAAATAACGGATTGATAAATAGACCGCGAGTAATTCGCGGGAGAAAGTACTGTATTTCCGTTGTGCAGAATTTAATTTAATTGAAAAGGAGGAAAGTGGTCTTTTAAAATCACCATATTCTTGATGTAAAACAGCTCCTATAGAGTCTGCTGAAGCGTCTGTAGTCAGAGTTAATACAGCTTCTTCGTCGCTAGAGATGTATGATAATTTAGTAAAATTCACAAGAGCTTCCTTTGCGTTTGTAAATGCTGTCAAAGTATCACCAGTTAAGGTAATTTTTGCATTCTTTTTTTGTTGGCTCCGCAATAAGTTCGTCAAGGGAATTAGAATTTGAGAACATTTTGGAATAAATTGTCTGTAATAGTTAATCAAACCGAGAAATCTGCGTAACTGACGGAGAGTTGTTGGTTGCGGAAAATTTTTTAATTGCATTAATCTTTTCAGGGATTGGTGTTATTCCGTTCTCGTCAACTTCATGACCGAGAAATGTAAGTTTAGAAACTACAAATACACACTTTTCAGGATTGATTTTCAGTCCAAAGTACTTTAAACGCTGGAAACCTGTTCTACGTGATCCTCGTGTTCCGCTGCGTTCTTGCTAGCGATCAAAACATCGTCTATGTAGGCGAAAGTAAAATGTAGTCCACGTAAAACTTCATCAATCAGGCGTTGAAAGGACTGTGCCGCATTTCTTAATCCGAAAGGCATTCTGGCAAATTCGAACAATTCGAACGATGTAGTGATAGCCGTTTTGTGGATGTCCTCTTTAGCCACTGGAATCTGGTAAAAGGCCTTTCTCAAGTCTAACTTGGTGAAGATTTTTGCACCTTCCAAAGTAACAGCGAAGTCTTGCAGGTGAGGCACAGGATATTTATCCGGAATCGTGTGAGAATTAAGTCTCCTAAAATCTACACACGGTCTCCAAGATCCTGCTTGATTTTTAGGTACCATATGTAACGGGGACGCATATGGGCTAGATGAAGGGCGAATAATCCCTAAATTCAACATATGCTGAAATTCAGCTTTCGCCAGTTTGTATTTTTCTGGGTGTAGTCGGCGTGGCTTCGAAAATACAGGAGGTCCAGTCGTCTGAATTTTGTGTTCCGCGCTGTGTCTAATTGGCTCTGTGTATGTAAAGGGTGTTGTGATTTCTGGGTACTTCATAAACAGATTCTGTAAGCCATTAGCGGCAGGCAAGGCTGTACTAATGCCTGTAGTTGTGAATTTTGACGTTATTCCTTTAATTGAAAAATCTCTAGTTCGATCTGTGAGAGATCGAGATGCCATGTCAACACTTAAGTTGAAATGAGACAAGAAGTCTGCCCCTAGAATAGGCATATTAACTTGTGCAATAGTAAAAAGCCAAGAGAACGATCTACGTAAGCCAAGATCTAACGTTAGTGAAATTTCACCGAAAGTTTCGATGCGAGATCCATTCGCGGCTTGTAAGTTAAAGTTAGCTTGTTTGGCTGTCATGCCTGGCTTGGGTGGTATGACACTGACTTGGGCTCCGGTGTCAATCAGGAAAAGGTATCCAGAATTCTTATCACTAATGTAAAATAGGCGGCTTTGCATTATTTCCCCAGCAGCGGACGCCGTCCTCACGTGCTGCCGGGATTGTCGTTTCCCGTCTGTCGTTGAGAACAGTTGTTTTGTAAGGTTTGCACTGTACTTTCACGGTCGGATACATTTCCGCGCCTGTTTACCAAATTTGAAGTGATACCAGCAAGTATCATAGTGTGGCGGCTGTTGCCTATGTCTGGGTGCCGAGTTCGATCTGCGTCTATATCCGTGTTGACGCGACGAATATCTGGAACGGTCTTTATAAAATACGGCTTTCTGTAGCCCTTGTAGTTGTAAGGTGAGTTCCGATATTTTTTCTTTTAACTCTTTTACTTCGTGTGACTGGTTGATAGATGCTACGGAGGGTGACGAATCAGTATTAAAAATAGTATTAGATGGCTGATTATCAACGATCTTATCAGCTATTTCTGCTAGCCTCTGAAGTTCGATGTCGTCTGGCAGTGACGCTAGAATTTGGGTGGTCTGCGCATGTAATTTGTCCATCTATAGTTTGTGTAAAATAATATCGGACACCGTGTTCCCTCCCAGCAATGCTCCCATTTTCCTTAATGGTTGGGAAGGCTTATTTTGTCCAAGATGCAAGTTATTGAATAGTTCGTGCAGCCGTCTCTCCTCTGATTCGCCTGTGCGGTGGATAATAGCCTCTTTAAGTACATCATAAGGCTTAGCGGCGGGTATCTCACTGAGGAGGTCGGAAACTTCAATGGCCACATCAGTAGGAAGCTTCTCGACTAAAAGGGCGAATCGAGAATACTGTGATGTTATTTTCTTCGCGTTGAAAATGGCATTTAACTGGGTGAACCACACTTGCACATTAGTTTTGTTGTATGTTGGTAGGTTGGTAGGTTGATAGATATCGCTGCCTCTGTGTGTGTTTCAGCCATGCTCGTAAATTGAAAATGAGAACTTGTATAAGTTCTGTCGTTTGAATTTGGTTGTTTTTTAAATGTGCTTTTATATTCCTTGAAATTGTTGTGGCTGAAATCACGTATCACGTCGAACGTCGGGGTCGCCAAAAATGTAGTGGATGGGTTAATTATGTGGTAATATTTGTTGAGAATAAGTTGCGTGTCAATTAACTATTTCCACTAACATCAAAATAAAATACAAAATTCAACTGAATTGTTTTAAAACGTAACAATTAGATTTATTTAGGTTGGTGTACAACATGCAAAGAAAAGGTAGGACAGAGTCGTGTCCCTTTGATTTGGAAATATTTGTACCAGAGTTCATATTACGAACAAGACATATTTAATTAGAAACTAATAAAACATTCAAAACAATGTACAAGCAGATTATTTGGTATATGTTATGTTGGCAAATATGTATGATGTTTTAGGTTTCAGAATGTCTTTCTTGTAATCGTTCGTTAATGTTGATATTAAAGTTGTTAATATTAAGTATATTTTAAACAGAAAGTTCTTAAGAAGTAATTTACCTTTTACTGTAATATTGAACTTGTAATTCAGAAGAATAAAGTTTGGAATTGTGAGTTCTAAAGTTGATAAAAGTTCAGGAGTGATTTCAGAGTTCACGAATGTTGGTAATTGTCTTAAAAACGTCTTGTCAGCAATGACTAAGACGGAAGTTGGCGAAGGTTACATCTTGAGACGTGCGAGAGAGATGAATGAAAATTACTAATCCTTTCTCTAAAAAGTTCACACGTGTTTTTGCTTTTATACTGGTCGTGGCTCCCAGCACATGAGCGGGAAAACAGATTGGTCGCGTGCAGGTGGTTTGATTGGTCGGAACTGACCAATCAGCAAGCCAGATTGGAGGTAAAATGCCCCTATTGCGTTCATATAATCATTTATGTATAAAGAATTCGGAAAGCCTATTTGAAAAAACTAAAGGAAATGAACATGACTGACAAATGCATGGCCACTCTAGATATAAAATCCCTCTTCATCAACATCCCAGTTGAAAAATGCCTAAATCTCCTAAAAAAGTATCTAACACAAGCAAAGATAAAACTCTCTCTGCCAACAGCTAAGATAATATTTCACATTTAATAATGATTGTTACAAACAAAATTTGAATTACCAATGGAATCGCCTCTCAATGGAGAGCATGTATCTTAGAATTTCTCGAATCTGGTCTTTTCCAAAATACTTTACCCAAACAATCAACATACTTCTGTTATATTGATGATCTCTACTTATATATCCTCGCGATACTGATTTACCTGACGTAGTAGATCAACTAAATAAAGTTGAACACACAACAGATTTTGCATGTGAAATGGAAGAACACAATTCCTTACCTTTCCAAGATATCAAGCTACACCGCGATGAGAAGTTTAGAACTCAGTGTCCACTGGAAATCAACCAACAAAAAACAAAAATGACCTAATAAATGTCTATTCTCATCATAACAAAATAATACCCAGCATAATCATCAGATTCTACTTAAGAACATTAAGAATATGCAGCCCAGATTATTTACATAAAGAGGAGAAATGCATTGAAAACAATTTCAAACTTCTTCAGTGTCCTAATTATTGTCCCCGCCCAAATAGCCCCTCCTGAAAAAACGCAATGAATCAAAAATATATATTATCCTACCAACTCTATCACATCTACAATAAAAAAGAATCCATCTAAACTTAATATGAAATGTGTTGCTACTACATCCAAAACAATAAAAGACTTAGCCAATGCTAAATAAACACGAAGCGAAAACCTGAAGGAGTCCACTCCATCAACTTCACTGTATCTTAAATTTATATTCGTAATCGGATGTCATCTGTGCTAACGTGCCTTGAAAATATCAATTCAACTAGACATAAATCAATAACCAACCTACTCGTAACTTCCAACCTAATTTTTCACTTTTCTACATTAGCTTTGATCCGTCTTTTGATTGGTTAACCCAGACATACACACAAATTTTTGAAATTTTGTTCACCACTACTTTTTAACTCTCTCAAATAAGCTACTGAACTGTTTTCTGATTTCACAAGTAAATCATTTTCATCATAAGTTCCCCAACAAGGCCTGGTAATGGAACAATTTTTAAGTTCCGAAACATAGAAATTTTTGGGTAGTGATGTAAAATATTTTATAATAAAAATATTATTATAATATTTTGCTCTACGTTGTATCGAACACTTTTTTTAAACAGTAAATGCAAGAATGGTGGATTCTTAATCTATATGTTTTTCTCTTTATTTGTATATATATATATATATATATATATATATATATATATATATATATATATATAATTTTTTGAATAAGTTATATTGAAAATCATTTTTATTTGAATAAAAATTATGATTAAAAGTGTTTGTTTAAATTTTGACACATTTCACTTTGAAATGAAGTGCGAGAAACAGTCTTGTAGACAATATAGAAAATTATGTTTAACTCAAATTTAGAACCAGTGGCAAAAAGAAAAAAGTGATAATTAGCGTATTTAATATTACACTTGTTACCTTGATAAGAGATATCACAACTTATTTAAAACTTAACAGAAACCTACATGAAAAACCCCATTACTTCCCTTCTGATTTTATTTATCTTAATTTTTATTACTATTACATATTGGATATTTGGAGCTGGGGAGAAGGGAAAAGTTAAAAGTGGGGTAGTAAATCGAATGAGAAAAAATT